>QKWP01000092.1:4247-48243 GCA_003550325.1 Gigaspora rosea | reverse complement strand
TTTTTTTTTTTTTTTTACCCAGTGATCTGGGATGAAATTTTTGTAATATGGTCAAAACACTGTGTAATCATTAAAGATCTGTTAATCGTTATATATCATTTCAAGTAATTACGATTATAATTGATTTTTAAATATATAACGATTTAATGTAAAAAAAATAATATATATCGATTATAGATATATATCAATTTTTATCCAATTTAATCGATATATAATGATATTCTGATATATGGGGGTGAGTCAGTAGAAAAGAGACAAATTTATTTAATAAATTTGTCCCTTTTCTACTAACTCACCCCATATATCGATTATAGATATATATCGATTTTATCCAATTAATCGATATATAACGATATTTTAATCGATATATAACGATATTATATAAAACGATTAAGTGCTATATATCGATCAATATCGATGTATAAAATTTTCTGATGGTACAGTGCGGGACACCATATACCAACACCTTTTTATATGTATTTTGCAAAAATTAATATAACTTAAAAATAAAAAATTTTTTTCAAAAAATTTTTAACCAAATTGTAGCTTTAAGGCTAAGCTACAATTTGGTTAAAAAAGATTTTTATTTTATTTTAATTTTAAAAGATTATATCAATTTAAAGTTTACTATGAAATTGAAAATTTGGCGTTTAATATATAAAAAAAAGAAACTCATATGTAATTTTTGAGCAATCACAATTGATTACATTATTCTAGCCAATCAGAATTGAGTATTTATTTCAAAATTTGGTGCGAGGAGTATTGGTTTATACTGTCCCGCACTGTAGTATTACAGAAATATAGTATTATTATATTGCATTATAACATTATAGCATTATAACATAATTAATTTTACTATTGGATAATTGCTGTAATTCAGTAATTCTACTACTAACTATATCTGAAACCAATTCTACAATTTGCTAATATAAGTTTTTTAATTTTTTAGAGAAATTGATCTAAAATAATATGTGATATATTAAAGATATTAGACTGAAAACAGCTTGTTTATTTCAAGAAATGTACTGACTATCATAAATTCTAGGATTTTATTTGTACTATATATTATCAAGCAATGGCTATGGAGCTTCTATAGCTGTATATAAAAAACAATCCAATTCTATCAGTTGAGAGATATCTTATATAGGTTAAAGAGCAGCAAGATTCACTTTATTTAATAAAATATGAACAAGTTAGCAGGAGTTATAATTTTTAATAAAAATTAGTTAATAATATATTAACTTTTTTTTGTTTATATTATAGACATTCTTATATCTTTAAGCAATAATTAATTTTCGAAAAGCTATAAGAACAAACTATCCAATTTTAAAAAGTGCTACCAAAAAAGTGTTTTCTTTTATTTGGTTTGCAAAACATCATTCTTTTTATTAACTTATAAAAGCTTTTTATAAAATTCAATTAATGAATTTCATTCTGAATTATGAAATATCATAGAGAAAAGCTGTAATGACTTCCAGTCAGGTTTTTATCAACAATATCAAGGCTTATATATAATTATTGAGAAGGTAAACAAAGCTTTAAAATCTTTAATACCTTCTATTCCACAAGATCATTATTGAAATTGTTGTGTATAACTGTAAGAAATTTTTTGAAGTAAATTCTCTGCTAATTCTAAGTAATTATGATATTATAATTCATGAGCTTTTACTAATAACAATATTAGCTCAAAAAAAACTTATTTAAAGTAACTGGATATAACAAATCAAATCCTCAGAACCAAGAACTCGTCCAGAATCAACTATAGAATGCCAAAGATTTTAGATCCTTCTATGACGCCTTGAATTAGTAAATCTATTAAATTTGTAATCTGCTTGTTGAAGTTTGAAAAGAGAATACAAATTAAATAAAAATTTAATAAATTTTGCATTACTTGCTAAACAAAACAGGCTTGACAAAATTTTATTATTGATACATTGATTAATAATAATATTCTTCTATTATTTAAACTAATACTATTACAAAACAGAAAGCTGAAGCCAAAAGAATAAAAAAATATGACTATAACAAAAATTTTGGTGAAGATAGAAACTCTTCTTTAACAGCTTAGTGAAAGTATCCAAAAAAATTATTCAGAGTTAAGATTGAAAAGAAAGGTGAATTATTAGATATAAATAATGACCAAAATTGTTTAGAGCAAATTTTTAAGAATCATGACCTTTAATTTGCATATTAATTTAAAAACTACTAGGCTTTAAATTATCTTCAGGTACTATATAGACTTTGATAAAAAAATTTTAAATTAATTTATATAAAATAAGTAAGTATTAATTATACAATTTAATAATAATATTTGATAAATTCCTATTTATTTTAATCAAAGTAATTTAAAATTTTTTTTGTTAGAGCCTATATAGTACCTATTAGATGAAGTAAAATATTTTCATTCTTTAATTGTTATAGCTATTAGTTTTTTATAACTTTAATTACTTGTTATTGCATTTAGAGTTTTACGGTTTGGGACATGTATTATTCAAAAGTATAAACTAATACATAGTGCTATAATTTATAAATTATTATTTTAATATCTCTTTAGCTATAGTTAGGTCTTGAAGGACCAGGAAATCTTTATTATAGGTTTCCGCTATAAAAAAGTCAAATTATATTCTTTGCAAATCAGGAATTTTTTATAATTAAGCGAATCAGTTTGGCGGGCACCTTTAAAAATTAATAGTAATATGAATTATATTGGTAGAGCACTTTGAAGTCTAATTCTAAATAAATAAAAAATAATATATATATATTATTAATCATTGTTTTTATATACTCTAGTATAAAAATTTTATAGCGATAAAAGACCGTTCATTTTTTACTTGATAATGAAAATAGTTTCACAAAAGTGTACTTGTAGAAATTTGTAATAGTGATAGAAATCTTTTGCTACTGTTACAAGTACATTATCTATATGTGAAGAAAGTAACAAAAATCTTCTATTATCAATGGTGATAAAGGCAAGTTTTGCAATATAGAGTAATTCAGCTCAGTATAATTGTTTGGATCAAATACTCTTATGCATATTTATTAATTATCCCTTATAAACGAACATTGATGTAATCAATGATTAGTGATGCCATCGAAATTGATTTTTGAAAAAGGCCTATTTCGTCTTTATTAGAGAAAATTAAAAGTTTTTACAAAAAAGTGCAAATAAAATTTATATAGATATGTTCTTTATAATTTCATCTATTCAAAAAATGTATCAAATAATTTCGTTTTTCAAGTAAAATAGATTAAAAACAATTTTATCTTCAAATTTTAATTTTAGGTTTTAGAACCCGAAATAATTTCATCCTTATGTATATCAACAATTTGATTAAATCATCAATTGAATCATTTTCTATAAAGATGTTTTATTGGGGTGTGTACTATACTATTTAAATCAAAAATATATATAGATTCCTTATTTTTTAAATAAACGATAGTTTAAGTGATTATTAATTGATAAACTACGTAATATTTTTTTATATATAAAATTGTGCTTCATTTCTTTAGATGCATTGGTTGTTTATCTTTTCTTAGCTAGAAATTTTACCACTAAGTGATTTTTATACATAATTTTTATGAAGAATTGTGAGATTTTTTCACCTTTATTGGAAACCAACTTTTTTTCTGCCTTATTTTAAATGTTTATTTAAATTAACTGAACAAAATTAAATAAACTGGTAATTCTTTTAACTAAAATATAAATTTTGCTTTGAAACTTTGTTCTTTGGAACTTAATACTTACTTGTACAAAATTTGGATTCGAAGCAATAAATTTTAAAGGTTATGCATCTAAATAAAGATTAGAACTCGCATATTAAAAAATAAATGCTAGTTTTAGATATACATACAGTATTTAATTTAAAAAAATCAAGCCTTATAATAAATAAAAAAATTTATAATAAAGCGAATCATATTATGACTAGTACCTTTTATATAACCTATATACATGAATATTTATAAACAGTAACTAATTTTGTTGCAAATTATATAAAGCTGAGAACTTTATACAACTTTATAATAATTCGAATCTATAATAGATTGATCACATTTTTTAAATTTATAGTAGTGTTCGAATATAGTTATAGTGGGGACCTATTATAAAGATTTTCTGGTCCTGGTCTTGGGTATTTATAGTACTATATAGTATAATGATTATATATTAATTTTGTATAATAAATAAAAAGAAAATTAAAGATAATAAAAGAGCATTTTCATGATAGCAGTTATATGCAAATTTAAAAAGAAGCAAAAAATTAATTTTAAAACTGCCTATTAAAACTCTATCAAAGATACCTATTATTAAAAGAGAATTTTTACTATCACAGGGCTTTTCTGTAAAATTGTTACCAAAAAGTTATTGACAACCAAAGCATTAATAGTTAAAAGCTAAAAATTTTCCAAGTATTCAACCTGAAAGTATTTTATAAGAATAACAAATATATTTTAAAAATTGTAAAAATAAAGTAAATAAGTTGTTTTAAATTACAGTCTAAATCAAATTGATATTTTTTTTGTATTGTTACAAGTGACTATAGCCTTCATATAGTACTTGCAACACAATACACAGTGACAGGGATCTTGTTATGGTCAGATAAGATATGAAGCGATGTGAAAGTGGAATGTTACTTTACTAAAGCAGTTTGTTGGATATTTATTAAAAAACAAGAAAATATTTATTTGGCAAAAGATATATTTTTATTTATTAGAATACAATATTTAAGAGTTTCTAAATATTGGAGAAAAGAGAAGAAAGGATCTGAGTCTAAAGCTAAAAGCTAATGTACAGAAGAGCAGAAAGCTAGAGTTTATATATCTTTTAGAAATGTACACAAGTAAAAGTATAAGAGTAAAAAAGTAAAAGTATAAGTATAAAAATATAAAAGTATAAAAGTTTATTTTATACTTGTGTTATATGATTCTGTATATTTCTTTTGTCATGCTAAAATATCTTTGGAATGTTCTAGTTTCTAATAATAAGAAACCAATTCTATAACATTTTTGCCCTCTTTAAGAATAAACTCTATGAGTTTCCAATTTTACTAATTTGTTAAAATTATCTACTGATAATTTATTCAAATTACTAAAAAAGATATACTGTGCCTGGTACAATTTCACAAGGTTCCAGTATTTAAAAACCTGATAGGTTTATTTAGCTTCTTTTTATATTTTATTTGTTCAGCATGATCCTAAGGAAGCTATAATCTGTTCTTTTATTTTTTAGAGACTAAAAAGTCACTTTGAAATTCTTCTTGAAATCTTCCTAAGTAGTAACATACTTCAAAAATTCGAAATTGTTTTCTTTTTGGTTTTTTTGTATTTCTCAATTTAAGTGCAGAATTATTTCATTAACTTGATCTTTCCAAGTGAAGGTCAAGAGAGAGTTTGCTCGAAAAGGAGTATTATAATTTTCTTCAGTCAGATTACTGTTAATTTTAGCAAGTACTATATTTATTTTTAGAACCAAGAATTTTTTTTTGTTAAAACAAAAATAGAAAAAAAAAATTTCAAGAAATTTAAAGTTTAAATAGATCAAGAGGTAAAATAGTGTTTTTGATCTGTTTTAAAAATTTCTTTCCAGAAATTCTAAATGAAAATTATAGATTGCTAATTTTGTTGTTTATAGTACTTGATAAGCTAATTGCCATTGTAATACTATTTTAATATTTTTTTTCTATTGTACAAAGTTTGTAAGCTCTATTGTTTAATTTATTTTTATTAATAATAAAGGGCCCTATTCTCTTTTTTTCAAATTTTACTAAGCAAGAAGCTTCTATATCTTTTTTTTGTACCCAAACTTTATCTCTAATTTCAAAATTTTCTTTTAGTATCTTTAAATCAAATCTAATTTTCTGTTTCTTTTGCAATTTATTAGTATTTTCTCTAGCATAACTATGTTGATTAGATAATTCTTCTATTAATTTGAATGCTCATTGTAGTATACTGTCTTCTAATGATATTTCTTTATTTGTATCAGTTGGGTCTATAGAGATAATAGTTTCAATAGGTAGGATAGCTTGTTATTCATATACCAAGTAGAAAGGAAATATCCAGTAGTTGCATGTCTTTTGGTCCAATATGCAAATAATATAGCAAGTATGTGTATATTCCAATCTTTATTACTGCCTGTAACTTTGCAAGAGAGTTGCAAAGGGTCCAATTTAATCTTTTAACCATTCCATTTGTTTGGGAATGATAGAGAAAGAAAATATATGCTTTATCAAAAACTTTTCACACAATATTCTAATAAATTTCTAAATAAACTTAGCTAATATTTTTGCACTAGTATCTGGTATAGCTTTGGCTTCTGGCTATCGAATAAGATAATCAGTGACAACAATAATATAACAATTATTTCAAAGAGTTATTAGAAGGGGTCTGACAAGATCTATGCCTATTCATTCAAAGGTTTTTTCTACTGGATGGCAATCAATTAATCAATATCACTTCACCAATATAACATTTTACTAACAATTATTCACCAACATGTTCATTTTACCAACAGTTTATTTTACTGAAGCTCATTTTACCAACAAAATAATTCTGGTTATGTCATTAGGGTCAGGGTAGAATCAGATAGAATTAGGGCTAAAGTTAGAGAGCTTTTTGAAAAAAAAACTTGTTGGTGAAATGAACTTCATTGAAACAAACTGTCAGCAAAATGAACTTGTTGGTGAGTATTTGTCAATAAAATGTTATATTGGTGAAGTGTTTGTTAGCGAAATAATACAAACCCTTTCTACTTGGATAGGAAAGAGAGGTTCTTTTCTTTTGCTTTTGTTTCATTTTTGGCAGACTTCACAAGAGCAAGCATAGTTCTGAACATCTTTATATATTTGATTCCAATAATAACATTCTAATATCTTATAATACATATCATTAATTTCTAAATGCCTAGCAGTTGAATAACTATACATTATATATAAAATTGGCTCAACCTTATTTCACTTAATTAACCTAGCAGGTTTTTTAGATATTTTTTATTCTTTTTATATAGTAGTTAATTTTTCACTACTTATTATCTAGATTGGTTAACAATTGCCTGTTTTTTATTGTCTAATAGTTCAGAAGAAAGAGTAACTAATTCTAAATATTCTATTAAATTCTGGTATTGATCCAAGTTTATATAGGAGCAGTAGAATCAATATGTGTTTGAGTTGGTAGGCAAAAAAGTATGTCAACATTAGAATGGATTCTTCTGGGTTTATATATAATAGTAAATTAGTATGTTTGAAGTTTCATTATCCAATAGTCTAAACATTTTTTTAGTTGAGAGGATTTCAACTACTTAAAGGCTGAATGGTTTGTAAATAACTTGTACCAAAGTATTTATGAAAATGTTCAATAGTACATACAATAGCTATATACTCTAGTTCAGTGGCTCTATAGTTTATTTCTTCTTTTTTTAAGCACTTACTAGAATAGGCAATAGGGTATTTCTTTTTGTCATCAAATAGTTAACTTAGAGTACCGTAAAGTCCTGAATATAAGCAACCCCAAAAATAAGCAACCCCCTCATTTTGAGATCAAAATACTAAGAAAATAAAATAAGCAACCCCTGCTAAACATATATAAAATTTATTATAAACTTTATTGGACATTTATATATAAGGTATATTGACCAATAAAATTGAATATTTTAAAGTCCCAAATTTAAGCAACCCTTTGAAAAAATTTGGCTAAAATGGGTGGCTTAGGGGGTTGCTTATATTCGGGACTTTACGGTAGCTCCAAATTCAGTATAAGGAAGTATAAGTAGCTAGAATAAATTCTTTCATATAATTAGGATCAGGTAATTATATAATACAGTATTTAAATTGTAAATTCATTAAATTACTATTCAAAATAAAATGCACTATTCTTATATTGTAAAATATAAAATTATTAAAAAATCAGATTAGTAACTGAACAAATAATATACCTTTATATAGATTCTATAAAATCATTCAAAAACTTTACACCTCTTTGACCATAACTAGAAATATATTTTGGGCAAAATATAACAACATTCAACTGGTTATCAACCTATACGAGTTATATAATAAGTTATATAATACTAGTAAGTATAAAGAAACTTTAGTTTTATTATTTAAAACAATACAAAATCAAATAAAATAAAATAAGTCCAAGTCTCAGTACTTAGTAGATAGTATAAGATTGTAAGCAATATATTGTAATGATTAATATACATCCAATAAAGTCCAGAGGCATGACCTCATCTTAACAATAAAAAAAATAAATAAAATAAAATATAAAACAAGTAAATAATAAAAAAATTTATATTTTTTTACATTTTTATTTTTTTTAATTAAAAAAATTTAAATCATTATTTAATATAAAAAAAATAGTAGATAGCTTTTTAAAATAACTTTTATAGCAAATATAAATTTTTAATAATCAGTTTGTGTATATTAAGATCAATCTTGTATTACAAATCAATTGTATATTTGGTATTGTATTGCATAACACACATTTATAAGAGATGCTCAAATTGTACAAGTAGACTCTATACATATTACAAATATATTGCATAAATTTTCAGGTAACAGTTGGTCATGCTTATTGTTTAATCTCCATTTTAAATCTGTACTAAGTATTTTGTACTAAATTTAGTACAGCTTATGGATACCCATTAATGTTTGATGTCTTTTTTTAATACTACATATATGTAGAATTAAAAAGAGCCTTCAAGCACTTAAATTGACTATACAAATCTTAAAATATTTTCATTTAAAAATTTAGATATAATTATTATATATAAAAATGTATAAACTTTATAATCATGTGATATCCTAATGTAGAGGTTTTATCAGTTACAAAAACATATAGATGATCAATATCCATGATACTCTTTATGTTCTGAAAATTTTAAGGCATTACAAATTAACTTTGAAAAGTTAATAGAGGTTAGATACTTATAGCAGGTACTGTATATTTCAATTTACTCTCCTGTATGTGGATATTCTATTTTTTCTACTAACAGAATACATTATGGATATCAAAATGTAGTGTTAACCAGTGGAGAGTTACACCAATTTGGCTATTATTGCTGTGAGCCATCCATAAATCTGTTGCTATAAAGCAGTTTTACATATGGTAGATATGAAGTTTTTAATTCTTACACACTCTTTGATAGGTGATAATAAGATGTTGTTTAATATTCTTACTACTTGGTAGTTAAAATGCCAGATCAAAATGAAGAATTGTTCTTATGTATTCTTTTTTGTAAACAGTATTAAATGGTATAAAATTAGTAATAAACTATTTAGCTATAACCCATTTTAACTCAGTTTGTTAGAATGTAGAATGTAGGTTTTAGGCTATCCACTTTACTATTTCATACACTGATTGAAGATGTGATTTTATATTTTCTGGCAGTATTATTCCGTGCTGCAATTTGTTATAGGAGTTACTTGATAGAATTCTATGAAAATTTTTATATGAATTCTACTAATTCATAGAATTGATTTAAAAAAGATTTTCATTGAATTTTATTAGATAATTGCCAAGAAACTTTGTCCAATAATTAAGAAAAGTTCCACTTTCAATGTTAATTATCACATGATATTCGGAATGTGCAAATTCACGTGACCTGTACGTGTCCGTAGTGCAAATCTTACGTTTTTGATACTCCTGCACTTACTTTTTTGATACTCCTGTATGTACCCCAAAATTACGCTTACTTTTTTGATGCAGATCTGCATATATACACGTGACTTGTGTTACACAAAGGCCCAGTGCATTGTTTTTGCAAAAATAATTTTTGGTTACACGCTACTAATGTCGTGTAACATTACACAAGTCTAATTTTGCCCGGCATTAAGCTTAATGCTGGTGGGCACTATCATGATAATGCCCCCGGCGGGGTTAGACATAATTCCGGCCCACCCTAACCCTAAATCTAGGAACCCTAAGAACTAATTGTTAGAAGCAACATCCAATCACAGTACATATACTAGATGCATATGTCGTGTAACCAGTATATGAACTGTGATTGGATGTTGCTTCGAACAATTAGTTTTTAGGGTTACTAGATTTAGGGTTAGGGTGGGCCGGAATTATGTCTAACCCCGCCGGGGGCATTATCATGATAGTGCCCACCAGCATTAAGCTTAATGCCGGGCAAAATTAGACTTGTGTAACGTTACACGACATTAGCGGCGTGTAACCAAAAATTATTTTTGCAAAAACAATGCACTGGGCCTTTGTGTAACACAAGTCACGTGTTTATATGCAGATCTGCATCAAAAAAGTAAGCGTAATTTTGGGGTACATACAGGAGTATCAAAAAAGTAAGTGCAGGAGTATCAAAAACGTAAGATTTGCGTCCGTAGTAGGGATTCTCATTTTCTGCTGCGACGGACCCCAAATTCTGCTTGCTTTGCGATTCGATTTATGCGAATTATGCGATAAATTTTTTAGAATTATGCTGCAAATTATGTGAATTAAGTAGAAACATGCGGAAATATGCGATCACCAGCGTTGTAAAATTATCGTAATTTATAAATTTTTATCGTAAGTTTTTGAACACCAGGTAAATTACTATACTTCATGAAAATCCTGGGTTCCCTTATGTCAAGCAAAAACGGAAACAATAAAATTGCAAAATTGTTGCGTAACAGCAACAATGGCGAAAAACCAAGATATCATGGCTAACACAAAATTTAACTATGGCAACTACCCTCCGAGCACGCTCTTTTATATCAAAAAATGTAAAATTTCTAATGTTGACGTAAGTAAATCCTTTGTTGACTGTCTATTATTCCGATATTACATTATCTTTAATGTCGGCCATTTTATGCGCAGATTGTGCTCTATTAATTATGCGAAATTAGTCCCGATATGCGAATATGCTATCGCATATGCTTCTGGGGTAAAATCAGATTTATGCGCAGATTATGCTATCGCAGATATGTGCTATCCCTAGTCTGTAGACTTTCCGTTTAAATAAGTCATTTTCAATGGCTTCAGTATTAGTGATGGGCAAATCCCGATTTTTTTTAAAAATCCCGCGCGGGATCCACGCGGGATTCATTGAGTAGAGTTTCCAAATTTTTTACGATTAATAAATAAATAGATATATATCATCATAGGAATGTAATTTCTGTTAAAATAAATAATCATTTCTTATAAATCTTACTGCATTTTATTACAAATATAATGCATATATAGATCTGCCTACTTTTAAACATTTGAATCTTATATTATTAAATTTATCAATTCTGATTTGTCTTAATTTTATCAATTTGTTTTTAAAATATTATTATATTTAAAAATTATAATGGTAACAAAGCAATCAAATCATATAATCGTATAAAAATTTATAAGTAATCAGGTGCATAATCAGGTACAAATGCGCAAAAATTCATAAACGACTCATAAGAAAATAATCGGGCTTATAATTTCTGATAAATAGCCACTTTATACTCAATAATAATCAATAATAGATTCCCACTTTATTAATAATGACAATTAAAAAATATATTTCAATATACAGTTTGCGCATTATCTCTGTATGTACGTACATATACAAATATGTGGAACGAGAAACAAATCAAAAGTTAATGCGTGCATAATACAGTAATATTCTTATTTACATCAAATACTTATTGGGAATTGGCCCACTTATGTTAAAGCAGGCCGGATGATTTGTTAATGCGGGCCAGATGATATGCTAACGCAGGCCAGACAATCTTATATTAAAAATCCCGCGTGGGAGTTTTTAAATCTCGCGCGTTGCCCATCACTATTCAGTATGCAGTTGTTATTACGTATTCTTGGAACATTATTTCTATTTAAAGAAGTTGAAAGTTCTAAATTCTTCGCACTTTATTGAGATCGATAATTTAAGAAATTTGTATAATATGTAGTTTATGCATTATCTTTATTGAGGATCCTTAAAGCGGACAGTTCACGTGGCACACCATTTTTAAATAAGTCATTTTAAATAGCATTGTATGTTTTACTAAGTCCATATAGCGTATTCTTGGCGCATTATTTATATTCAAAGAAATTGAGAATTCTAAACCCTTCTCACCTTTATTGAGATTTATAATTTAAGAAATTTGTATAATATGTAGTTTATATATTATCTTTGGGCGGGCAGATCACGTGATATACCGTTTTTCATTAATATTAGGATTAGAGTTGCATGGATCAATGTAAGAAATTTTTATATCAGTAAAATTATTTCAACGATATTTTGCTATTAATGTTCAAGGTGAATTGTCCAGGGCGGCAGTCACAGTATATACTGCAACATTGGATACGATTGCAATATAAAAAAAGTAATCTACAATACTAGAAAAGAACTAATAAGCTACACCAATTGATCTTACGTCCTTCAGGGTGGTTTAGACTTGCGTTTTTTGTATTTTTCGCATTTTCTCATTTTTGCTTCGTTGGGCTGATCTGAGTTTATAAGGAACTCCATTTATATAGGTATATAAAAAGTGTTTGTTATGAATTGCTTGGAATGGTGTCGATTTTCCTTGTAATATCTTCATTATTATGAAAACATCTCAGAACGGAGTCGATTTTCCGAACAAAAAAATTATATTTCAGAATTTCTGAACAATTCCAAAGTTTTTTTTTTATAAAATGAAATTAAAGATTTAAATTTCTTGTACTTTTCGTACGTATTGTATGTATGTACATATCTTTTGTAACGCAATCCTTCCTGCATATTTATTAAATATTATTTCGCTTTAATCATTTAAATTTTTTGTTTATTTGCTTTTTTTTGGATTATTTTTGTTTATCGCTTATTTAAATTCTACGATACAAACTTAATCTATATTGAAAGAATAAAGTGTAGAAAGTAAGTTTTTTTTTATTTTATCTATACATCATTTTGGCCATACAATTTAATTACATAAATGAAACTTCTAAATAAACCCGGTCATCTGGCTTTTTTTTAAAAAAAATTTCATATATAAATTTTATAAAATTTAAAAAATTTTTTTTTAAATACACCAATTATTTCAGTATTTTAATTTCTCCTGGGACAACTGGCAAAATTGTCGATAACTGAATCGATAGGTTTCTGATGTCAGTTTATCGATTCGGTTATCGGCAATTTTTTAGTTGTCCCAGGAATAGTGAAATAGCTGTAAACCATACAAAAACAAACTTTTTTTTTTTAGAAGTTTCCAGATTTTAAAATGGTCGGGATATATGAAAACCAATTAATTAATTTTGTATGGCATTATTTATTTACTGTATTTTTTTCTAATAATTATTTTTCTTTGGTTGATTTTCTTTTTAGAAAGTAACAAAATAGTTGTATAAAGTTAGGTAGTTTGTTAATGAATAAATCAATTTACAATATTACATCATAAGAAGAGTCAGCAGAATTATTTAACTCTAACTATTATACGAGGCTAATAAGCATAGTCGCATTAGTATTACTATTCGCTGGTTTATTTTATACCTATATATTCATTTATTCTTGCACTCCCATTTTTATATTTATTAAAAAACCCGTTACAATCAATCAACTCTAATCAAAATAAAATGACTGACAATAATAATGCACAAAATGCTCAGTCAAATGCTGCTTTAAAAAAAATACAACCGGAAGATCCATTAAATACTCTATTAAAAAAATTACCTTCAATTTTGTATAGCTCTTTTATTAAATTTTCTAATGAGGACCCTCAAGAACTAGACCTTGAAAAAGAATCTAGAAATATCAATATGTCTACAATGGTCTTGGGTTCAAATGATCCACCTGACGTAAGTATTTTATTCTTCTTAATAACTTTGAATTTTGTTGTATTATACTTGCGATTCAGAAATGCTCTATTTTATTAGGTGGAATTAGATGCACCAAATGCTTCAACTCAATATCACATGATGTAGAAGTATCTTCAGCTACGGCTTCAAAAAAATCTTCTTCAAAACATGGTGATGCTAGTCTTGATACAAAAGGTCTATGGCATTCTTTATATAAAAAAGCAGAACATAATACTGAAACATTACGTGCAAATAAAGAATTTGAAGGTATAATAATTTTGTTAACTTAAAAAGTATTTAATACCAGAAAATAGAAACTATAAAAGTCCGAAGACTTGCATTTTGATTAAACTTTATGCACTTAGGGTATTCTAAAGTAACACTCTCAATGAATTCAATAAAGAACTCATTGGCCAATTTAATCAGATAGATCAGTTAGATTCTTTACTGTGTCCATTGAGAAAGATGCTTAAAAAAGCCCGTAGTTGCTTGTTTTCTAATCAACAAAGATAATGATTAATCAAAATTCAGAATTTGGTGTGAGTCAATAAAATTAAGCAAGTTTTTTATATTAAAGATTTTTTATAACTTTGAACAAGAATAACTTTACAGAAACTTAACTAAATTTAATAAAAAATTTTTTTAAATAAATTTTACAAACTTGTATAATTCAAAAAAAAAAATCATTAAATTTGGCTAAGTTTTTATAAAGTTATCATTGTTTAAACACTTTTTTTTTTTTAAAAAAAAAACATTAAAAAATATTTGCTTGGTTTCTATTGACCCAACCCTATTTGTTAACATGCAGACATCGGCTGTAGTGTCTTTCGGACAATTACTATATTTCTTAATATTTTTAATAACAAAACTATTAATTATTTTTATAGATCACCTAAATGAACGTGTTCAAGATCTTAGTACCCAACTAGAAGACTCGCAACAACAACTTAATAAAACTCGTAGTGATTATGAAAACACTATCGCAAATTTAACTGATGATATAGAGAAACTTAGTACCCAACTAAAAGATTCGCAACAACAACTTAATAAAACTCGTAGTGATTATGAAAACACTATCGCAAATTTAACTGATGATATAAAGAAACTTAGTACCCAACTAGAAGATTCGCAACAACAACTTAATAAAACTCGTAGTGATTGCACAAAGAATGAAAACACTATAGAGAAACAGAAACTTAAAGAAGAGATATTAACTTCACAAGAATATGAAGAAATTATTTCCTTAGAGGGGAGAATTAATGAGCTCGAAAACTTTATAAAAATTAAAGAGGAAAAAATATTTTATGACCTTTCCAGCATCCTCGAAAATCAACATATTAAAAACGCCATTGCCACTTATACAGAATACAAAAAAGTTGAAAAGCAATTAGTTCATCTAGAACATAGTAAAACAGACAAAGAATCTGTTCTTTTACAAAATCTACAAAAAGATTGGCTGAACGTAAAAGGTGAACTAAAAAACAAATTAGGTAAAGTAAACTTAAAAAAAATGGAAAAGTTTCTTATAGATTTTGGAGAGCTAGCAGGATGGGAATTAGAACGAGATGAAAAATTAAAACATAAAAAACAAACTTTACAGATTATTGATGGCGATAAAGATAAAAAATTTTTAGAAAAGTATGAAAAAACTTATGAAATGCAGACAAATAAAAGAGATACAGCTCATGATAAAAGAAAGAAGGAACTTACTACTGAAATGACCAAACTAATAGAAAATGCTAACAAATCCATTGAAACTGCACCTATTATAATCTGCAATGATAATCCCAACAATAAATCTATTTATATTCAATATAATGATAATGTTCAACAGTTAAAAAAGGAATTTACTGAACTTGAGCAAAAATCACAAGTACTAGATTCAATTACTGATGAACTTACAACCAATCAGCAAGATTTTAAAAATACTGTGCTCGCTTTAGCTACTAAGCAAATTTTTGCTAAAATCCGAAAAAATACTATTGAAAGCTTAATAATTACTTATCAAAAGATAAGCAAATCTAACAAAACATTTGATAAATTAAATGAAATTAGTGGATATATTGGAGGAGAATAGGCTAGCGTTGTTCCTGGTGGATTGATTTCTGTTAATTTAATATGTAAAGGTGTTTCATTAATTGGCAGTACTTTTAAGAATTATTTTGACATTGAACATTCTCAAAAGTTTGAAGATTATCTAATTAATGATGTTAAAGTCTTAACTTTTCTGCAAGAAACTTTCCAGAATTTAAATAAGTCTATTCAAGATAATCAGAGTAAAATAAACTTTGCTATTATTAAAATATTCAAATTTAATCAAAGTCAATTTGACCAATATGATGTTTTTAACGTGGGTGGTATTCATAAAAATGCTATATTAAAGGCTGATGATATGCAAAAAGCTATTGAATTACTCACCAAACATTTTAATAAATTTGTTGAAGAACTAAAACAAGAAACAAACCAATGCATTGAAAAGATGGCAAATCTATTTTCGGGAGAAGAAGGAGAAAAGTTGCAAAATGAAATTAATAAATTGCTAAAAAAATTAGATGACCAAATTGAACATAACAATAATATGCAAAACAAATTTAAATCTGCTAAAGATAAACTTAAAAGCAGGAGCAAATTTCCTTGTAAAAAACAAAAAAGAGAAGAACTATTAAAAGCACTTTTTAATGGATCCTCTATAACTAAAGAAGAATTAGTTAAAAACTTAGAAAGTATAAAATTAGAATTAAGCAAAAAACTTAATCCAGAAGATATAAATGTGCTAACAAGTCAGCGTTTGTAATTTTTATTTTAATTATTTTTTGTTATTTAAATATTTTTTGTTATTAAATTATCTTTTGTTATTAAGCTTATATTATTTTTATTTTATTTAATTATTTTTTTGTTATTATTTTTTGTTGTGATAATTTCTTATTGTCACCGGCGGTGATCATGCATTTGTGTTTTCTTCGCTTCATTATTACACCTGATCTTGCAATATAATTGGCCAAATGCAATCCGGTGACCATCACCGCTGGTAACAAATAAACTTGTATTATACTTCATGTTATATCAGATATGAATTTCATAATTTTGATTGATCAAAAGCACAAGTGGTATTGAACATTAGTATGCGATTTATCTATGCTCTTTTAGCAGCTGCCACTTTATTGTTTGTTAAATATTAAGTTATAGCTTTGCAAAATGTTTCGAAAATTGTATGAAAAAATGAATAAAATTTTCACCATGCTTCTAAATTTTTATATTTTTGACTTTGGATTTTTTTTTTAAAAAAAAATTATTTCTTTTACGATAGTATGTATTTATTTCATTCTATAAGCATTAAATAAATTGATGATTTTAAAAGCAATTGATTTCCCAAAATATTTAATGTCACGGCTGATGCTGAAGTTGGCTGATGCTGGAGCTTTGACTTATTTTGATATAAAATTTTAAATTTTTTTTTTTGGATGTTTTTTTCGTTTTTGTCTTATAGGGTTAGGGTAGGGTTTGGGTGTAGATTTTATATTTATAGAGTATATGTGGATTTTAGCAGGGCTTATAGTTTCCAATCGAGGTCCCTGAGCTTCAGCATCAGCCAACTTCAGCATCAGCCGTGACATTTAATATAAAAAATGATAATGATTCAATATTGTTATTTGAGTGCCGTAGTAATTTTTATTAAAAGAATATTTCAGGTTTGCTCTTCAGTTTCTCTTCTCGGCGCTCATTTCATTACTTTATTTATAAAAATAACCAATTTCTTTTCATCAATCGCACATTATGCTGAAGAAAAATCACAATATTGATTTTTGAATCAGATCACTTTGTATAATGGAGTAGTTGTTTTAATTATCAGAATTAAACAAACACGCCAACTTGTCAATTCTACCAATTATATCGGTATTAATCTTAGTATATGGTCACATTGAAAATTCATATTTTTTGGCATTACCACATCAATATGAATAAATCATGTTAAGCAGTTTGTGCATTGTTAACAATAAAGTTCGTGCCTGTTTGTAACGCCGATATAATCTAGTGTTGAAGAACAAGCTTTTCAATACATAAAAGAGGACATCATGTGCGTGCACTCATTATATTGTTGTGTGTAAATAAAAAATATATATATATTTTTTTACCTTGACATATAATCAAAAGTTGATCGAAACTTTAAATAAGAGTACTCTCAAGCACTTATCTCAATGGACTAAATAAAGAATATAAAGAATTTGATTTGCCCGTTTGGTCAAACCGGAAATTAGATTCTTTTTCTAATTTATTGCTAAATCAGCTTTCACATCCGGTTTTTTGTAATATCAGACATTATTAGTTAATTGACTTTTAATGATATAATATTACATGTTCCTCAAACAAAATATATTATGCTCTTACGAGAAAATGCATTCGGAAAATCGAGCAGTATCAACTTTTAACTAGTGTAAATATAGTAATTTTTGAATTTTATTAATCAATGAAGCTAAAATATTACCAATGATTAATATAAACACTCTACTACAAATGTCAATCATGAAAATTTTTTCGAAGACTTATCATTACTATAATCAAAAAAAATATTAAAAGAAATAAATTAATTGAAAGTAAACTTTTACAAGGTAATGATCCTATTCACAGCGTTCCTTCAACCCGTAGATCAATACCAGGAACGGATTTTTCCTATAATATAATTTCACTGCGTTCCTTCAACCCATAGATCAATACCAGGAACGGATTTTTCCTATAATGCAATTTCACAGCGTTCTTTCAACCCGTAGATCAATACCAGGAACGGATTTTTCCTATAATATAATTTCACAGTGTTCCTTCAACCCGTAGATCTCACAGCGTGTAGATCAATGTCAGGAACGGATTTTTCCTATAATATAATTTCACAGTGTTCCTTCAACCCATAGGCTCACAGCGTGTGATCAATGCCAGGAACGGATTTTTTCCTATAATACAATTTCGCTCAACCCTGTTCAATGATGTGAGTTCACAAATTCTTGCATTTGGTTGGATGCCACAGTTGACTATGATTTCTTAAATATGTAAACATGGATAATTTCGGTTTGTTGCCATATGACTAAAACGTGGCAAATTTAAGTGCTTAGCCATTTATGTCTTATTATAACTTACTTATTGAAATATTATATATGTATACATATTAGCATTTAATCAGGTGTTGTAAAGCAACTAGCTAACATGGCCGAAATAATCAAATGAGTCATTTACGCAATCATACCATGAAGGGATTGATATGTAATATTATGAAGTATATAGTTATTAAAGAATTTTTAATGGTTTACGTCCGCAAAATCTCATAACTAATTGGACAATACATTATACGCAGTAAAAACGTGAATTTCTGCACTTAAATATCACGATATGCATCACGTAGTACTATATTTATCTATTGTATGAGAATTTTTAACCAAATATCGCTTTAACAGTTGATTAAAGATCATTATAAAAAAATGTCTTTATTATTGTCTTTCGGAATTGCACTAACTAGATATGTTACGAACGCATTACGTGTCAAGAAGGAGCGTCATACTGTATCGGTATTTACCGTCGATAGATACAAATGGCGATTGAGGAAAGTTCTAATATCTGGATAATTTAAAACCTGATTACTTATAAAATTTAATTGTATATCCGGTATCTATGAGCTTGCCCATGCTTTTTTTGAAAGTTTATTCGCACAATATATATGAAAATATATAATTATGCGAATGAACTATGTTTCATAAAAGGCAAAACTGAATTTAGCTTTACTTTCGTTAAATGAAGACTATCATTTTAGTAAGATGGTTTTAAAATTCTCATGGTTGGTAGTTTTTAAAATTCTTACAGTAAGTAGAGACTTGGCTTGGTTTGTTGATAGTTTTTCAATTTCTTATAGCACTATAAATAATTTTTGAAGCCGAACATACAATAAATAATACTATATCTAAAAGTATGGGGAAATATGCCAGATGAGCACAAATCAAGAAAAATAAAATTGTAGATATCATCAAAAATTAATGTGTTTTATAATTGCTCTCTGTGCTTTATTTATTGGTGATTTATCTTAATGATTCATACATTTTACTTTGATTATCACCAACCTGACATGTTCAAAGGATGTTATTGAATGAACGTGCTCATGTCTTTAACCTATTAGACCACGCAAAGTTGATTTGTCATTTTGCATTACATGGAATCTGAAAACTTGGGTCGATCAGTTGGATTTTTTTTATTATTAATTTACTGTAAATTAATAGCAGATAGAATAATGTTCACATCTAAGGTTATGCAGAGTTAATCTGTCATTTTGCACAACAAGGAATCAAAAAATTGGGTCGGCAGTCATATTTTGTTCCTTCATTCCTATTAGATAATTGTGGGAAATTAAAGTCTCCTTTGGTTTCACAGAATGAGAATAGCGGAAAAAATAAACGTCAAAAATTGAATAATTGGCATAATTGGGATATAAAAAAAAAAAAAAAAATCCTGAAAAATTGAAAAATGGGTGACGGGCGAAAAATCAACTTTGCATGGCCTTATCTAACAAACCTGCATATCTGTGAAACAGGTAATAGGCGAAAAAATGGGTGGTGCTTTGCGCCACCTTTTACACTATTGTGATGGAAAATTAAAGGGCGATAATAAAAGGAAACAAATACAAGTTACCCTCAATGCGTTTAATTATTTGTATTGTAAATTTTTTTATAGAGGTCTAAGATACTTTATCATATTATTGTATAATCATTGTTCGAAATTTCAAATTTAATTACTGCTATCACGTAAAATAATTAAAATAATTAAATAAGGTTGTTTGGACTTTAATAGTCCTTGTGTTTCTTTACTTGGCCTCGTTTCAATTTCAACTTTAATTTTTAAGTATTTGCCTCGCTTCGAGATTAAATTCTAAATCTTTGTGAACAACGTCCATTAATTATGTATTACCATATTGCAGATTCAAGTTTTAACCAAGGTTCATAATCACATTAATATAATTTAAACTTAAAAATGAACATCAAATTCCTTCGCTGTGATTTTATTGTCTTTTGATGTTTGTAACGGTTTGCAATAAGGAGTAATAAGTGATTCCGTGATGGTGATAGCGGAAAGACTTCTGATTTTTATTCCCTATTGATCATGATTTTATAAATACAGTATTAGTGATTTCAAATAAATATAAATATAACTGATCGAAAAATATGAATTAATAGACAATTTAGAATTTTGGAAATTTTCTTCGACATCATCATAAAAATCATGGGTCAATCTTTTTTTGCAAAACGCTATAATAAATAACGTATGCATATATATTTTATTTGAAATCTTTAAAGTTCTCTAAGAATTGGAAAGTCTACTAGAATTGGCCAATTTTTCAAGATTTTACATGACATTATAATCTGCAAAGGTCTCACCTTTTTGCAATCCTTCATAATTGTTCGTTATATTCCTTAACATGTTTTTCATAAAAATTAAGATTATAATAATTGTCTTGTGTCTTACACAAGAAATAAGTTTTATTTCAGGGATTCACATGTTACATGTGATAATTTTTTTCTTTAATCGATATTATAAACGTGTACATGGGGATAAAAATACCCTGTGATTAAAATACAAATAAGGAAATCTAAATTTTTTTTATCTATTCGTCCGGTTACATAAGGTAACATGAAAAGATTAGTCACACAGCCAAAATTTATGACGGAATTTTCCTAAAATTATTCGAAATTTTCTAATAAAGCGATAGCCAATGTTTCAGGTGAAGTTGATCAAGTGCTAATTTTACTATAATACATTTGCCAATATTATTTTATTTTGATTGCGTGACTAGTAAATGTCAAATGTCAACATAGGTTAACAATAATCAAACGCAGCTAATGAACAAAATTCTTCATTAAAGACTTCTCGCTATTCTTTGAAGATCACTGATTGTCAATTAATCAAGCCAGTGTTAGCCTTCGAATACCACTCAGAAATCGAGGTAAACGGAGCAACTACTAACAGGCCCTATGAAAACTCGATACACGGAAATGGATGTATAAATACGAAATTGTATGCGGGTAAGCACGGGTTTCATAATCACTGCACGGAAACTGCACGAAAACTGATCATCTAAAAAATTTAATACACGTTATCACACGAAAAATTGAAATCCGTGCATTATTGTGCATAGTATTATCCATACATTGACGTGTATTAATCTTGATGATCACATAATTTCCGTGTACTAACGTGCACAATCGTTAAAATTCTTAACGATCATAATTTTCGTTAAGATTCTTAATGATCATAATTTTCGTTAAGATTCTTAACGATCATAATTTTCGTTAAGATTCTTAACGATCATAATCATAATTTTTGTGCACTAACGTGCACAATCGTTAAGATTCTTAATGATCAAAATTTTTTTTTTGATTTTTAAAACTCCCTACGGAGACGCTCAGTGGCGTACTTTATTAAGATCAATTTCATTATTATTACATTTTACATTAGGGGTTTCCTAGCTAAACTATACCTCCCTCCTATCATCCGTTTTCCTGGCCGACTACAGCAGGTCCACCACATCCGGTGCTCCGTACCTCTTGGATCTTAGGCAACTTTAAGGAACTACATATTCTGCCGGTACGCTATATCGGTCAGCCGTTTTTCATCTACCCCAGGAGCTACTTTCCATATTCAGTCGGTGTAGTGTCATCAGGTGCCCTTTTCTCTGTTTCTTATATTCATTCTCTTTTTCCTTTTATAGTGGATAATCCTTATGTTTACGACGTTTCTTGTCGGATTTTTTTTCCTTTTCTGGATGCCGCATAACCTTAGTGGCTATGTCACACAAATCTTGTCATTGTAGTACCTTTTCTGTAAATGGGGAAGAAGTGCGACTCCTCATCAAAGATCCTTACCATTCGTGATTCTAGGACGGTTTTTGTCATCCACTGGACTCGAACCAGTGATCTTGCGAATGTGACCCCGAAGCGCTAACCACTGCGCTATCCGACCCAGGGTCACGATCAAAATTTCAGTGCATTGACATCACGATCATCACAATTGTTAAGATTCCTTAACGATACGATCAATTCTTTACATGGTGTCATGATCATCACAATCGTTAAGACTCCTTAATCATAATTTCAGTGACAATCGTTAGGTTTCTTAACGATCATAATTTTTGTGCATGATATCACTTGTTAAGATCCTTAACGATCATAATTTCATGTACTAACGTGATAATTCCGTGCATTAACGTTAAGATTCTTAATGATTATAAATTCCATGCATTGACGCGCACAAAAACATTCATTTTGTTTTTTTTTTGCATTGACACGCACAAATTACATTTGATTTGTAAGCAAATAAATATTTGCTTTTTTTTTTTTTGTTTACTCTCATAAATTTTATTATTTTCTTTGATTTTTTATATTTTTTTTTTACAACTCATTAATTTTTATATAATTTTTGATTTAATTATTGTCATTGTTTTTAAACCATCCTTTAGAGTTATTGCCTTGGAAGTTACTCTTTTGGAATCACTATCATTTTTGGTGTATGTTTTTCATCATTTTTGGTGGTATCGCAGCTTTATTTTTTTTTTCTATTTTTTTTTTTTTTTTTTTTTTTTTATTACTTTCTGTATATTATTGCATTTTAGTATCTCCCTTGATTTACTGCCATTGGAGCTGCCACAATCAGAGTTGTCCCTATTGGAGTTATTTCTAGAGTAGTCATTTCGATTTTTTTTTTTTAAAACCTTACATTTTGTACTATTACTTTACTTTGTTTTTTTCAATATTATTAGTTGCAGGATTATTTTTAAATTTGGTAGTTTTAGTAATTAGAAGTATTTTCTTATTCGGCATGTAAATTATTAAATTAAAGTATTTGTATTATAAAAATTTAATTAATAAAATAATTAAAGTTAGTTAATAAAATACAAAATTGAGTTAATAAAACTTATAAAATTAAGTTAATAAAATTATAAAATTTAGTTAATAAAATAATGCATATACGATATATGTTATGATATTATGTATATATTTATGGATATATATTATTATATATTACCTGCACGTAAATATGCACGAGACAATGCACGAGAAAACACTTAAAATTGCACGTTAGTACGTGCACCGTTGCACGGAATCTGTGCCTTATTACGTGCTGTAAACGTGCTTTCCCATACATTGTCTCGTATAGATTTACGTGCAGGTTCGTGTGTTCCATATCCAAACTTTCTCGTGTATTGTAGTATCATTTCGTGCTGTAATTTGTTATAGAGAAGGAGTCACATGAGCACAGAGACACGGAACTGTGCAATGGTATGTTATAGTTGTTGTATTTAGACAAACGAGAGAGTTTAGGTATAGTGATTTAGTAATTCGAAAGAGTGTGATAAGAGTTTAGAATCGATTATAGTGTCCTTTATTATAATTATATCATGGCAAACATGCCTACAAAGTGGAGCGTATATCACCCGTATATATAATAAAATGTCTATTAATAAAATATATCTGATATGCCATTTATGCCATAAATGATCAATCTATCATTTATGCTATTACTTTGATTTATGTCATTTATCCCACTTACTTTATGCCGCTTCTCTCATTTATGGCATCTGTCACAAATGGCAGGTTTGACAGATTCGACGCAGCAATCCCGAGTAAAAATCCGAAGAAAATAAATACAAAAAATAAAAAAATTGTTGAACTAGAAAAAACCTTATTAGTGATTAAGTATTATTATATCATCTGCATCTTTCGTTTTATTGAGATTGATAATTTAAGAAATTTGTATTCAATAAGTGCTACTAGTTTATGCATTAACTTTATAATAAAGATTAAAGTTCCTAAATTTCTTGCATTAATAATTCTTGTTTTTCTAGTAGAACCGGATCATAGCTGAGACAATTAAACCGTTATAACGGCCTCATACTTATTTGCAAATCCAAACCAGGCGAAAATGACATCTGATAGCTTACAAAAATAGAGAATCGGCGTTGTGTATTGTTACGGGGCAAAACGGGCGATCTTTTATTTATACGCTTTAAGAGATTATAAGAAGGCAGCTCGCTAGAGGCGTGACTTGGTGATTTTCCCGATTTAGTATAAAAGTGACTTGTGTATTAATACAGTCCGATATTTATATACTGTATTGGATTTAATTATAAAATAATCCGAAGATTACTGCGCAGAAGAGCTAAAACAACCTCTCTTTTTATACCTTACAAATATTATGGGAATCGGGAATCTAACATCATACGTTATTTTAACTCATCCAACTTTATCATGCCGTATGTACTGTATCAGACGATAAATCGTATGATTTCTAAATCACACTCAACATAATGCACAAGTTTATAATACAAGTGGAACCCTGAATGAAACAAGTAATAATATCACATGTAACAAATCTATGCATATTATTTTTGGCGCATTATTTCTATTCAAAAAAATTGAGAGTTCTAGATCATTCTTTTTATTGAGATTGCTAATTTAAGAAATTTGTATTCAATGATTGCTAATAGTTTTTTTTTTTTTTTTTTTAAATGTTAAGGTGAGACTGATTGCTAATAGTTTATGCATTATCTTTATAATAAAGATTAAATTTTTTAAATTTCTTGCATTGTATCTTATTTTTCTAGTATAATTACCGGATCATAGCGGTGACAATTTAACCGTTATAACGACCAGCCTCATAATCATTTGCAAATCCAAATCAATGAAATGAAATCTGATTGCTTACAAAAACAAAGAATCGGCGCTGTATAAAATAGAAAAATTTCGCTCGACATAATGCACAAATTTATAATTCAAGCAAAATCCTGGATAAAACTTCACATTTAACAAATCCAAAAGTAAGTACTTGTGTTTAAATCAATGACCAAAAAAGGAATTAAATATATCGAAAATAATACAATATTTTAGAGTCTTATTGCTTCTATGTATGCTTTTTGCCACACACCGTTTTGGCAAAAAAATTACCAAATGGAATTTTCATTCCTGAAATTTCAATCAATTTTACTAAAGATCTGCGCCAAGTTTGGACAAATTGATCGGTTAAAAATCTATATAAAAAGGTTGTTCGTTTTTCTTGTTTATCTAGAATTAAAATCTCTCTCTTTATCATTTACAACACTATTAAAACACTATACCGAAGGCCCACCTGGAAAATCATGGGATTTAAAGTTTCATTTAACAGTGGCAGCAATGAAAAATGATGATAGTATTTTCAAATTACCTATCGAAGAATCTCAAAAAAAATATGGTGAATATGTTGGACAAATTAATGATCCTTCAAATGTAGTTATAAAAGAAGTTATATTGGATGAACGATACAGGCAAAAAAGTAGAACGCATTTAGAAAAAGTTTTAAAACAATATGAAGATGTGTTAGACGAAAAATGGAAAGAACCAAGTGATGGACTCCATGGAGAATGGGTATATACTAAAGAAGAAAGTCAAAAAAATGAAATAGATAAAGTAGTACTCCATATTCACGGTGGCGGATATTTTATGGGTTCAGCTAAATCCAGTAGAAATTTTACATCTAAATATGCGGAGTATGCTAAAGCTCGAGTTTTATGTAAGTTACTCAACTAAGATTTATAAAATTTTAACTAATAATATCGTAACTAATTTTTACTAAATATTATTATTATTTAATTAGCAATCGATTATCGTCTTTCGCCGCAAAATCAATTTCCTGCTGCTCTTTGTGATTCAATTGCAGCATATCTTTATCTTATAGACCCTGGGTCAGATGCTGGATTTGAACCGATTAATCCTAAAAAAATCGTATTTGCGGGTGAGAGTGCAGGAGGCGGTTTAACTTTTGCAACACTCTTATTTTTAAGGGATGCGGGATTACCTTTACCAGGGGGCGCATTTGGATTGGTGAGAATTAAGTAAATTAAAGTAATTAAATGATTTTTTCTTTTATTTCATGATTAATATTTACATATACATTATTGGTTTATATAACTTTTAGTCACCATGGGTATGTATACACTATATTTGAAAAAATTCGATCTCAAATAATAAAAAAAAACCAAAAAATGATTTAACATTTCTAACATAGGTGGACTTAGCTCATAGCATGCCATCTTTTTGGGATGATGAAGTAGATAAGGCCGACTTCATACCTAAATTATTAGGCTTTCGTAAAATTGGACCTTCATCTCCTGTCGCAGACGAATTTATCGCTAATGCGAAGGCTCTATCCGATAAAATTGCCCTAAAAAAACCTACAATCGTTGGTCACCCTTCTTTCACCGAAGTACCACGGGTTCAATTATATTGTGCTAACGAAGCATTAGCTATCCCTTACATTAGGTAAATGCATCTCTTTATCTAAGATACAGTATTTACAGATAATTTAACTTACAGTATATCCGTTATATCTGGGTTATAGTCCTATGCTTGCGGAATCCTTGGGAGATTTACCACCTATCTTATGTGTAAATTACTTTTTTGCAACAATGAAATTTATGATGGGTTTATTATGTTACTTATAGTGGATAATATCTAATATTAATTGTAGCAAGTTGGAGGACTCGAAAGATTTCGTGACGAAGTAATATTATTTGGCCATAAGGCTTCGAGCCCTCATGAATATCAACTACCTTCGTATGCAGCTAAAAATTTTGAAAAGTCACCCTTTAAGAACCCTACTAAAGTTGTACTTGAAGTCTATGATGATATGGTTCATGTTTGGCCTGTAAGTAATAAAAAATATTAACTGGAATATTTGGAGTTTTTTTTTGTTATAAACATTTTGACAAATTTTTATTCATAATTTTATGAATAATCAATTATACAGTTGCTCACATCTTCTAAACCTTCCCAAGTAGCGTTTGAACGCTTTGGTAAATTTGTTAATTGTGTTACTTCTATTGATGGCGAAAATATTTCTATAAATAATCTTAAAGAAGGTATAGTAGCTCCTTCTAGTTCATTTATTGCAATGAGAGTTGGTGCAAAAGGTGAGATCAGGGAATTAAATGAAACCGACCGAGATTGTCTAAAATGGGATAAAATTGGCATAGTACTTAAAGAAGAAGTTTAGAAATTACAAGTCCTGATAGAAATTATCTTTATACTGTATTAGTTTATGATTATTCAGTTTGTTATACTGTACATTTAAATGTAGTACAAGCCTATAGATGGCTCAAATAAAAAATATCGTCATACTTGAGTTATATCACACTTTTTCCCAGAGCATTTTTGAAGATATAACTAAGGTAGGGATATAAAAACATATAAACAAAAAGAAATTTCTCTTGCTTAAATCTGGAATAATTATTCATTGGGTTATATCCAATGCTAGACTTCTTCCAAAATACTGTATTCTATTTCCAACAAGCAATAAAAAAAAAAAGGTTGAAGTGATTGACTATATTTTTGAAATGACAAATGACCAGTCATTGGTCATTTCACAGCCCAAAATGACTTAAAGTCATTTAACTCTATTTAAATATAATCTAATGCTTTTAATTAATCAACATTGATTATCGACCAAAATTTAATTGTTATAGAACATACACAATTTATAAACATCGCTATATATAAAACCAAATTTTCACTAAGTAATTCGATATTTTGTACGGTTAAACGGTTCCAATCCCTAATACGAGCCGCATATAGATTTGCGAGATTTTGCCACCCAGTTTCAACTAACCTTTGGTTAATTTGAGTAGTAAATGCAAAAATAGCAAAGCTTATTTCACCAAACATTTAACACTGTATAAGTGTGCTAATTAAAAATTCATATTCAATTTTTTCTTCTTTAAAATTCAACATAGCAAAGGTGCTACGTTTTTGAAAATCCTATTTTTTTATAAAATACACTCTTTTTCAGTGCGGCTTGCTTCATTGACAATCAACACACCGACACCCCACTTCACCGACAATTAATTTACCGACAGGCTTGTCTTACAGTTCACCGACACAACTTACAGCAAGCTGACTTAATCGACAAGCTTATTTTGTCAACAATTAATTCATCGACAATACATTTCACTGATAAGATTGATTTACCGACAAACTTTATCTATACTACAAGGAAAGGATGGGGGATAAAAAAATTTTCAGGTGCCGAATAACCCTTTCATTAGATGGCTGTACCGAATAACCTACGGTGACGATGGTGAAGTTTTAGGAACAGGTTTCTACCTAACAGGTTTTTGCTTTTTTTACCCATTCATTTACATCATATATGCATGTTGCGTGCACGTGCGGTGATTTAAAACGTCATGCATATGTACGTACGATAAATGTTTTTTGTAGATGAAACTGAAATTCTGCACATAAACATTACGAGGTGCATCTCATAGTAATATATTTATCTATTCTATGAGAATTGTTTAACTAAGCATGTTTTTCTCTCGATTAAAGTGCATGAAGATCACTATAAAAAATGTCTTTTATTATTGTCTTTCGGAATTGCACTAACTAAATAAGTATGTTATGATCTTTTTTTTTTTTTATTACTACTGTACTAGAATTCAAAAATATGCAAGTGGATATACTATCTCGCAACTCAGGTTTCGCCCTAATGCGATGATCATAGCAAATTTAATAAACACATAATTATCGAAATTAAAGTAAATTGTTAAATTGTCGATAATAAAAATGTCGACCAGTATATCATTTCGGTATACTCTTATACTCGCCGAAAATTTTATTATCAAAAGCTACATTATCGAAATTTGCCACAAAATTCATCACGTGTCCTACTACGTAATTGCAAATCAGCTGTAAGTATCTGAATCTATAAGGATTGATGCATAAGCTGAGACGGGATATGCTCCCAGGAATAACAACTATAATTGCTCCGGTATTGCCGTCATCGGCTGAATTGTTATGCCGGTGGTCTCCCACACTGCATTAAGCAGGCTGACTTTGAGTTAAAGAGTTGGGAGAGTTTGGCAGATTTGTCTGTACCGTGTTTCTTATTATGTCAGATCCTTGCAATCGATTAGTGTTGGACAGTGCCCGAATAAGCAATTAATTAAAATTTTGTGTTTATCTGACTTCATGTGCTGATTCACGCGAGATTGACATATCTGTGCTCTCGATTAGGACTAATGGCTGTGTTTCTGTGCCTGACCAGTTCGTTTCTTGCATATTCCTGTTTAACTATCGTTTCATTCCTATCAACTGACAAAAAAAAAAAAAGCTCTGTAAAAGATGATTTTTTATGGTGAATCATGATAATTTCAAAGCAAGCTACCCATCCCAAAACGTGATCAGATTGTGTGAAAAAATTTTAGTTGATTCCTATTTAAAATTGTAAATTATTGCGACATTTAATCATTTTACATTATCATATTTTATGATAATCGTTCAATAAATCACCAGGGTGTGATGAATTTTCACTTTAAAGATGATTTTCAAGATAATTAACCGTAATCATTTATTCGATTAATAAATTACGGCGTGAGTACGAATTTTATTCTGTTCACTTTAACGACTGTATTTCAGGAGAATGCATGATTTAACTGTAATCATTATAAATCACCAAGGTGTGTATGAATTTTAATTCTTTTCACTTTAAAGATGGTTTTCAAGATAATTAACCGTAATCATTTATTCGTTTAATAAATTACGGCGTGAGTACGAATTTTATTCTGTTCACTTTAACGATTGTATTTCAGGAGAATGCATGATTTAACTGTAATCATTTAATCATTCAATAAATTACCAGAATAGTATGAAGTTTATCATAATTCTTTTCACTTTAACGATTGTGTTTCAGCACAATGTATCATTAACCGTAATTATTTAATCATTCAATAAAATCATCAGGGTGAGTACGATGTTTTATGTCATCTAATCATTCAATAAATCATCAGGGTGAGTATGATGTTTAATTCTGTTCACTTTGATGATTGTATTTCAAGTCGATGTATGATTAATTATAATCATTTATCATAATCGAAAAGCATTCACGTTACATGACGCTAGTGATGGGCAAATCCCGATTTTTTCAAAAATCCCGCGCGGGATAGCGCGGGATTTGCGGGATTCGCGGGATCGAGTAGAGTTTCTGAATTTTTCACGATTAATAAATAAATATATATATATATCATCACTAGGAATGTAATTTCTCGTTAAAATAATAATCATTTCTTATAAATCTAACTACATTTATTACAACTAAAAATGCTTATATAGATTTTACCTACTTTTAATACATTTGGATCTTATAATTATTAAATTCATCAATTCAGATTTGCCTTAATTTTATAATGGTAACAAAGCGATCAATCCTAAGCGTATAAAAAATTATAAGTAATCAGGTATAAATGTGCTAAAATTATAAGTGATTAGGTATTGTACATACGAAAATTTATAACCAGGTTATATACATACAAAAATTCATAAGCGACTCATAAGAAATTCATAATCAGCTTATAATTTCTGAATTACATAACTGATTGGCTCGAATTTTATTTAACCTTATCATTCATATTAAATAATCACTGAAATTGGAGATTTTCTCCCATATGGTACACATATTCTTGGGCATTATTCGTGCAAGAAATTAAAAGTCTAGATTGCCACTTTATTAATCATGAAAATTTAAAAAATTTATTTCAACGTACGGTTTGCGCATTATCTATGTACGCACATATATATGTGGAACGAAAATAAATAAAAGATTTAATATTTTTATGTAAATACATCAAATACTAATTAGAAATTGGCCCACTTGTTAAAGCGGGCCGGATTATTTGTTAATGCGGGCCAGATGATATACTAACGCAGGCCAGAAAATCTTATATTAAAAATCCCGCGCGGGAGTTTTTAAATCCCGCGCATCCCGCGCGTTGCCCATCACTACATGACGCACAGTATTTATTTGGACTATGCCAGAAGCTGGAGGTGCTTTTATTGAAATTTCGGCAGAATCATGATTGAGAAGCAAGTGACTAACCTGTGTCAGCCAGAACAGCAATGACAAACAATCGAAATGCACTGGAGTCGCCGTAGGATTGAAGCCAGTGGATTTATTCCCACCTGCCGAAGCAAGCCGGCTGTAAGTGAAGAAATATGCGTTAAGAAATGTACAATAGAGTCGGGTTGCGCAATTCACGCGAATTTCAGTTCAAGCACCTACAGACCTGGCTACATCGTCCCAATTCTTATACTTGATACCTTCCAATTCTTAATTCCATGCATATACATTGGGATATACTAACATTATTTGTCATTACCGTCCCCTTCCTCTGCACCATTTTCTGATTATCAGATGCATTGTTCTTACCTGTAATGGTTCTTTTCGATCACATAATCTCCTATCACTTTGCATTAAATTGACTACCGAAATAATCCTTTAACTCCGTGCCGGAGGCACGGGCTAATATGCTAGTTTTGACTACAATATAATTCATCGACGGTACGTTTCGCCAACAGTAAGTACATTTTTAGTTATTTGTGCGGGTAACACAAAATCCGATTTTGTAAATAAACTAAGTGCGTGAGATAAAAATTTAGGGTTAGGGCCTTAACGTTAGAGGCTTTAGGGTTAGAATGTTGTTTTTATACATTCCTGTCATTTTTATTTAGTGCTCAAGATCGATTTAAACATAAGTTTTTGCATATTTTCGCTTTTTTCTTCTTTTATGCGTGTTCAGATTCTTTGTCAGGTTGATTCATCATATGTTACACCAATACAAAGTATTAATCATTCAAAGTTTGAACTTCGAGTTACAAGATCCGAATGATTAGTATATTGGACATTCATTATAACGAATTTCACAAATTAGAAGCCATATCCTTGCGAATCAATAAAGTGTTGAAGAAGAAAATATGGAATACAAGACGATAAAGACCAATTCGAATATAATGAATAAAAAAAAAAAAAGAAGAAGCATGTAACAATAAAGATAAGATGCACAATTTTTATTGTCGTTATTAATAAATTATATAATATGTACTTGTTATTGGTCATGTTGTTGATGATAACTGATTATTCACTAGGACACTGTGCTTATGACATAACCAAAGGGCACGTCATAACGCGGTGTTTGCTGTGAAGAAATCAGCGATTATCGTTAACAACATGACCCAATAAGTAATTTTTATCAGTAGTTACATTGCTGTGGTAGAATTGAAACTGGTGAAAAATCGAGAAGAATCGAGAAGTAACACGTGCCAATTCAATTTCAACGCAAAAATAAGTACTCGCTGTGATAATCGTCATAGTATTTATGTTTTTCCCACGTTAGGTCACATTTTTTTCAGGTACGACCAACGTTAAAACGCACAGACCCGAAATTCCCACAATTATTTCTGTTTAGAAGTTCCAAAATTCCAAAATTTCTGTTTAGAAGTTTCCAAAATCGGTTGCAGCCAATCAAAAACGTTCAAACGGACAAACTCTGAATTAGGTGGTATAGATAACGGCCTCATACTTATTTGCAAATCCAAACCAGGCGAAAATGACATCCGATAGCTTACAAAAATAGAGAATCGGCGTTGTGTATGAAACAGAAAAAATTTCACTCAACATAATGCACAAGTTATATTTTGGCGCATTATTTCTATTCAAAAAAATTGAGAGTTCTAGATCATTCCTTTTATTGAGATTGATAATTTCAGAATTTAAGAAATTTGTATTCAATGATTGCTAATAGTTTATGCATTATTTTTATAATAAAGATTAAATTTTTTTAAATTTCTTGCATTGTATCTTATTTTTCTAGTATAATTACCGGATAATAGCGGAGATAATTTAACCGTTATAACGACCAGCATCATACTCATTTGCAAATCAAAATCAGTGAAATGAAATCTGATTGCTTACAAAAACAAAGAATAGGCGCTGTATAAAATAGAAAAATTTTGCTCGACATAATGCACAAATTTATAATTGAAGCAAAATCCTGGATAAAACTTCACATTTAACAAATCTAAAAGCCACGACAATACGTACTTGTGTTTAAATCAATGACCAAAAAAGGAATTAAATATATCGAAAATAATATAATATTTTAGAGTCTAATTGCTTCTATGTATGCTTTTTGCCACACACCGTTTTGGCAAAAAAATTACCAAATGGAATTTTCACTCCTGAAATTTCAATCAATTTTACCAAAGATCTGCGCCAAGTTTGGAAAAATAGATCGGTTAAAAATCTATATAAGAAGGTTGTTCGTTTTTCTTGTTTATCTAGAATTAAAATGTCTCTCTCTTTATTATTTACAACACTATTAAAACACTATACCGAAGGCCCACCTGGAAAATCATGGGATTTAAAGTTTCATTTAACAGTGGCAGCATTGAAAAATGATGATAATATTTTCAAATTACCTCTCGAAGAATCTCAAAAAAAATATGGTGAATATGTTGAACAAATTAATGATCCTTCAAATATAGTCATAAAAGAAGTTATATTGGATGAACGACACAGGCAAAAAAGTAGAACGCATTTAGAAAAAGTTTTAAAACAATATGAAGATGTGTTAGACGAAAAATGGAAAGAACAAAGTGATGGACTCCATGGAGAATGGGTATATACTAAAGAAGAAAGTCAAAAAAATGAAATAGATAAAGTAGTACTCCATATTCACGGTGGCGGATATTTTATGGGTTCAGCTAAATTCAGTAGAAATTTTACATCTAAATATGCGGAGTATGCTAAAGCTCGAGTTTTTTGTAAGTTACTCAACTAAGATTTATAAAATTTTAACTGACAATATCGTAACTAATTTTTACTAAATATTATTATTATTAAATTAGCAATCGATTATCGTCTCTCTCCGCAAAATCAATTTCCTGCTGCTCTTTGTGATTCAATTGCAGCATATCTTTATCTTATAGACCCTGGGTCAGATGCTGGATTTGACCGATTAATCCTAAAAAAATCGTATTTGCGGGTGAGAGTTCAGGAGGTGGTTTAACTTTTGCTACACTCTTATTTTTAAGGGATGCGGGATTACCTTTACCAGGGGGCGCATTTGGATTGGTGAGAATTAAGTAAATTACAGCTGATTTCAAAATTAGTGGGACAACGTGAAAAATTTTTGTTGATCCGCAGTAAATTTTCGGTAATTTCATTTACCGAAAATTTTATAGTTTTTCGATAATATAATTTTGCCCGAAATTATTATCACGGTATTGATTGTTTTGATTTTCGGACTGATCCGGGATGTTTTGTTACAAAACATCCCGGATCAGTCCGAAAATCAAAACAATCAATACCGTGATTAGGGTTTGCAACGGGCCGGGCCTGGGTTTTATAAAGAGGCCCGGCAATACTTATTAAAAATATACAGTTTTTACTAGTTATAGGCCTATTGTATTTAAATTAGATGTTAAAATTTTATTTTTTTTTTAAACTATAAATTTTTTAATTTAGTTAGCTATTTTTATAATTCTTGAAATACCTAATAAAAATTAACCAAATAATATTCTAGTTAATTTGGTAAAGTGTGTAATTTTTAGCATAATATAATATAATAGATTCAAGAATATACATTTTAATAATTAAGTTATTTGAAAAATATAATTATCTTAGTGTTTCAAATCAAAAATTGATTAGTTGTCAAGTTGCCAACTAATCAATGATAATTTTATTGGACAATTAATTAATTGTTGATGATTAATTAATTAGTAATACTATTTGCAAATTATAGATTGGGCCAGGCTTGTTGGGCCGGGCTTGGGTTGAGCCGGGCTTGGGTTGGGCGGGATTGGGTTGGGCCAGGCCTGGGTTGGGTTGGGTCGGGCTGGGCTAAGCTCGGGCCGGGTTTGGGCTTATATTTCAAACCCGTGATGAATTGGGCCGGGCTTGGACTGGGTTTATAATTCTACGGGTCGGGCTTGGGTTTAGATGAACCCGGCCCAACCCGGCCCATTGAGAACCCTAACCGTGATAATAATTTCGGGCAAAATTATATTATCGAAAAACTATAAAATTTTCGGTAAATGAAATTACCGAAAATTTACTGCGGATCAACAAAAATTTTTCACGTTGTCCCACTAATTTTGAAATCAGCTGTAAAGTAATTAAATGATTTTTTCTTTTATTTCATGATTAATATTTACATATACATTATTGGTTTATATAACTTTTAGTCATCATGGGTATGTATAAACTATATTTGAAAAAATTCGATCTCAAAATAATAAAAAAAAAACTAAAAAATGATTTAACATTTCTAACATAGGTGGACTTAACTCATAGCATGCCATCTTTTTGGGATGCTGAAGTAGATAAAGCCGACTTTATACCTAAATTATTAGGCTTTCGTAAAATTGGACCTTCATCTCCTGTTGCAGACGAATTTATCGCCAATGCGAAGGCTCTATCCGATAAAATTGCCCTAAAAAAACCTACAATCGTTGGTCACCCTTCTTTCACCGAAATACCACGGGTTCAATTATATTGTGCTAATGAAGCATTAGCTATCCCTTACATTAGGTAAATGCATCTCTTTATCTGAGATACAGTATTTACAGATAATTTAACTTACAGTATATCCGTTATATCTGTGTTATAGTCCTATGCTTGCGGAATCCTTGGGAGATTTACCACCTATCTTATGTGTAAGTTACTTTTTTGCAACAGTGAAATTTATGATGGCTTTATTATGTTACTTATAGTGGGTAATATCTAATATTAATTATAGCAAGTTGGAGGACTCGAAAGATTTCGTGACGAAGTAGTAATATTTGGCCATAAGGCTTCGAGCCCTCATGAATATCAACTACCTTCATATGCAGCTAAAAATTTTGAAAAGTCACCCTTTAAGAACCCTACTAAAGTTGTACTTGAAGTCTATGATGATATGGTTCATGTTTGGCCTGTAAGTAAAAAAAAATATTAACTGGAATATTTGGGGGGTTTTTTTTTTGTTATAAACATTTGACAAATTTTTATTCATAATTTTATGAATAATCAATTATACAGTTGCTCACATCTTCTAAACCTTCCCAAGTAGCGTTTGAACGCTTTGGTAAATTTGTTAATTGTGTTACTTCTATTGATGGCGAAAATATTTCTATAAATAATCTTAAAGAAGGTATAGTAGCTCCTTCTAGTTCATTTATTGCAATGAGAGTTGGTACAAAAGGTGAGATCAGGGAATTAAATGAGACCGACCGAGATTGTCTAAAATGGGATAAAATTGGCATAGTACCTAAAGAAGAAGTTTAGAAATTACATGTCCTGATAGAAATTATATCTTTATATACGTATTAGTTTATGATTTTCAGTTATACTGTACATTTAAATGTAGTACAAGCCTATAGATGGCTCAAATAAAAATATCGTCATACTTGAGTTATATCACACTTTTTCCCAGAGCATTTTTGAAGATATAACTAAGGTAGGGATATAAAAACATACATCATAACATATAAACAAAAAGAAATTTCTCTTGCTTAAATCTGGAATAATTATTCATTGGGTTATATCCAATGCTTGACTTCTTCCAAAATACTGTATTCTATTTCCAACAGGCAATAAAAAAAAAAAGGTTGAAGTGATTGACTATATTTTTGAAATGACAAATGACCAGTCATTGGTCATTTCACAGCCCAAAATGACTTAAAGTCATTTAACTCTATTTAAATATAATCTAATGCTTTTAATCAATCAACATTGATTAACGACCAAAATTTAATTGTTATAGAACATACACAATTTATAAACATCGCTATATATAAAACCAAAATTTCACTAAGTTATTCGAATATTTTGTACGGTTCCAATCCCTAATGCGAGCTAAAGCTTGCGCATATAGATTTGTGTGATTTTGCCACCCAGTTTCAACTAACCGTTGGTTAATTTGAGTAGTAAATGCAAAAATAGCAAAGCTAATTCCACCAAACATAGAACACTGTATAAGTGTGCTAATTAAAAAATCATATTCAATTTTTTCTTCTTTAAAATTCAACATAGCAAAGGTGCTACGTTTTTGAAAAATCCTATTTATTTTATAAAATACACTCTTTTTCAGTGCGGCTTGCTTCATTGACAATCAACACACCGACACCCCACTTCACCGACAATCAATTTACCGACAGGCTTGTCTTACAGACGACCAGTTCACCGACACAACTTACAGACAAGCTAACTTAATCGACAAGCTTATTTTATCAACAATTAATTCACCGACAATACATTTCACTGATAAGATTGATTTACCGACAAGCTTATTTTGACGACAATATAATTCATCGGCAGTACGTTTCGCTAACAGTACATTTCACTGACAATACATTTCACCCATTTTAGTTATTTGTGCGGGTAACACAAAATCCGATTTTGTAAATAAACTAAGTGCGTGAGATAAAAATTTAGGGTTAGGGCCTTAACGTTAGAGGCTTTAGGGTTAGAATGATGTTTATTATACATTCCTGTCATTTTTAATTAATGCTCAAGATCGATTTAAACATAAGTTTTTGTTGCATATTTTCGCTTTTTTCTTCTTTTATGCGTTTTCAGATTCTTTGTCAGGTTGATTCATCATATGTTACACCAATACAAAGTATTAGTCATTCAAAGTTTGAACTTCGAGTTACAAGATCAGAATTTTTAGTATATTGGACATTCATTATAACGAATTTCACGAATCACGAAGCGAATCAATAAAGTGTTGAAGAAGAAAATATGGAATACAAGACGATAAAGACCAATTCGAATATAATGAATAAAAAAAAAAGAAGCATGTAACAATAAAGATAAGATGCGCAATTTTTATTGTCGTTATTAATAAATTATATAATATGTAATTTTTATCAGTAGTTATTACATTGCTGTGGTCGAATTGAAACCGTTGAAAAATCGAGAAGTAACATGAGCCAATTCAAAATCAACGTAAATTCAGAATGACTCAATATACAGTAGTGATTGACCCGGGTAGAACTTTATCCGGATAATTTAATAATAACCGGGTAGAAGTTCCCAACGGGTACAATCTCTAACATACAGAAATAGGTGATTGATCCCGGTAGAACTTTATCCGGATAATTTAATAATACCCGGGTAGAAGTTTCCCAACGGGTACAATCTCTAATATACAGAAATAGAAATCGGATCTTCAGAATAGATGGCAATCAAGATCAGAAATTAAGCGACGACTACGTACGTACGTATGAGAAAATAATTATAGAATCAGGTATCGCATTTTGAAAGTTAAATTAACAATTTTATAAGACACAAAATACAGGAGCAAATGTTATATCGGATGTGAAGATGTAACATGCGAAGTTTCCATATGCATTCATACCCTTGCTTTTGCGTACGAAAGCCATTTAATTTGCAATATATCCATACACTATGTGAAATCTTCAGTATCACCCCGTTCCTGGTAGGTATCCCCTTTTCTATTCATTAACTGGCTAATTTAGATGTAGATTGACAAATAACGAATGTAAGGAACGGTATGTTGGTTGCATAAACAATTATTAATCAACATAAAGTACTAACGCGCTATAATTTCTCGAAGACAATAATAATTTAGTATCACTAGAATTAGCCTCCATATCTATATCAAATGCATAAAAAGCTATCAGGCCATTCCTAGCAAAAAAAGGTCTGCTCGGTCGATCTGCCCGAGCTTTTTTAATCGACACAGACCATTATTTTTCCATCGACTCGCATCATTAGTAATAGATTTCCTTTTGAGTTAGAGGAACTATATCTAAACACAGCCTAAGACTCGCGTCATGACTCCTAGCTAACATCCATTTTCTTTTCTTTACTACATTAAGTTTTGCCTTTCAATGATTATTTTCTATTTCATTTAGACATATAAAATTTATTCACCGCAACAACATTGCGATATTCTTTAACCTGCAATTAAGAAAATTTTATATTGCCAGGAATTAAAATGCGTGATTATATGATACTGTATATGAAAATGGTTTTAACCAAATTTGTGCTTTTAATTAATGTTCTTTTCACATTCATCGTATGATTATTTTACTATTAACCATCTTTGTTGGAAAATTTGAGTCATGTGATCTGTTAATTTTTAATTTTTTTAACAAGTTCCCAGGCAAATTTATATCCATTGTCACTCTTGATCAATTAGCGGATTTATACTAACAATAGGGGGTTTCGTAATTAGCAAATATGTGACATATTTTGAAAAAAGTAGGATTTTTAAATAGTACTTTTACTATGTTGAATTATAAATCGGAATAATGAAATAAGATTCTCTGATTTTAATTATGAAACCCCTAATATAAATTTATTTAAATAAATTAGAATATAATTAGCGTTAGAATTTATACTTAGTGATACGATGGATTACATTGTATAAAATAAATACTTGAATAAACCGAATAAGCTTGATATAACGAATTTATCGTACTGTATCAGATGTGAATATAATTATTTATTATACAAATAGTCTGTAATTGAACTAGACCAAAGCACTTATCGTTATGCAGTTTATTACAGTCGCAGTAGGCATAATCATCATATTTTTGGATCAAGGAATTTAATCTCTAGATTTTTATATTTAAGAACATAAATCCAAATTAGCACACAATCACGAGAATAGAGTTTAAAGAAAAATAATCATGAAAAATTAATTGAACTCTTATTAGGCGACATTTATATTCAATCATTTATTTTAGGATTAATTTTAGCAGTATTTTTGTCCAAACTGTCGAGGCGGACTAAACTACAGAAGTAAGTTTTTTTACACATTAATATTTATTCATAACTACATTATTAATATAAATGACAATTTTCTTAAAATGAACCACCCCTAGTTTATTATCGATTTCCAATTATTGGACATACTTGGAGTTATTGCACGGGTCCTATGTGACAACCCGTGCTTTTTTCATTTACTTATTGGCACGGGATTGTTACGTCAGACACCGTGCAATAAGATAGTTATTATATGGGTATGTTGAATAACCCGTTACACACACGGGTTCATATTTAAATACCGTGCCTTCGGCACGGAATATAAACCCGTGTGTAACTGGGTTATTCACTACAACCATACAATAACCATCATTTACGCATTATATTAATAATTGTTCACAGTAATATTAAACTTTTTATAAAAATAAATTTTTAAAAAATACAATAAGATAATACATTTAATGAAAACTAAAATATTATAAATTTTTGAATATTTTTTAATTATTGAGACGAAATCAACAAATTAGTAATACATTATAATAATAATTGTTCACAGTAAATTAAATTTTTTTTTTTATAAAAATAAATTTTTAAAAAATATAATAAGATCGTAAATTTAATGAAAACTAAAAAATTATATATTTTTGAATATTTTTTAATTATTGAACGAACTCAACAAATTAGTAATACTATAGCATTTTGAACCAATAAGTTAAAAATTAGGGATTCTAAGTAGTTAGGATGGATCCAGTGTTGGAAATCTTACGTTCACGATGTTCACAATGAACATAAATTTTATATTTCATATTCACATAATGTAAAATAAATTTTAATTTTTATCATTCATTATAGTTTTTTTAAAGATCACTGCATTAAAGACCCGACCTCTTACTTTCACTAACATTAAAACCTAGATTCGACCGAGTCTAGTGCATTGTGAAGAGATTGTACCATTAGAAGGAACATTTTAAATAAGCATACGTATATTTCATTTATAATGGTTGCCTAGATATTTAAAAAAAAAATTGGCATTTGCTTATTGTAGATTTTAAGATTCACAACCGAGCCTAGTTCTAGAAAGCATGATATTTGAAGTCTTGTTTCCGGTATTTGCTTAACAGTTCAAGCTACGTATTAAAATAATAAAAAGCAAGTATCTAGTGTAACATACGACATCAAATTGAGTTAGGATTAATTATGATGTTGGCAAAATGAGCTGTTGATGAAATGGTTGGTGAAATAATATAGAATTGAAAGGTCGAAAGGTTTGTACAATTTAGATTGTTTAGTTATATTATCATTTAAATCAAGAATGGATTCTATATTCGCGCAGAGTACGTTATAGTTATCCCATGGGTGCTATGTAACAACCCGTGCTTTTTTTCCTAGGTTATTTTCACCGGTCTATATGAAAATCATGTGACACATTATTTTCATATAAGTTTTAAAATTTTTGTTTACAGTAAATCCTAATTAAAAATTAAAGATTGTGAACTAAGTTCACGATTATGTAATCAACTAGACTTAGTATTTCTTTACGGGTCTTAAAATAGTCATATTTACTAGGGCGTAAGTTTGTAAGCAGGTGAGGGACTTTAATAGATACTAAAGGTTTTAAAATTGTTATAGGCAGATGAAGAATTTTAATGTACTTTATTAATTTTTTATTCAATAAAAAAAATTTTTATATAAATATTTAAAATATTATTTATTTTTTTATTTTTATATTATTATCACGTTTTTTTTAATGTTCTAAAAGGTTAAAAGTGAGTAACGTTTAAAAATATCATTTAAGAGTAGTCTTGAATGTGCCGAAGGTTCCAAAGATAATAGGAGAGCTTGAGCCTGAAGAATTAAATTCTTAAATTCGTTTTTCATACTTGATAGCTTTATGAAACTGGTTGAGGCATAGCCATTTAATGCACTTGTTATTGTAGTATTCTTTACACGAGAGATTCTCTGCAATTTGAAAATTTCTTCGGTAATTGTGATGTTACTGTTTCTTGCATTCGTTATTTTTTTTTAAATAAAAAAAATAAATGATCAATTATTGAAATAAAGTTTAAATTACTACAGTAGCTGAAGTTTATTGAATGCTGCACGGGTTGTTACGTCGTACCTATGGGATAAACTAGTTATTTAATGAATATCGGTGAACACGGTGCATTCCACAGAATAATAGTAAACCACGTGGCCGAAGGCCACGTGATTTTACTATTAATCTGAACCTACGTAAGCATGGTGGACAAACCCGAATTTGGATGATCGACATTGTGGCTTAGCCAATTTAATAAAAAAATTTTTTTAACTTTTTATACAGTTTAAAGTACTTCGTATTCTTGTGATTTTTTGAAACCTATCAATTAAATCTGTTCTAAAAAGAAAGCTAGCAAAAGACCTCCACGTAACCCACCTTGTATTAAAATTAATCAAAAATAATCTCAATATTCAAGAAGTTTTATTAGAGGTGAATTTTATAAGAGATCAAAGGTAGTTGAATTCATAATTCGAACAAAAAAAGGTTTTTTGGTGTTAAAACTAAATGTAAGTAACTTGAAACTAAGTTCCAATACTTTTTAGAAAAAGCATTAACAAACCCGAAGTAGTTCTTATACAAAAAACAGGATAAAAAGATAAGTTAACACGTTTTTATATGGTTTAAATCTAAAAGTTATATTATATATTATAAATGACACGTTATTTTGTAAGTTAAATTTTAAATATTTTAACTACTACAATTTAAATTCAAATAGAAACGATTTAGAAACGATTAGCATGATATATTTATTGGATAGATTAAGTAGAAACAATATACACGCGTTTAAAATAAAATTTTATTAAAAAATATATAAGCAAACAAGGGGTTATAATATCGTTAATATCTCACGTTCCAGTGGATAGAATTTGTTGAATCTTATACCATTCGATTTGTCTCAATGAGACGAATCAAATGGTATAAGATTCGTCAAATTCTGACTGTTGGATCGTGAGATATATTTGATTTAGTAAATAAAGTTTTTTCAAACGTTATTGTAATTTTATAAAAATTGATTGGACAATTATCATGTGTACAGATATGACCAATTGTTTAATTTCATGTGATCAATCATCCCTGTACTTTTATTGGACAGATCGGTCCTGAGTCACAAATTTCAAGTTTGGAAGTTTGTACTACCACGATTGTCCATCATGCTACCTACATAGCTCACCCACAAAAATTTTCTGCATGTGACTTTTTGTGGCGCAAACTAGGCGCAAACCAATTGAATTTTAGGATCAGGAGTAGTATATTTATGTACAAGTTGGGACAGAAACTCTAACCGTCGTCATTCGAGTGACGAACATTTTGCATTTGCTTCGTCAAAGATGCATTCTGCTTTTCAATCATCTCTTGAAGCCTTTCTTTTATGCTGACAGAAACCCTAACCGTCGTCATTCGAGTGACGAACAATTTATGCTTGCGTCGTCAGAGATGAAATATATATAGCATTCTGCTTTTTGATCATCTCTCAAAGCCATTCTCTATCTAATTTGACTACTAATTAGCTTTCTAACACTAAGGAGCATACACCAAAGGGTATGCGACGCAGTAGCAGAGCGAAGCGAAGCATAGTTATCTTATTTGATTTCTATTTGGCTTTCTATCCTGGAGGAG
>QKWP01000091.1:525718-543543 GCA_003550325.1 Gigaspora rosea | reverse complement strand
AAGATCTTACTTATTAATTCTAATTTAATGCACTAAGTAAACTTGTTCAGAACCTAAAAATACATTAATTTAGCAAAATTATTTTTATTTTACTTGAAATGTAAAGAATAGATGCATAAATTTTGATTTTTGATCAAAAAAGTCAAATTTAAGCATATTTTTTCCAAATTTCAAATAAAATAAAAATAATTCTAATAATTTGATGTATTTTAGATATTGTACAACTTTACTTAGTGCATAAAATTAGAATTAATTAATAAAAATTTGTGAATTATAAGATTTTATAGAATTTTATTAATAAAATTCTATAAATTCTTATAATTTACAAAATTTACTAATTAATTCTAACTTATTGCACTAAGTAAACTTGTATTTATTAATTGTTATTTTTGGCTTCAGACACTAACGGTATCCGTTTCCTAGTAACTATGTTTCTGTATATGAAATAATAAGGGTTTTCTCTGTACTATATATATATAATAACTAAAACGTTAAAAATTTATCAAAAATACACAAATTATGCTAAAATTTATACTAAAAAATGTAAATTATGCTGAATTCTGCTACTAGTATAATAATGCTAGCAAACTTGAATTATACTAAATTATGCTAATAGCATAATTCTGAACACCCTAGTTATGCTCCTTAAGAAAAACAAAGATAATATTACCTACTCTAAAATAAAATTAAATTAATATATTTTAAATAAATAAAGAGATAAAATTACTTTAGATAAAAAATAGATATAATCAATAATAAGTTTGCAATAATTTTTTTAAAACTATTCTATTTCAAATAAAATTATTAAATTTATTTAAAACAACAAAAAATTAAAAAATTGTTATATAGATAAATTTTATTATTAAATAAATTACTATATCAGATATAAGTAAAATATTTAATTTATAATAAAATTACTTTAAATAATTATTAATAAAATTTATTTATATATTTTTTTTTTTTATTTATTAATATCAAGTACAGAAATAGGATAGTAAGTTACAATTATATCAGGATGATATATAAAGAAATACTATATTTAAAATTTCTAACTAATCATCTAATAATCTATGCAATAGGACAAGCCTATCACTTGCAGTCAGGGCTAACCATTAAACTGCTACAGAAAGAAGATGTGATATTTCACCTCATACTTTTCTATTTTAAACTAAAAGGTTAAATTTTTAGTTTAAGAAGGCTAGAGGAAACCAAAAAATTTATTTATATAAATTTTAATATATAAATATAGTTTACCGGTATTATTTTGATTATATAAATTTTTTTATTATGGTGCGCCAAGTCACTTCTCATCAAAAATCACGTATATTTAATAAAACTATAAAATCCTAAGCTTTAAATATTTTTTAAAAATGTAACCAATATAAATTATTGTTTTTTATTAGTACTTTCCAAATTATCGGTTAGAATATTTAAAAAAGTTTATAAATTAAAGTTGTAAGTATTTAAAGCTATTATGCTTTCAAAATTTTGGCATTTAATATAAAAAAATTTAAATTTTTTTTATATTTTTTTTATCTAATCACAATTAGTATATAACGCATTCTGATTGGCTAAAAATCATTTATATATATCCAAATTTGGCACATTTAACGTGAAGTGACTTGGTGAACTATATATAAAAATTTTTAGTATTGATGACTTAATTTAAATTTTATAATAATAAATTTTAATTGGTTAAATTAATAAATATAAAAACCAATTTTTCAACAACTATCTAATTAAAATTAACTAAATTTTTTTTACAAATTTATTCTAACTACTATATTAATATATAATTTTTAGCTAGTGCGATTTATTGCTACTTCTAATCAACCAATCATTTTGTTTGGTTTGATTTTATATTAATCAAAACAAAACAAATAGCGCTCGCATTATAATTAGGGTTAGGGTTTGGCAGGGCATGAGTTAGAAGGCCCTCCTAACCCAAAATTTCACAAGAAATTTTTTTGTCAAGAAAAAAGAGTAGTTTCTTAGTCAAAATTTTAAGTTAGAAGTGATTTTTTAAAAAAAGTTTGTTTCACTTTGATTTTATATTACACCTGATTCTGCATCCTGATTGGTCTATCAGAAGTAGTGATGCATCACATTGGTGATAAATGATAAATCTTTTAATATATATAAAATTTAAAATGTATATTTAAAAATGATCAAAATATTGATCTACTAACAAAACTTTTATCCCAACTAGTATAGTTAGGCAAAATAATTTAGACATTTAGTTATTTAGTCAAATTGAATTTAGGTAATTATGACTTGTTATTTTTTTAAAAATTACAATTAAAAAATTAATTTAGACATTTAGACATTTAGACAATTAAATTTAGACAAATTTTGCTAATGACTTATGTAACGGGCCTGTTCTGGTGATACAAGATGGGTTGGCAAGCAGAACATGGATCAGAGGGTTTAAATAGGCAATTTCCATAGTTGGGTTGCAGGTAGGGGTCTTAGCTAGGTCGGGTCTGAACTGGGTCAGAAAAAACCCAGGTCGGGTCAGACCCAGGTCAGACCCAGGTTAATAATGGGTAACGCATGATGAAACCACTTGTACAATTTTTACAAGCAAAATTCTTGTGATCTAGTGATCAGATCTGCATCATTTTAAAAGTATGTATGCAGCACGCTTCATCACTTTGCCATTTCTCAAAAATTTCACAAAGATCTTTTGCAAAAAAACGTTTTTCTGAATATTTATCCCAACATTTTCTCATCAGGTTTACATAACATTGTGGTGCTTCTTTATTAACAGCAGGTCTTAAATTGCAATAATATATTAACAAACCAAGTTTCAACATATCAAGTTTTTGATTGTACAATATAGTTTTTCTATATAAAATTTTCTACATAAATATACCAAATGAATAAATATCAGATGCTTTAATGTATGGTAGGCTATGCTACAAAAAAAAACGATTTACGCATGTACATATAATCTTTCCCAAAAAAAATTCTTTTCTCATTAACGTTAACATTAATACGTACAGACATACTTATGGCATCAAAATACTCATGGCCGATATACTCGAATTAATAGAGATTATTCTTAATAATCTAAAGAATAATCTTAATTTCTTATACTCGTGCATTCTTGTAAGTCGATATTGGTGCAAAATGTCAATACCTATTCTTTGGCAAAATCCATTTTCATTCAATCAAAAACCTTTATTCATTTCTGAATATTTTTCATTCCTTGACGAAGACAAATATACATTTTAAAAGGATATGGGATAAATTTGGAAATTTCCAAAAAACTATTTAATTATGCAAAATTTTTAAAGGATCTTGATCTGTTTGTTTTGGAATTTAAAGCTAGAAAATGGACCAGTTTCAAGCTTGCTGAACTGATATCGATAACATATTTAAATTTCAATGCATTAGTGAATGTAGTAATTAATTTACTATTAAAGTTATTAGTTGAAAGTGGCTCCATTTTACATTAATTAGTTTTATCATTTTCAGAATCTTTGAATTTAAGACAGAGATCTTTTATTCAATAGGACGAAATGAGTTACTTTTTTCAAGACTACAATATTTATCTTTGTCAGTAATACTAGAATTCAATATTGAAAATGTTATATATTCTTAAAGGTTTTAACAAAAAACTTACGACAATTAGTTCTCTGAATTTTGAAATTTATTCTGATTATGAACACAATTATTTCATTTTTATTTCATGCTATTATACGCATTATTAATCACAAGAGCAACTTAAACAGTTTAGCTTAGTTGGAGAAGACATCCTACAGAATTTTATGGTATCATTTCAGCTTTAGAGTGTCAAAAAAACTCTTTACAAGAAGTTATAATAAAAAAATATGCTTATAACAAAGAGTTCGAGGTACTTAAAGATTGCAAAAATTTGGAAATGTTCTGCATTTGGAATTGTAGTTCGAAGCTGTTGAATTTATTAGATTGTAAAATCAGCACTTTGGAGGTAGTTGATTGCCCGATTGATGTGCATACTATACCATTAATTTTAGAAAAGTCTTGTTTATTATTATAGCGATTAAGGTTTATTTCAAAAAATTCAGATGATATTGATGAAGAATTGGTTTTTCTAGAAGCACTTAAGTCCTTCTGCCCAAATATTATATATCTCTATATTTCGAATATTGAATTTCTATACAACTCCTAGAGCTTATTGTTAGCTTACAAAAGCTTTAATTTCTCACGTTAATGTGCAATATTGATGACTTACCAAAAGAAGAAATGAAAATAAGAACTATGAAGTTTGCAGAAATTTTACCGTCAACATTGGAATATCTTGACTTAGTAGATAAATGGTTAAAAAAATATATTGATATTTTTCTTAATCATAGTAAGTCACCTTTAAGAAAATTGATAATCGAGAACTTTGATAATGAGAAAAATACTAAAGCGTTAATCGAATTTTGCATATGAAAGAAAACTTTGAATTACGTGGGTTTAGACGATCGATTAATGCTAGATAATAATATTAGAAAGAAAGTGGGGCATATGTTGTGTTGGTACCATATAAAGGTATTACTATTAATTGCTGATTTCTATATGTGCATTTTTGCCAATGGTTGGTTATTCAAAACTTCAGGTGCAACGTATGGTAAAATTCCAAAAATTCTGTCAAATTTTATTTTGACTTAATATTAGCTGATATTGAAAGTCCTAAATCAGCAATATATGCATCTTTCAAGTTATTTTGCAATATATTTCCACTATATAAATCCCGATAAATAAGATCTTTTTGAAAATAAATTATCCTAAGATCTAATGTAACATTGCAATAAATTTAATTTATCTTTCCAATCCATTTTCGATATAGTATATAAATTTTGCCTTCATGAACATATTTCATGACAAGTATGAAGTTTTATCTTTTAATATACCAAAACATTTTAAAAATGTTGGATCTTTAAGTCCGATATCTTTTAACTATTCATTAAAAGAATTGCATATTAAAGTTAAGTTACTAATAGACATAATAAATTACAAGTGATATACTGTAATTAATAAAATATATTTAATAAATATTACCTCTTTTATAAATTCTCTATGATAATTATTTGATTTATGAAGCAATTTAAGCACAACAGGATGGTTGCACTTTGATTTTTATCAACCCATATAGTTGCAAATCCACCTTTACCTATCTCATTAATATTTTTAAAATCATCATAAGGAATTCACAATAACTGATTTTTATTTTCTGTCAATATTTTTTTTAAATTTTCTTCAATTTCAAGATTATGCTGCTATTCACATTTATTTGCTACTGATATTTATTTATAAAAGTTAATTGATTACAGATTTTAATAATTATAAAGTTTATAATAATGATAATACCTGATGTTAAATCTTTTTCCCTAATCATTGATTTAAACATTTAACTTATTAATTCGTATATATAACAGATAATGATTTATATCCTGATTACATCCTAGGATCATCAAATTCTTAATTTGATTGGTCAGGTATTATGTAATACTGCTCCTCTTTAGACAACCCCCAAAATCAGTGCGTCACCCATCATTAACCCGTGTTCAACTCGGGTTGGGTTGGGTTGGGTCAGACCCGGGTCGGGTTTGATATAAGGCGGGTTAGACCCGGGTCGGGTTTGGCATGAGGCGGGTCAGACCCGGGTCGGGTTTGACATGAGGTGGGTCAGACCCAGGTCGGGGTTTGACCCAAGTGGGTCTGACCTGAGTTAGGCCCAAACCCGACCCAACCCGACCCATTAAGACCCCTAGTTGCAGGTATGGCAGTTAGTGTAGAACCCTTGGGCGGACTACTTAAATTAGACACCTAAAGTGTACGTGTGGCTAGATGTATCCTCATCTAGGATCAGAAGGTTTAAATAGGCAATTCCCATAGTTGGGTTGCAGGTATGGTAGCTAGTATAGAACCTTTGGGCGGACCACTTAAATTAGACACCAAAAGTGTACATGTGGCTAGATATATCCTCGTCTATGTAACAAATGCCAGTATTCCCCTAGAGGATACCGATGGCCCTAATATCTTGAATAAAATTCCTAAGTCCTGAGACGAGCACTTTAATTAAAAAAAAAATTTAGACAAATTTTGATATTAGCAAAAATAATTTCTACTAAAAACATTAATCCCAACTACATACTAAATTACATCTCTACCTACATGACAAATACCAAACAATTGACTATTCTAAATTTATTGAAGATCTTGATTTAAAACCTATTATGGCATTCTTTAATTATGCAATTACATATAATAAACCAAATACACCTCTCTTTGATATACAAAATAATAGTAGATTTAATATTCATACTACTTTAAATATACCAACTACTGACTTTCAAACTACTTTTGAAATTCACTCTCTTAAACCCTTTACCAGAATATTCAACAAATGGTTTGAACGATTTTTTGAGAAATATAAACTACAATTTAATAACATAGACAAACAAAAAACTCAAAATTATATCAAATATCAAATATACCTTAAATTACTTGAAGAATGCAAAAAGTTACTACCTACCTTATATAATCCTTTATCTATTAACTCACTTAAACAATGTTCTAAAGAATCACGCAAACTTTCACTCTTTCACTTACATACCTGTAACCAAGACAAATGCACTATAATTACAACTAAAGAAGATCATAATATTAAATCCCTTTCATCACATTACTTCAAAGAATCTTTTAATACATATCCAGCACTAGAAAATCCAACTAAAAAAATTTGGATTCTTCCAGAGCTTGAACTTGAAATCTTTTCTCAAAACCAGCCAGATGCTGCAACCTTTACCAAACCCATACCTATTACTAAACTCAAAGAACTTGCTACAAAAACAGCAAAAAAATTTGCAGAAGAAAATGATGTATCAGATGATATACCTACTCCTTCTACTGTTCTCTCTACTGTTATCTTAAAAACTATCTTTATACTGCTGCAACAAATGACAAAATTCAAGATATGGATCTAAAACAGGCATTATAATTTCTTATAACTTCTAATATCAAACCATATATACTTGCTAGAGTAATTACTTTCTATAATATTAGACTTCAACCCAAATTTTCTATTAAACAAATTCAAGAAAAATACAATAAAAAATACTTTTCTCAGGCAGAGGAATTCATTATCAATCATTTTAAAATTACAACTCCTGCAGCAAATGATGATACACTTTTTTTCACTCCTAATACTATAAACAATAATACTTCTGACAACCAAACCAATTATCCTTTTCAATAACTTCTTCTGTAGAAAACATAGATGCAGCTACCGCCTCTATAACAATAATGTGCTCTATATTAAGTAGCCCATTTATAGAGAAGAATGATGTAAGTAGGCAGGTAAGAAAGCCTATTTACGCAGGGGACCAAGATTATGACGGCCAGATCCAATGAATAGGGTACCCTGCCCAGCTGTGTAAACCGAGCTTAAAACAGCGAGCATTTCTACAGAAGACAACCATAATACTTCAGATATCATATCATCATCTCATTCTGAAGTACAACACTCCTTCAATACCTCTTTATATCAACTAATACCAACTCTAACAACTATCTAATATCAGAAACTTATGATGAATTGCTACTTGTAAAAGATTTTAGTGATGAAGAAATCGAAATTCCTACAAACTCCTTAAATAACAGAAACTATAATTATTCTGATCTTAACTCTCCTGAAATATATAACCCAACAACATGTTACAATAAATTTCTTTACTATCATAGACTACAAGCCCTACCTTCTCCACAAACTATAGGTACTTTCTTGCAATATATACTAGAATATTACCCCATGTTTTATTCAGACCAATATATCAAAATTTCTGTCAAACTACATCCTCAAATTGACTATTTCTTAACAGAAGCACATATTTACCTTCCATATGAAAACTTACTACCAGGTCACTTTATAATCTCACCTTTAGGGGAGCTACCAACCTTCTGTAATATAGAGCTTAAATTAAGCAATCCAACATCAAATACACCAATTAACAACAGTGAGAATGCATTGTTTACAAACAATACAGAATCATCTACATCAACTTTTATACCACACTCACTACCCAGAACACCCCAACCAAACATCTCACCTTCAGCCCTTGACCTTATTATTGCTACTCACAATGTTCAAGGTTATAATACTCCTCTTAAAAGGCAACTTTGGGAAGAATTCTGCCTGTCTAATAACATTCAAATTTGCAGTATTACCAAAACAAACCTTTCTGACTCCAAACCAAAAAAGGTTCTTTAGCAATAAACATTTCTCATACTTTTGGTCCCTCATGCTTTTGGTCCTGCCTCAACAACTCAGCAAAGGGCACTGGTATCATAATTAATAACCTTTTAAAACCTTATATCCACAATATACTTACACATCCTGGAGATGCAATTGCAATTGACCTATTTTTCAAATATGATTTCAAATTTCGAATTATATCCATTTACCTTTCCTCTACTAACCAAAATATACGTAGCCAATCACAAGAAGCTATCATCTTATAAATACAGCAAGCACTCTTTTTAAATTTACATCCTATAATTCTCGGCGATTTTAACACTTCTCTTTTCTTACTAATGCCTCTATTGCTAAAACAAAACTTCTTTCCTATCTCTATAGTAACTGCATGTTTGATTTGGCTGATCATACTAATAATACCCAATATACTTGGCAACGCAATAATCGAAGTAGCTGTATTGACTATATATGGGCACATGATTCTATAATTCCATACCTTATAGATTTTTCTCTTCTTTCACTACTAGCTACTACCATAGTGATCATTTAATTCTTATTTCCAAATAGAGTTTCTATTTGCACTATCTTCAAAACTTCGTTACAAAACACGCTATAAGCATAGAGTCTTTCAATATAATTAATGGACCAAGAAAAATGGGAAGAGTTTTCATCCCAATGTTAAAACAATATTAGTTATCACAATACTCCTCCATACTCCAATTCAACAGAATCTTTAGAATGCACCTAGCACAAACTTCAAACTAGCATTATTGCAGCTGCTCTTAAAACTATTCCTAACAAAAAATTTATAGTTCAAAATTTCCATTATACCTTTACACCTAAAGCTTCTGCACTGCACAAAGGTCTCAAAACTATTAGAAATATTATACAACAGACCAAATATACAATAACACATTACCAAACTATACCTTCTACAATATCTACTCATATTTAGAACATGAACTCTAAACACCAAATCTCTATTCCTCCTATACCTGCTAACCAAACTGATCTATCTATCTGGCTAACCCAAACCAAAACATACTGGAAACCCCTATACAATGCCAGAAATCTTGAAAATGCACATCATCTTAAACAGCATATTCAAATAGCTGTTAATACTAGATGTGAAAGATTGCTTACTCATCCAACCAAAATGATTAATAGTATTCTTAATCACTACACTGACCCAGTTCATTTTGACAATATAAAAACTCAAACAGATATCCTTACTAATCCTCTTGAAGTCAAAAATTATATCCGATCACACTTTTCTCAATGGACTGCTTATAACTGACAAATTTTTTCTACTTATTTGCAAACTTAATATAACCCCAAACACAATATTATACAAGAATGGTACAATCCTGTTCTGGAACCTATATATACTGATGAAGTTATTAGTACTATCAACAACTTTCCCAACAACAAAGCATGTGGCCCTTCAGGAATTAGCCATGAAATGCTATAACATGTTGGTTCACAAACTATATCTGCTATTATAGCACTACTAAACTGATATTTAATATCAGGCTCAATTCCCAAGCAATAGAAAGATGGTCACATTCTTTCTATTTCCAAAAAACCAACTTTTGATGGACACTTACATAATACTAGACCAATTAGTCTAATTGAACATATCAAAAAACTATATACAAAAATTCTTACTAACCGTTTAAACTCTATATTTTCCTCTTACAATATTCTTAATCCATACAACTATATTGCACACCCTGGCAATAGTACTAATATTCCTATCTACATACTCAACAACTTTATTAAAGATGCAAATTGCAACCAAAAGAAAATTTGCTTTTATCTCAGGACATGAGTAAAGCCTATGAACTGTTAATATAGATCTATTTGCTCTATCACTCCAAAGACTTAATATGCTATTACAACTTACTACAATCCTTACCAATCTCCTAATATCAAGAACTAACAGAGTAATAACCTATCTTGAACTTACACCTTCTTATGAAGTTCAAGATGGGATTGATCAAGGCGAAACTATTACATCTCTATTCTGGCGTATTTACTATAATCCTTTTATCAGCAAAATCTCTCATACTTATACTGGTTATCAGTCTTCTGTATCTTGGCCACACCACATTTCTCCACCAACTTTTGATTCTATGCAAGTATTAATACCAGTTCTTGCATATATGGATGATACTCTATGGATTGCAGAATCTCAATTGCATTTAGAGCAAATTCTGCATACAGCCTCTTCATTTTACCAAATGGCTAATATTAAAGTTAACCCACAAAAATCTATACTTGTATTCAATTCTATATATATACCTTCTATTTCCTTTATGCACCAAAATATTCAATGCCAAACTCCCAAAACACCTTTTAAGTTTCTTGGGTGTTGGTTCTCTACCTCACTCAAANGGAAGCTACTGAACTTATTAATACACTTGATACCAAACAAGTTACAGATAAACAAGCATGCTATATGGGGTGCCTCATATTAAAAGGGCCCATTTTGCAATTTTTTGAAAAATGAGTTTTTATTAGATTCATGTAAATTTCGACATGGTTGACATTTTTCGATTATAAATGAAGGTCAATTTGCATAATAAAAAATGAAGGTAATGTAAAAGAAAAATTATGCAAGTCTGCCTAAGGACAAGCACATCACGAGATTACCCGATAGTCACCTGTTATATTTAACCAATCAAAATCGTAAAATTTGCTTAATCCCGGATCAGTCCGAAAATCAAAACAAACGATTAAACTCAATTATCTCAAAATAAGCTAGATGGCAAAATGGGCCCTTTTAATACGAGGCACCCATATTATTAGCAATGTCATCATCATACCTATCCTTGAATATCATATACACAATACAGTTCTTACCCATTCAACATGCAATAAAATCCTCTCCCAATATCTTACTGTTGCTAAGCATAAATCAAAACTAGCAAGAAACACACCCAATAGTACTATGCTAAACCACAATATCTATGGAATCAAAAACATCTGGAATATACAATTGCAATACCACCTATCTGCTTTTTTGCTTCGGCTTAATAATCCATACCTTCTTGGCAATAGTACACATATTCGACTATAGTAGCTACAAAACAATTTATGGTCTACTACTAACATACTACAACATTCTAATCCTCTTATTGATGGTCTTAACAAACATTCTACTACTTTCAAAATAATTTTATTACTTAAGCATCTTGACTTTTCTATTGCAGCACACTCTGAAATTCTATGCCCATTTACTATCAACTTACCCTATATCTCACATAAATCTTTACTACACAACCACCTCAATATATAATAACCTTTAAACGTCAACTACATTCTAAATATATTATATTATTAGAAAAACTTACTTCTTATAATAAAACAATTCTTTTAGCTTGGCCACATATCTCTCCTAAAATTCTTAACCTTATATCAGGAAAAAAACCAACCTGGTTTTGTACACTTGAAAATAAAATCCTATCTAATACTTCTACTTGCCAAATTAATACCTCCCTCCATCTCTCTAATACTAATTCACTCTTATTTCAAACTGGCCACTTCAACCCCAAATCTAAACCATGGCTAATAACCTACTTAGATCAAGAAATTATAATTGGAAAAGCTCACTGTTTTAATTACTCTACAAATACAATCTCTATAACACACTGGAAAATACATGCTGATTTTAGCCTTACATCCTTATATCCTACACCAAATGCACACTGCACTCTCTGCTTGGGATGTACTCTAAGCTCAAACAGAATTCAAAACACTTGCACACTAGATATATCAGCTACATTATCTACTAAATTTCTTGGTAGAAAAATCTATACCCAACCTATAAACAAACTCCAACTTAATGCTAACTACCTAGATCTACTATACTCTATTGGCTCTCATCATTTTATAAATATTCCACCTCTTCCCCAAATTACAATATATAGCAACCCTATTTTAGACATCTTTCTAAAATCCTCTGCCACTTCAAAACTTCAAACTATAGCACAATCTAATGCTATATTCTCAAACTTTTCCTTCTATACTGATGGCTCTGTTATTAACATTTCTAATCCAAGATGCACTATGGGAATCGCATGGATCCAGGTTTTTAATAACCAGATCTCTCATTCCTTTTCTGCACAAATTCAAAATTGGCCATCATTATAGAAAGCAGAATTAGTTTCTATATTATTAGCAATTAGCTTATGACCTCGAAATAGTAACATACATATTTATACTAACTCCTTATCCTTTATTTCAAAATACAATACTCTAACCTTACAAACACAAAACTACAACAAACTATATTCTTACAACTACTGGCCAGGACCCCGAGCAATCTATGAACAGCTAACTATTTTAAAAAATCTTAATATATTACTAAAATTAGAAAAGATCTACAAAAAAATGGTTTAAAATAAGCATTAATATTACTAAATATAGAAAAAATCTACAAAAAATAGTCAAAAATAAGCAAAAGCAAATAGTGACCTATCTATATATAGCTCAGGGTCCTTACTGGCCTATTTGGCATACTTTTCTTAACCTTATTACATCATTCTCTCTAAACATTATATTCTATAAAGTACAAGCACATAGTAATAATATATACAATAACAAAGCTGATGAACTTGCAAAAAATCACTATCTTTCTTCTATTTTAGAATTTCAACCTCACAATATATACAACCCTTCCTTTTGTCTCATCTACAAAAAATACAACATAGAACAACCTATACGTCATGCTATCAAAAGCATTTGCAATGCACATACAATTGCTATGTAGTCCTCTCAACATAGAATTCAACAAATCATTCCCATAGCCCAACAAATAGATTGGAATGCAACCTGGCTATACCTCAACCACAATCATAAATGCACCTACAACTATACAAATTTCCAGCTCAGCTCTCAAAAATCCTTTCGCATTAAATGCATGTTACACATGCTTCCTACCCTTTAACATTTTCTTTCTATTAATTCTGCAAATATACATCCTATCTGCATTATATGCAACCAAACTAATCACGAATTCCATTGGCTATTTTGCCCAAACTCAAACAGTATCTCAAATATTATCCAAAACATAATTACACAATACTCCTTTTCAGATCTACCAGATTTATCTCTCAATGAATTACAACAACTATGCAACAATCTTTTAACTCACTATTGCCTTTCACCTACACAATCTACACCATTCAATACTACAACTTTTTATACTACAATCCAGAGTTATATCCCAAAATCACTTATCAATATTATATCCCAACATACTTCCTATAAAAATGCAGCTAATATTACTATTAAGCTTCTTCTACTACTTTCACAAAAGATTCATAAACAATTATGGAAACAATACTGCATGAATTTAGTACACTGGAAATCTATATAAGCTCTACTCCAATCAAATACTATTTCTATCAAACCTTTATATACTCTGCATTATAACAGAACTCTATATGCTTATAGCTGCATCTGTGGCTTACCAGACCAACAACATAAAAACAACAATAGCACATGCCCACCTTTGGGCTTAGCACTTAGAAAAATAGAAATCTGGTTATACAACTGGATCAAATATAGTTTTCCAACTAACTCTATTCTCCATATTCAAATCTAGGTGAGTTTTAACCAATCTAGTAGGTTTAGATTGCAGATAAATTAGGTAGAAATTAGAAAAAACTCTATCTATAGTCTGAGTCTTAATTCTTGTATAATTAATAATTGTAATCTGAGATACCCTATAAGGAATCTACACATTTTATTAATAAAGTTAAAGGCAAAACCTTACCTTAACACCAAAAAAAAAATCAAAAAAAAACCAAATATTACAATAGTATTACATATTATGTTTTAAAAGAAAAAAGATATTTGATCATTAGATATCTTTGGTCACTTGTATTAGTAGATCGATCCTTGACAGTAATAATGGAATACATAACTGATACTGATCGGATGCATAAGCAGCTGATTAGTATCAGTCATGTATTTTCGTTATTACTGCAAGGATCAATTCACTAATACCCAATGAAGTGAAATGTTATTATTGAGTTAAGATTGAATTAGTTCAGCTTTTTGTGAAATTATCGCAATTCCAGGTTATTGCAAAAAATCTGCTACAGAACTTAAGTTGGTTTGTATTTAAATTATTGTGATTACTATCATGAGTTACTGTAAAAATTTGCTATAGAATTTACTCTTCCTATGACATTCTATTTGTTAAGGTTGAATCAATTTGTATTCGAATTATCGAAACTTCTATGTAGTTTAGTCTAAATTAAAAATCAAAATTATTCAAATTATATTGAATAATTGTAAAAGCTGAAATAGAACTTACTATTATTGTTACTAAAGTATATGGTTAAGGTTAAAAACAATACTTTTGCTGCTTACGCCTCAAGGCTTGGCGAATTGCCTCTGACTTTTGTCAAAGTACTAGAGTCATTATGAGTCAGAGACAGTTCTATAGAATCAATAGAGTTAGTTGTTGTAAACTAAAAATTTATGTATTTATTACAAGGGGAAAAAGTATATAATACCCTTCTTTTCACTTCAATAAAGAGTAACTCACAAAGGTTGAGTTCAAGAAACTCACGAAGAGTTCAGATTTGAGTTTTAACCTTCGAAATAAGAGTAGAAGTGTTAAGAAGTTTCTCCTTGTGTTTATCCCTTTGTTGTAACCGAAATTGCTTATTGAACTTACTCTATACTCTTGGAATATTTGTTATTTCAAGTAAAGTCATGTTATTATTAGTAACCTTTACAAACCCATGTTTAAAATTCCATTTAGTTGTAACCCATTAAAAGAAGAAAGATTGAACTAATTACCTTTTATACAAAAGATTAATTGATTAAACCTTCCCTTTGATTTTCCAATTTATCAAACAATCAATCACCTCCATTGTTTTATTAATCACCTGCATTTGCCCAATTTCACCCTTGATCCCATGACAATCGTTAATAATATTAACGATTGTATTTAAGCCTTTTAACTCTTATGCCCTAGCTCAAAGAAAAGAGAATTAAATAAATCGAGTAGATTCGAATCCACCCACACAAGACGCTTAATAGAAACATAAGAAAAACTTATCTTCGTTTGAACACAACGCAGTAAGACCTATATAAACCTCGAGACCCAGACCAAATCAATCACACCTCTTTCTGCCTGCTAATTCAAAGATCCAGAGTCTTGCGCTGTTAAAGGACATTAGTTTGATTAGATAGTGGTGTTGTTGTAGTATTTCATCTGTTAACCAATTATCACTACTTCCACAACATACTATTAAAACGCAATGCCAGGGCATTATATATACTGTGCCCAGCAGTATTTAAAATTTGTGCTACACACAAACATATGTATTTATTTTGTTAGTGTCTTGTTATACAATAACCTATTATTTATCATAAATTACTATAAAAATTCTGTTAAAACTTACCAGTATATAATACATTTTAAGATTGAGTTTGCAACAAAATTATTGTGGCTTCTATCTTGAATTACTGTAAATTACAAAACTTGCTCGCTATTCTAATAATTACAATATGTAGTTAGGGTTAAGTTAGTTCGCATTGAAATTATTATAGCTTTTATTGTTAAAAACCTCACCATTCTGGCGATATACAGTATGCGACTTACTAATGCATATTATTAAAGTTGTCCATATTTCAAAGATACAATGTGCACACGATGAACGGAAGTTGATTATTTAAATCTCAAAAAAATACAAAATGTGTGTAACAGTTAAAAGTTAATTTTTTATTATTAATTCATAGTGATAAATCATTATGAATTATGTCAAATCTATTACGATATTGAATTGTTATAACTTATCTTATTTTAAATTTTCTCATGATCTAATTACGGTTTTTGTATATAGCAAATCAAAAATGGTAAAGTGCCAAAAAACATTTTATCAGTATCGATAACTGATTACAATTGAACATTGATTATATAACTTCCTTATTAGAAATACAATTAGCAATATTAAACAGGCATAATTTCTCATACTATTAGTCAATTACAACATATAAATGTCATTTTTGACAAGTATAGTACATAATCTACATATTACAACATATTTATACCACAATTACAAATATATTTCCCACACCATTGTTTAATATACATAACACATGCACATGTTGTCATCCCATGTCATCAGAATCATTATAACCCTGCCTAATTTAGAAAAATGAAAACCATTACCCATACTAAAAAAGGATTCTTCAAATATCAGCATAGCAAACATCAATAAAGTTGAACAGAAACCATTCCTTCACATTCCTTGTTATACAAGAAACGTGATTGTACTGGTATTAAACTAGTGTTCTGATCCAAGTCAGATAATAGTGATCTGACAAATCAGATATTAAATCTGGGTTATGACCCAGGTCAGATAATAGTGACCTGATAGATTAGATTTTAACCCAGGCCATAACCCAAATCAGATAATAGTAATTTGATAGGTCAGATATTTAACCTGAGTCGTGATCTGGATCAGATATTTAACTAGGCTATGACCTAGGTTAGATAATAGTATCCCAGCAGCTAATAAATGCAAAAATTAGAAAAATGCAAAATTAGAAACATGCAAAAATTGGAAAAATGCAAAAATTGAAAAAATACAAAAATTGGAAAATGCAAAAATTGGAAAAAAATAGTGTAAAATTGGGTGGTTTTTTAAAGTTTTTTTTACATTTTATACAATATATAGTTATAGTATATATCAGAATATGCATCAAACAGGCTTAATTGATGATTCGCGAGTAAATGAGAACTTAACACTGGAAGAATTTTTATAGTAAAACACAGTAAAAAATGTTAAGCCAGAATCATGATTCCTATAGTATTACAAAAATTTTTATCCTTAAATTGCTTATAACTTTTTATTTATTTAACTAATTTTACTAATTATGCTATCATTAGAATCACAAAAACCAGTTCTACAACTTTCATTAGAAGCTTGCAGGGTATTAGCTTTAAAAAATATCAACTTTACTTAGTCAGGAATGCTGATTTTGATATTTTATATGTATCGCTCTTGATTTTATTAATACAAATTCTCATTTATTCGTGGATCATCAATTAATAATTTTTTTATCTTTATTTTTTTTATTAGTAACTCTTGATATACTAAATTTTTATTAGAGTTCAGTTTAAAAATAGAAATTTTATATTCTGAACTTTTTCTATACCAAACAAAATCTCTTGGAACAGCCTTTTCAAATTAGAAAGAGGCAACTGTACACTTTTTTCTTAACAAAAAGTATTACTTGTAAAATTTTGGGTTAGAAGAGACTTTTTCTATAAAAACTCTATACATGGAAATGCATGTATAAATACGAAGTTGTATGCGGGTAAGCACAGGTTTCATAATCACTGCACGAAAACTGCATGGAAACTTATTGTTCATAAAATTTAATACACGTTATCACATGAAAAATTGAAATCCGTGCACTATCATGCATAGTATTATATCCATATTGTTATCCTATATCCACTTCCTCAAAGATATTAGATAACTAGAATGATCTTAGACAGTGAACACTTTGTGTAACTTCAAACTTTGTTACTGTGGTATATCTAAGTCAGTATGGCGTTTTTAAG
>QKWP01000091.1:433231-517002 GCA_003550325.1 Gigaspora rosea | reverse complement strand
GTATAAAAGCGGCCGATGTGGACCTCAAGTTCAACATCGAGTCTTCATACTCTTTCAATAATAAAAACAACTATTAACTACACAAATCAAACAGTTATTAGTATCCTCATATACTTTTAATTGTAGCCTCTTTCGTAATTGCAAATTGCCTTAAATCTTCTTTGTTAAGTTTTCTTAAAAATGCCATACTGACTTAGATATACCACAGTAACAAAGTTTGAAGTTACACAAAGTGTTCACTGTCTAAGATCACTCTAGTTACCTAATATCTTTGAGGAAGTGGATATGGATAACAGTAGGTTTGTATTTTAATTTTAATTTATTATTAAATTTTATTTAAGTTGCTTTCATGGTTAGTTTCTCAGTTAGCAAAAGAGGATTGGTTTCATTGCAAACATAATCCAAGGAAATAAAATGAATAAAATTCAAGTTAATGTACACAATCGTTGAGATGGGAGAATTGCTAAATATATTAAGTGATATTATTAGTTTGAACAAATTACAGGACAATCTTCGATCATGAACTTTGTTTACGATATCACGTATAGAATTCGATATCTAGAAATTTGAAAATTTCTTTGTATGAATTTATATAGGTTGTGCAAAAATTTATTTTTTACAGGGCTGGGTTTTGGGGCTGGCATTAAACAATATTAGCTATTAGTGCCGAATATTTGATTTAACGAATGGGTTATAACAAAATTTTTAAAATTTTGAATAAATTAATTGGCCCTGCCAACCAGAATTCTGATTTATTTTTACCCAAAATTTTAGTCAGTCCGATTCGGTCTGATACGGTCCGATTTTCTTCCGATTTTTAACATATGATCACACCATACATGGATAGGTAAAGCTCTTAATTAAAAAAAATTACGTGATAAATAGCACGCCCCTAACCAATTTCAATATTTTTACTACTATTAGAATCAAAAAAAGCTATTCTACAACTTTTAATAAATTTTTAAAATCAGTTTACTTAATAAAATTTTTTTAATATTCAAAAGAATAAAAATGATACAAAATTATATAAAAAATTTTTTTTTTTTAATTGTATTTTGTTTATTTAACTAGTGCTTTATTTGATAATAAAGAGAAAGCTTTTTGCTACAAAAATTTGCAGGTTAATAAAGAACTATCACAATATTATTTTTTAGAAAAATATATATAATATTTTTTTTTTTGAAACTTAAGGCTGTTTTGCTAGTATTTTATTAAGATGCTAAATATATTGCTACATTAATACACTTGTTTACTCCTAATTTGCAAATCTGATATCATCTGGCTGCACAAAAGGTGCCCAAGTACAACCTGCCATACTAATTTGAAGACTAATCTAAAAACTAGAAACTATGTTAAACTAGTCTAAGTGACACACCAAAATGGTTTCTTCTTTTTTTTGTATTTCTTTAACTAACAAAGAATTTAATAAGAACAAAATAAGAAAAGAGAGGAAGAAAAAGAAGAAAAAAACTAAAGCCATAAAACAAGATAAAAAAAGAAAAAAATAACAAACTGAAAAATGGAAAAGGAAAACAAAAAAGAAAAAAACACATGGTATAAGTATAAAGGCTAGTCTAACAAAAAAACAAAATAAATAAAAGAAAAAGAAAAGAGAATATACTATTGTAATCCATGCCAGGCTTAATAAAAATTATATAACAAATGCAACTATTGTATATCTCTATTATAAAGCTATGCCTTGAAACTATAACTTATTCTGACTATATACCCAACCTTCGATATCCCTTAACTATTAACTGGAGCAATATTGAATAGAGTAGTACCAAAACTGTATCCATAAACAAGCATTTCATATAGTTGCATTCTACTAGGTCCATCTGAATTTGGAAGAATAAACAATACTAATCTTTTAGAAATAGTAAACCAAATTCTCAATTTTTATCAAAAATTTTGAAAAACAGTCATAAAATAAGAAAATAATATAAAGGAGTTATTTGTAAAAAATTCAAAAAAGAGTATAGTCAGAAAACTTATTTTTTTGTTGTTCCCTATTATATTGTTACAGGTTACTTTGTTGACAGAATAGAAATAATGACTCTGCCAAAATTTTCTATACAAGGGACTATCTTTTGCCAGTTATCTTGTACTAAAACGCTTTTGGCTCGCATGCAAAATATATCAAAGAAGTCCCTTAGGTTAGCGAGAGTTGACCTTTATAAAAACTATAGGTCCTGTAATACTACTAACACCACTTCAACAAAAACTTTTTGTTTTCTTTTATCAGAAATTTGGTCCAAGTGATTGTCAAAAAGAGTTTTGATAATAGCCCATATATAATATATTTATATTTAAGAATAAATGCATATCTTGCACCTTGCGATATGCTTATATAATATGATTAGCTAACTTTGTCAATCATTATTTTTTAAAAAAAATAAATATCAAAATGTGATAAACTTATTTAATACATTTATAAATTATTCTAAATTAAGAATGTCTAATATAATGCAATATACTAATTCAACATTATCATATACAGTGCATAAAGGTCACAAAATTCCAGATCAGAATTTACCAGAATTTCAGTCTGCTAGACTAAACTCAATCAAATATTTCTAATATTACTAAAAATTTTGCTAAGTTCTAGCACATTTATTAAGTAAAAACTAACCTAAAATAATTTTGCTATAGACAGTTGGCAAGTATCACTTAATTTCAGTATAGCTCTAACAAATTTCTACCTGAATTTTAGAGATAGCTCTGTAAGAATTAACTCTAATTAAATAAGGTTGTACAAATAAAATTAATTGTTTCTTATAACATATTAAGACTAAAAGATACTCGGGACCTGGTTGTTATTGTATAAGTATAAAAGGGAATTAGTAAATAGTGCATGGTGCACCCTCTAATTACAGATATAAATAATAATTATCAATTACATCAGATTGGTTGATTTTTTTTCTTACATAACAATGCTAATTTTTTTCAGATACAGAATACTGTTTGCATTATTGCAATTGGAGAATCTCTAGTGAGAATTTATCACTTTTGGGGCCGTGCTGTTACTGTAGTTTGTATAACCAGTAGTGGATTTTATACCATGTTGTCTTGCTGTTGGTAAGGCTTGAAGATTTGTTTCTATGTTGTTTCTTTCATTTCGTGTAAGAGCCTTTCTTACATAACAGTCTGCTTTTTTCTTTTCAGAACAGTCAACGATTAGAATTTGCTCTTGTTGAAGTTATTGTATTTGGAGTCGTTAAAGTTGCTTTACTATAATCAGGGAATCCCTGGTGTATATTTTATTGCTTTTGGTACTATGTTATTTTGGTGTTGCTTTCACCATAGTTGAAGTAACTAGTTGGTAGGGCTTTACCACTTTTACACCATGTTGTTTTCCTGGTGGTGTTATTAGTTTTTGTTGGCCACCTTGTTTCTTTCTTCAACTTAAGCTTTTCTTATATAACGTTGACTAACCTGCTTTTTTTTTTCTAGGGCAGTTAATAGTTGAAATTGCATTTTACTATAGTTGGACTATTGTTAAAGTCATTGGAGTTGTGTTGTTTAATTTTTTTGTTTTTTTTTGTAAATATGTCCAATTAATACCAATTAATATTCTTCTTTCTAGGTGATTATTAGTTATATCTACATGCAGTTCTAATTCCAGTTTTTTGTCTTTTTGGTGTGTGCGTAATACTATAAAAACATGCCTTATTAGTTTTGTTGTACTAGTATACCACTAATAGTAAATTTGTAGTTGTGGTTCTATAACTGGTTCTGTGACTTCATTATTTGTTTCTCTTGCTAGTAATTTCAGTGACTTAAAGTTTTTTAGTAGTTAGTTAGGGTTCGAGTTGTTTGGGTTTAGGGTTAGAGTTAGGATAGGATAGTTTAGTGGTGCTAGTGCTATAATATATTAGTTGCTTTTAGTATTATATAGCAATATATAATAATTCTTGTTTTGTATAAATAAATTGCAATTATGCAATATTACAATATTTATTACTACTGTATATATGATATTTAATATATTAATCAAAAAATTCTTATGTATTATATAAATTAGGCATATATCAGGAGTGCACCGTGGTGCAGATGAACCAAAAAATAAAATCATATTTATAGGGATATATAAAATAAAAGTTTAATTTTTTCAAAAAAGGCACCTGGCCAGGTTACGAGAAACAATTATATTTGTTTGTATGGCCTAATGGCCTAATTAAGGGTGTTCTCAAATACTTCCATTAATATAAAATAAATTGTTGGGATATCAATGACTATAGATTTTCCACAAAAATATTAATAAATGTGTTTACCCTCTATTATAACTTTACACTAATTTTACTCTAACTCTAAAGTGTTTAAAAAGAGCAAAAACATAGTGGTGCTTCAATTTGTAAATTCTACAAATATTGAACTTGTAGTCAACTTGGGCACAATTATGCATTTCATAAAAAGAAAATAGACCGTAATCAAATCCATAGCAATGAAAAAAAATTAAAGCAATATAAAAAATTAGTACATATCAATTTGAATTATACAGTACAAAGTTTAATAAAGTCTATATGTAAAAACCATGTGATTCACAAATCTGACTATATAGTGACTATACTAACCAATAAGAATTAAAGTCATATTGCATGATCTAGTTTATAATAACCATAATACCTGCTAAGGACCAGGAAAATTATATATAAGGTCCCTGCTATACTATAATTTGAAGAGTACTTTAATTTATATAAATGTCACCGCTAGTAAAAATCATATGTTAATTCACAACGATAGTAATTGCTTATAAGATCTTTCCTTTTTTGAATTTATTACTATATTTGGATGAAAAATAGCCAAATAGCCAATAATATTGCACATCGCATAGATATGTATTTTGGATTTTTTTGGCAGGGACCTTACATATAGATTTTCTGGTCCTACCTGCTAATACGTATAAATCATATGCTTATTTTATAGCTTTTCTATAATTATAAAAATGTATGACCTCGGGTCCGATAGTATAGCGGTTATGCTCCAAGGTCGCAAATCGGAAGGTCGCCAGTTCGAATCCTGTTGGCAGTGAACAACAATTTTCTATGAAGAGGCTTAGCAGGCGTAATAGATGTATTACAAAGCAGGCTGTTGAGGCTAAGACCTGGTGTTCAAACACCTCAGGGCTTGAACTTGTTAGTTTGGAACTACGATTTGTTTAACCAAAGTCACAAAACGTAGTAAAGATCAAGTCACAAACTCCTGGTGGGTTTTACTAAGAGACTAGCCCGTTGAGAGGCGTAGTGGATTGGTTAGCCCAGGGTTAAAACAGTGTTAAAACTTGGAAAATAAGACTATAAAGGACTGTTATTCTACTATAGCCAACTTCAGGCCACAGATAAAGTAGTCTAAGTCGGTATCTTCATATGTAATTTGACGAATCTTTGTAGTATAACATGTACTTTAAAAAATTCAAATAATTAATAAAAATGATAAGCCGAATGGTCTTAGTTGTTAAAACCTAAAACAAAAATTATAAAAATGTATGTATATCAAGGTGCATAATTTACTTTTGTTATATATGTAATTACTGTATAAAATCATCGTCCCTGTGTTAGGTAGTTGGTATTTGGAGACTCCTATTTTGGTATGCTAATAATCACATAATCTGTATTTATAGACTTTTTATTAAATGTGATATATGGTTGGTATTGTATCTATACACAATATATAATTTTTATTAAATGTGATATATAATCATATTGTATCTGCTATGTAATATATAACTATAACACAGAGGTGCAAAGCCTATTAAACTTCTATATTTAAATCAAGAGTAAATTTATTCATTGCCCAATGCAATGCACCTTATATATCGCTCTCCCAATTAAATTTCAAGATCTGGTGTAATGTTACATGATTAAAAAATTCAAAACAAACGTTTGTTTTGTCAAAAATCGTCTAGAACTTAAAATTGAGTATATAAAACTACTTTTAAGATTCTAACAAAAAAAATTCCTTGCAAAATTTTACTATAAAAACCCTTCTTCCGCCCATACACACAATCTATAACTCACTCTAACCATATCCAATGAAAAAATGGGTTATTTTAATTGGTTTGATTTTACATTACATCTGATTTTATAATTTGCAGCAGGTGTAACAACATCGCACATGCGATGTATAAATTATTTCTTAAATCAAAATATAATTTAAATTAAAGAAAAAACCTCTATATATATATATATTCTTTATAAGCTTATTTTTATAAACTTTACTATATTCCAAATATATAATTACTAGTGCGATAGGTGGCACTTCGTGCCACCAATCTTATACAGTTTTTTTTGTTCGTTAAAAATTATATTATAGAATTTGTCATATATAATAGTACGCTCGTTCTAGTTACGTCCCATACGTTTGTCTAAAAATACTACATTCATTCGTTCAAAAAAAAAAGTTAATGTTAGATTTATAATATATAAAAAAAAAAAAAAAAAGAAAAGAAAAATTAATATGCTACGTTTCTTTCTAGTCACGTTCTATACGGTTGTCTAAAGTTTTACGTTTGTCCTAAAAAAAAGAATGTTAGATATATATATAAAAAAAAAGAGAAAAAAGAAAAAAAATTAATTTTTGTGTTACACTTGTTTTAGTTACGTTTCATACGTTCGTTAAGTATTACATTGTAAAGTACTACGTTCGTTAAGTACTACGTTCGTTAAGTACTACGTTCGTAAAGTACTATGTTTGTAAAGTACCATGTTCGTAAAGTACTATGTTCGTAAAGTACTAGATTCGTAAAGTACTACGTTCATAAAGTACTACGTTCATAAAGTACTACATTTGTAATTTACTAAGTTCGTAACATACTACGTTCGTTCTAAAAAAAAAAAAGTTAGAAATATACATAAAAAAAAAAAGAAAAAAAAAACTTACGTGTTGTGCCCGTTCTAGGTACATTCATCTAAAGTACAACATTTGTTCTAAAAAACACAAAAAAGAACATTAGATACATATAAATAAATAAATAAAAATATATTTATAAAATATTAACACGTTATACTCAAAGTATTACGTTCGTTTTAAAAAAAAAGAATGTTAGATATATTTACATATAAAAAAAAAGAAATAAAAAAAGAAAAACTAATGTATCACGTCTGTTCTAGCTACATTCTTCTATAATACTACGTTGGTTTTAAAAAAAGAATATTAGATATATATTATATATATATATATATATAAAAAAAAGAAAAACTAATGCGTTACGCCCGTTTTAGCTATGTTCCACACGTTTGTCCATAGTACTACGCTTGTTCTAATAAAAAAGAACGTTAGATATATATATATAAAAAGAAAAGAAATCTAACGTGTTACGCCCATTTTAGCTACGTTCAGTACGTTCATCTAGAGTACTACTTTTGTTTTAAAAAAAAGAAGTGAGAATGTTAGATATATAATAATAAAAAAAAGAAAAGAAAAACTAATGTGCTACGCCTATTCTAGCTATGTTCTATATAAGTTCTATACGTTCGTTTTAAAAAAAAGGATCGTTAACATTAGAAGAAAAAAAACTAACGTGTTACACTTCATTCTAAACGTTCGTCTAAAGTACTATGTTATAAAAAAAAGAAACGTTAGATAAACAATATTAAAAAAAAAATAAACCTAACTAACATGCTACGCCTGTTCTAGCTACGTTTCATACGTCCATCTAAATGGGTGTGTTCCATACATTTGTCTAAACTATTACGTTCATTTTAAAAAAAAAGGAAGGAAGAACGTTAGATATATATATTATAATATATAAAAAAAAGAAAATAAAAACTAACGTGTTACGCCCGTTCTAGCTACATTCATTACGTTCGTCTAGAGCACTACTTTCATTTTAAAAAAAAGAACTTTAGATATATATAATAAAAATAAAATAAATAAAAAAAAAACTAATTTACTACGTTCGTTCTAGCTACGTTTTATATGTTCTTTAAAGAAAAGAAAAGAATAAGTACATTAGTACTACTATAATAAATAATAAAATAATTTTAAAAAAATTTAAAAAATATCAAAAACAAAGAATGGCCGATACCTTTATGCGAACGTTAAGGTTCCTAGCGATGGACGGTTCTAAAAAATAAAAAAAAATTAATAAAAAAAAAAATAAAAAATTCTATTTATATGATAAGTCAATCTTTAATGTGATTGGCCAATCATATAAGAGTCATTCTGGCCATCTATAATTTTCTTTAAAAAAATAGACAAATTACGAATTTTTGACGAATTCATTATGACATTAGTGGGGCACGTGATGAATTTTAATTAACTAATTAATAGATCAATTACAAATTATGACGGTATTTAACATGCAAATGATCATATGTTATTAATTTTCTCACAGTCTGATTACAGTTTTGGAACAGTAAATCAAACATGGCAAAGTGCAATATTGTATGATTATAAAAATTTTCCATATTGGTCACATTTCTGAAAGATGGCCAATTGAAAATGTTTAAACAGTCGAACTTTACATCAATGACAAAATATGCACGTGCACTGAGTTAGCTAATCATATCAAGAATAAAAGACCAATCAGCGTGCAGATTTATGTCGATCAGAGTGCAAATTATTTTAGTATGTTTTTAATAAAGAAAATAACAGAACCCCAAAATATATATAAATAGATCAGATATTTTTCTTATATTCAACAGTCTTGCTTCTTTTTATTATTTGAGAAAGGTAATACAATGCTGATACTAATTACTAATTTAACTCTATCAAAAAGAAACTCTCCAAGTACTAAGTACCCAAAGCGATCCGTTATAACAACTTTTTATCTCAAGTCAGAGCCTGAACTTTTGTATAACTCTGTAAAGTGTACACCCAATTATTACTAACACTGGCATTGTATGCCATATTAGAATTGTTTTTTTTCTTTCTTTTAAATTTTTCCTTCTTTACAAAGGGCATGAAAAAGAGGGAAAGTAGAAACAGACAAAATAGAAAACGAATACAAAAAGAAGATATAAAGAGGAAAAGAAAAAACAAAAGAAAAGAAAAGAAAATGACACAAAAGAAAAAACAAAAGAGAAAAAGAAAAACCAATCTAGATAATAGTATAATTAAAGTCTATACTACGCTCGTAAAAATTCTATTGTATTAACTAAAATCTCAGTACTATATCTAAAGTGAAAAACCATAAAGAAAAAACTATACTAAGAGGTCAAGATATGCCAATCAAAATTTTTCTGGAAGACCTCTCTGTAGACATCCATCAATTATTGCTATACATATGAACATGTTGGCAGCTTGTATTATAATTTCTCATAACTTCTCGTGATTTGCATTTCCATTTGGAGGTAGGCAAACAATATCGATCTTTTGGAGAGGGTACACTAGGATTTCCACTTTTTGGTAAAAATTTTGTGAAAAGCTGTATGAGAGGCTGAGAAACTAATATAAAGAAAGTATGGGAGTTTGCAAAGTATAGAATATTATAGGAAACCAGAAGCTTGCTTCCACTAACACTTTTACAAGTTCTTAATATGTACTTCCAGTATTTACCAACTACTTGTTCGATAGTTCTGTAGACCTTAACAGGGAGCCAAAAACCCAAAGGGAGTTCTTCTTCAACTCTATTTTAGTTCTCCAATTAATCTGAAGACTCATCGAGCTTAAGACTACTAGTCTAGTTGCTACAAGAAAAGTTTTGTATATTGTTTCCTATACTAACTAAACACTTGGTTGCAGGTCTATTCAGTAATTGTTGGTTTGAGGGATTGTCAGAAAGAGTTGGATAGATCAGATATTAGTTTGCTTATTTTTGGTTTTTTTATAAATCTTTTTTATTTATAGTAATTTTTTGCTTATTTTGAGGTTTTTTGCAGATCTTTTTATTTTTAGTAATTTTATAATAAACCTGAACTATCTATATATATTTTAGGGTCCTAGAATAACTATATTAAAAATTTAATTATGTTTAAACAATATAAACTATTATGCACCTGTTAATATATTTATAGTACTAAATAGTTAAAACAGTCTTGAATATGATCAAATTTGGATGATGCAAATTGCACCTTTTTTGTATATTTAAAAAATTCTTGATATTTCTATTTAAGTCTATAACTATTTTATACTAGTCTATAGATGCTAAATTTACACTAATTATTATTTGTTTACTAAAATCATCATTTTTTACTAATTTGGTAAACAACCACATTATAATGCCACTGAGATTATACAGAATCCCTAGACTATGTATTATAAGACCATTTATATTAAAATTAATTCAGCACTTTATTATTAACTTGCACATGATTCTGCTATAGTAGAGATGTTACCCGGGTCAAAAATTTTGGCTCAAGTCAATAAGATTCGGGTCAGGTATTGACTTGGGTCATGAGTCGGGTCAACCAAGTTACCCAATTAGATTACCTCACGTGACAATCGATTATCACTGGCCAATTAGAACTAAACATATACAATGTACGTACATTTAATAAACTTGAGTGCAAGTTTGTTAAACGTACGTACTTCTATTAAACGTAAAATAGACTTCTTTTTACAATTTAAATTTCGCAAAATAACTCTGTAGACGGGTTGTGGTGTGTAAAAAGAGTTCGGATCAGACTTCGCTAGTGTTGCAACTTTTTTTTTGTTTCCAGGTTTAGTAATTCATGGCATAAAAATGTTTATGGTGATACACCTGAATTAATGAAAAATATTCTTAATAATTTAAATAATGAATTTTATTCCTTATATTCATGTCAATTTAAATAAATTTAGATTTTAGAGATTATGTAAAATATTAATTTATTTAATTTATTGCGTAGCAAATATATTGTATACTAATTAATGACATATTTGAACGGTCTAGTCTAATATATTAGTGACCTTATATAAAGACAGTTGTATGATTGGCTATTGTCCTAGTAATTTATTTATACGTTTAAATTATTTTTGAGATTATAATGTTTGCTAACAAAAATCGAAAAAACCTCAATATTTACTGCACAAAATAATTTTTATATACCCGAATAACCATACTCAGAAGTAAGGATTCAATATTTTAATAAAATGATAGTATGTAAATTTTACTAATATAAAGTTTTGTCTGCTTGATAATTAGTTTAATTGGATTGGTCAACAGTATTGGATTGGTCAATGGTCACATTTTGATCGAATGTCCCTCTGTGATGTTTGACTCGGGTCAGACCAATTTTTGACTCATGACCCTTATAACTCGTCGAGTTGGGTCAACCCGTATGAGTCAACTGACCCAGGTAACATCTCTATGCTATGGCCTATATTAATATATAAATTGATTCTAAAAGTTATAGAAATATTAAAAAGTTTCTAAATATACAAAAAAGGATTGTCCAAATTTGGTAATATTTAAGACTATAAAATTACAAAAGTATTTAGCCCAATATATATCTTGTTAAAGGTAAATTAGAGTCTATTCCAAAATATTTTTAATTGTTAAAAAAATCTATAATTATACTAATTATAATAAATTATAATAATTGTCAAAAAAGTTATTATATGTATAGTAACAAATATTTAATTAATAATAAATGATAGAATTATTAATAAGTATTAGAACTATATTTATATTTTTGTAGTGCACTAATTTTTTTGTTAATTACTATTTGAATAAAATAATATTCAAATATATATATTAATTGTAACATACTAATTGAAATATTATATTATCAAGTTGTAAACAAAGGTTATCTGACATGTCTTATATAACACTAAATGATTTTTGTATAAGTTATTTAGCCACCTTCTAGATGAATAAAAATTTGTATATTTGTATTAAAAGGAGGCTAAATAAGTTACACAAAATTATCTACTGTATCTGTATATAATAATGCCTTTTGTACACTATTTGGTTCCTGTATGCTATTTTGAAATACATATATACCTTATTTTGAATCAAAATGTGATTTTTTTGAAATTCAATACTGGTATTCACATGGGGACTATAAAAATACCAAATTAGCAAAGATTAATAAAAGAATATTATCTTTTGCATTGTTAGTAGAGGTTCTAACAAGTCATAACGGGTCAATTAAAAATGCGGCAAATTGAAATCTTCAACTTTACTGATATAGTTATAGTATCATTCGATTTCTATATCCAATTAGAATTAAGATTTTGTAAATGAATACAAAACTAAATATAAACCATACTCTATGTACTTTATACTAGAGATAGAAATTGGCTATATAATTTAGTCAACTAAATCAACTAAATATAGTAATTTATATATAATTTTTTAGTCAACTAAATTGATTCCTATTTTTACTATTGTGCTATATTTCTGGTAAAAATAATTTTGTTTTTCTTGTCATTATTGAATTAAATTAGGCATTTGCATTTTGAAACTTTTATTATATTTTAAAGATTAATTAAATAAAAACTAGAGTGCATATTATTTCGGGATGTTCATGGGTGCTATTTTGAGCAAAATAGCCAAATTTTTTAAAAAATCAAAATCTGAATTAATGCCCTGGCCTACTATTATATTATTTTTACCAAACATGTTTGATAAGCATATTATTGGTCAAATTGTAGCTGATAATTGCAGATTTCTTTATATAAAATACTAATACTATATTATAATATAACTAGAACCCTGAACAATCTTTATAAGGTCATATTTAAAAACTTGCTAATATAGGCCCATTTTTTAAAAGATTATATTTAAAAGTAGGTATTGTATAAAAAGATTATATTTGAAAATAGCTAATAAATAAATAGGTTATATTTAAAATTATACTATATTACCATGAAATAACGATTATTGGCATTATTTTGAAAATTGCATCCCTAAAAATAGAATACAGAGTTTCAAAATAACACTCATGCGCGTCCCGAAATAGCATACATCATATATAGAATACTATAATCGAATACATAACAAAAGTGTTCGATCATGTTTATAGGTTCAGAAAGTTTAAAGAGAAGAAATAAAATAAGATATAATTGACGAACTTCTTTTTTTATATAGCCGAATCATAATTACATAACTATGTTATAAATATATTATCAAATATTTTTTACCGGTAAGCAAAAATTAACTCATATTTAGATAGCATTTTATAGATTATGCTAATTAAGTTCAAATGCAAATAACATAAATGTGCAGATAGAAAATTATTGTTATATTTTGTTAAAAGATTTTTAGTTTTACAAGTTTACGAATACAGTATAATCAAAAAGAATTATGAAAATTCTGGAATAGCTAAATCTGAAATTTGGAGAAGAAATAATATAGAAGAATAATAAGAACTAGAAATGTTTATTTAAGGCTTCGAATCATGCAATTTTAAGATATATTCAAGCTATATTAATTCATATACTTATACCTTATTTTGGTGTGACCATGTTAGAAAACTTGATTAGCCAAGTGGAATAGATAGACATCTGAACTCTGATATAAACCTTATTTTGGAGACCATGTTAGAATATTTAATTGGCCATGAAACAGAGCGACATTTGTGTTTAATATATAAATATAAATATATATATATATATATAATATGTAATAAATATTACACAGGCTGTTGTGAATTTTATGTGTTAGCACGGTGAAGCTGTAGTAACACATAATGTTCATAGCACATGTGTAATATCTAATATATTTCACAGTTCCTATGCCCATAACATTTTTGATTAAAATTTTTAATGAAGATGTCATACCGTGTAAAAATTTCTGATATCTTCATGGTATTACATCATCATAAATATTATCAAAAATGTTTATGGGAGAACATTAGGGACTGTAGAATATATAATATATAATATATATAATATATATATATATATATATATAAAGGTTTAGATTTTTGGCGCCAGTACAGGATAACTACTTGTTTATACTTGCAATTGATATAATTTAGGAAATTATTTGTTGCTTATGCATTTCTCTATTTAAAGAGATTGAGGTTTTTTAATTTTCAGATATTTATATACTGTACATGGGCGCTATTTTTATATACTGCACATGGGCGCTATTTTAAATATCTTATAATGCTTAAAAAATCAGGTTAACCTCAAAATAGTGCATATGCACACAGGTAATCGAAACACTGCATAAATGCACATTATTTTGCAGTAATATAGTACTAAGAGAGTGACAAAAATCAGGTAATTTTTTGGAGAAGAAGGTAAAAAAGTTATAATTATAATATCGCATTTTTAATAATAAATTTACTAACAATATAACAAAAGTTTGTAAAACTTAATCAAATTTTAACATTTGATTTTCTTGATAACAAATAATTAAAATGGTCTTAAATTTTACTATAGCTATTCAATATTTCTTTATCTATATTAAAATTTTAGCTTAATTAGATTGATAGTTTTTGAAGATCATTTGTAAATAATTTTTAAAAAAAATTAATTAGAATATACAAGCAATATCTCAGAAACTAAAAATCAAATTTAGCTAAAATTTTAATATATTATAAAGGAATTTTGCAGCTGTCTTTAGTAAAAATTTGAGTCTATTTAATTTATTGGTTATCAAGAAAATTGATACTATATTTTAATTAAATCTTATGAATTTTATATACTAAAAAATTTGTAAGACTTTGTCATCAATATTCTCAATAACCAATAATTCAAATAGGCTTAAATTTATATTTTTTGATATCCCTCTATAATATACTGTATTACTGCGAAATAGTGCACATGGACACTATTTCAAAAATCGCATTCTCTAAAAATAGCATACTGTGTTTCGAAATAATGCCCATATGCAGTATTGTACATGGGACAATTTTGGACATTTTTTCAAATTAAAATTACTTGAATTTTATTAAAATTACTTGAATTTTATTAAAATATTCTATTTTAATTTTTTTTTTTTACTAATAAGCCCAGCATCTAAAAAAATATATAATTATATATTTTTTTAAATAACTTTATTGATTAGTTAAACATGGGACATAGGCTTGGACGATTTTGGACAATCTTGGATATTGTACATTTTATATAGTGTGGACACGTCCCATGTACAACACTGCCCCCATATGCATTCTAAAATAGCACGCACTTTATATAGTATACTGTATAAATGAATATATTTCTATAACTTTGAACCACAGGAAAATTCTTAGCGCCATCTTATCTTTCCTTTTGTTACAATACTGACTATTTATCATAGCAAATATTTGCAGATAAGCTGGGTAACTGCTGGATAATATGAATATAGAAATACTTTTATATACGCCAGGTAGAGTCAATCGCTAAAAGTGGGCATTGAGAATAATGTTACTGTTTTTCTATTCTATTTATATAAATTTAGAATTTTAGTACCATACAGGATTACTACTTTGTTGAAGTACATACATACATAAATAACAAATTGAAGATCTATAATTTAGGAAATTATTTGTCAGAAAGCTATGTAAGGAGATTGAGTTTCAAATAAATATTTATATACTGCACATAAGTGCTATTTCAAAAATCTCTTTGGTGCATAAAAACTAGATTGGTTTCAAAATAGTGCACATGCGTGTACTCGAATACTGTGCAGGTGATTGAAATACCACACAGGTGTGCACTATTTCACGATAATATGGTATTAAAATTTTAGTTAAATTGGATTGTTAGTACTTGAGATCTTGCTAGTATATATTAATTTTTTTAAAAAATTAACTATTATGTACAAGTGATTTCTCAAGAATTATGAACTCATTTAGTTAAAATTTTAATATATAATATATATAATAAAAATTTGAGCCTGTTTTATTTATTTGTTATTAAAAAAATCAATATTAAAACTGATTAAATATTTTTATTATAATTAATTTTTATATAAAAATAATTTTATAAAAAATTTATATAGTCACATTTTTATATAGTCACCAGATTAGAGAATATAGTTCTGCTCTTTTAGAGAATATAGTTCTGTTTTTTTTAGAGAGATTGTAGTTCTGTTTTTTTTTAGAGAATGTAGTTTTTTTTTTTTTTTTTAGAAAATGTTGTATTTCAAAAAAAAGAAGAAAAGTAAAATTCTTATCCAATATTTGAAATATTGATTATATGTACCAATATAAAAGTGCTAACAAAAATAATTTACTATGATGCCCAAATAAAGTACATATAAATTATTCAGAGTCCTACATAACCTTTGACTACATCATAAAAACAGTATTCTAGTGAATAATTAGTTATCAAACAATATGACCAATAACAAGTACTTATCTAATTTATTATTATTGTAGAAGTAGAAATAATTTGTTAACCCCTTTTTATTATTGAAAGATAGTTTAAGCAAATTTATTTGTTATATATATACTGTTAGAAAAACAAAAGACTTATATAAAGAAAATAATTAAAACTAACAATAAGTAGCAAAAAATTCTAATAATAAAATCATCAAATTACTAGGGTAATTTTATTATAAACAAGTAATATTATAAAGCTTTTAAATTAAAATTTTAATTTTAAATTAATATTTTGTAATGCTATTACTTTATTATAAAAAAGCAATGATATAGTTTCTTTCTGTATAATTGCACTATCCTTTTTTACAAGCAGCAAAATTTCTTTATAGATTAATTAAATTTTAACAATTACTTAATTATAAGTTGTATAATAATATAGTTGTCAAAAACCAAATATTCATGGTAGCTATGATTTTTTAAATAAAAGGTTATTAACAGAGAATTTAATAAATATAATATTAAGTATTTTTAGTAAATTGCAAGATATAGATAAAATTTGATCTTTATATAGTCAGCTTTATATTGATATTTAGTTTATACTATAAATACTATAACCCAATTAAAGTATAAAATAGTCTGTAAAATTTATAAACATACAACTATTAATCTATAAAGAATAATTAAATATTTATAGTATTTTTCAAAAAGATTGGGAAATAGCTACACATATTTTAACTTTTACAACTTGTAAATAATTAATCTAATTTTAATATTTTTGTCTTAAACAAATACTACAGACTATAGAATTGTAAAATAGATTAGCTATTTTTAAAATATGATTATTAGTAATGAATATTGAAATTAGATTTAGAAAACTAACAAATGTTTTATCATTTAATATTGATATTTATGGATGGGCAATTTATTTTCAATAATATTAGCCTTAACCAAATACTATGAAAATTATAAAAATGAATTAGTAATTCTTGGACTATTAGTCCATTATTATAAGCAAATATTCATTATCAATCATGAACTGCAAATTCATTTTTGATGATTTTGAACTCAAACAAAACTTACTATTTATGTGATTTATTTAAATGATTGCTAATAGAAGAGTTACTAGTTAGCATTTGTAAAAAGGCCTGCATATATGCAATTTATATATATATTATACATACCAGATTTAAATTTTGCTAACTATTCAAATTTTTTTATACTTTATGCATGCTCTTATGATGTCTAGTAGTATAATACAAATAAAATTTGAGCATTTTAAGCTCATAAAATAATTTATTGCATAATACAAAAAAAAATATATACAATCTTAAAGTTTAAAATAAATTTACTAAATACTAATTTTTACATCTTAGATTCATTTTCTAAAATACAATTTATATTTTTAAGTAACTAATAAAATTATAATTTTTGTCATGTGATATGTTTTATTAGTTATTTAACCCTTCCTGCTTCACCTTATTGGGTATTAAGGTTATGTTGAATAAGAATTAATTGGATGGGCCTTATGTAAAAATCATGTAATTTACAATGTAAGTTACAAATATAAGTTATGTTGTTAGGTAAGTTATCCCAATCCTAAGTGGGTTTGGTTTGCTCAGCAACTTGCTTTGTGACTCTCATGAGATGGAATAGTGTTACAAATCAAAAATCGATTAATCATTAATTAACAATTTGACAACTAATTAATTTTAGACAACTAATTAATTGTTAATGATTAATTAATTAACTGATTAATCAATTGGTCAGGTATTCGATTAGTTGACTAATTGACTAGCTGCTAGTTGTTTTTATATGGTATCATATTTTGATTTGACAATTAGTAGCTAAGCAAAATATTCAAGTCATTTTGATATACCAACTAACAATTAATCGTAATCGATTAATCAATTAGTTGACTATAATCGATTAAAAAATCGATTTTTAACAAAATTTTTGTCAACTAATCGATTGCATTTTTTGGTTTGATTTGTAACACTAAGTTAGAAAATAAAAAACCTAATATACTCCAAGATATGCTGTGCTCATGCTTTTCACCTTTGTTATGTGATAGAATGATGAAAAAAAAGAGAAAGAGAAAAGAGAGAGAATAGATAAGTAAATATGGATTGAAATGAGAGGTGTTCAAGGACCTGCTGAGGTTTTGCTCGCGACCCTCATCTGATATTATCTGATATTAAGCAATGAAAAAAATGCTTGCTTGTTGACTTGGGTTGGTTTTATTCAGCAACTTGCTCTATGATGTTCATATGATATTTAATGTTATAATATGTGCTCATATGTTTAAGTGGAAACAAAAAAACTGAAGCAAAAGGAATAAAGAAAAAGAGAAAGAGAAAGAAAAGTCTTTAGAGTTCACTATGTTCATTCAGACAAGCTTCAGTTTTTCTGTGCCAGATTATACTCTAATTTGTAAATTCGATAAAATTCTCATAATAATACACCATCTAATTGTGGAAACATAGCTATAACCGGGATATAAAGCAAATAACGATTTATAAAATTCATGTATTTTTAGTACATATGTAAGTTACATATATTGAAATAAAAGTTTACATAGATAGTTTTAGTGTATTGAATTTTTTCAAAACCTAGTATAATTTGCACCAATAAAAAAGATTTTTTAATTTTGTTTTGAGGTACCATGCAATGTATAATTGATTATTATATGCTAACAATTGAAGACATGGATTTTAATATACTATTATTTTAAGGATTTTGATAAATTTAGCAGGTTGCGATATCGCAGGTTAATATTTAAAAAAATTAAAATGATTATTATTATGGTTAGGGTCCAAACTAATATTAATATTAGGTTAGAGGGTGCATTTAAATGCAAAATTAAGCGCTAAAAACTTTTAATTAAAGCCCAAGACTAGTTTACATAATGAAATTTCAAGTTATTGTTTGTAATTTTTCTAATTTTTCGTTCGTTTTTAATTGGCCAATCATATTATCCTGCGATATAACAACCCGCGATATTTAACAACCTCCTATTTTAAACAATGATTTCTCTATATTTGCATTTACCACTAAGATTTGTTATAACTATAAAACTATTTTATAACGAAAAAAATCTCGAGAAAATTTACTATATAACAAAATTGAAAGCTTTATTTATAACCTATTCTCTTATTCCTGCATTGGAGTTTTGTTCTGGCTGTGTAGAAGAAAGTGCAATACAGTGTTAAAAAAAAAATTAAAAATAAAAAAATAAAAACCACAAATATTCAAATGTTTATTATTGCGTGGTAATGAAGTGGGTTTATGATAGATTTATTTCATGTTTTTGTGATGTATAATTGTATTTTATGACTTATGGTCAATGAAGAAAAAACCGTTTCCAAAAAGCTTGTTATATTTCCTGATTTACTAGAGAAATAAGCGTTTTTCTGAAACTTGTGTTTTTTTTTCATTGATTAGAGTAGTGATTATGAGTAGTTAAACCACCGCAATGACATTATGTAAAAAAAACAATTAAAAATAAAGGGATATCATCATTGGTTTGGGCAGCTTAGCTACATTAGTTGACTAGCGTAGATCGATTGTAAAGCATTGTATTAAGAAATTTATAATTATTAGGAATTTACTATAGAAAGGCAAATTATTTGTTAAGGGGGACAATTTAATGAGCGCAAATCCATCCTCTTACTAAGGATGAATGCACGTACTTATATACATGCTATGAAATATATGAACATCCTTAAGATATAATATACACTACCACTGCTGTACTGCGACTTTATCTTGTAATCACCTAATTTAAATGAAGACCACTAATTAAATACCTGACTTCTTCGACACAGTGTTATTGTCGCTTTAAATAAATTTAGCAACATTCAATATCTAATTTTTTAATATTTAAATAAAAAAAATTTTTATCTAAGTTATTGCTTATTTATTTCATTAAAGTTAATTGTTTCAAAAGTATTATCAAGATAAGAATCAACATTAATAAAAGAAAAACTGCTTATACTAAAATATTCACTTACATGTCGATTATAGTAATACACGTAATAATTATCTTTATAGTATTGATATACTTTAGATTTTTAAATATAGTCAATTTTTCTATAAATTTAACTTTTAGAGATCAAACCTGATGACTTGCGTTCAGGAAAAAATAAGAAAAATTGATTTTATAGCTATATAGAGATGTTACCCGGGTCAGTTGACTCATACGGGTTGACCCGACTCGACGAGTTATAAGGGTCACGGGTCAAAAATTGGTCTGACCCGAGTCAAACATCATAGAGGGACATTCGATCAAAATGTGACCGTTGACCAATCCAATACAGTCTGCTGATTTACCAAATTAGGAAGCCATATTCTAGAATGATCTAAATGACGTTCGTGAATTTGATTGGCTTACGGTGCGCCTTTTTTACGGTTTGTACACCCGCATGCGTCTTGGGGGGTTTTTTTCATTCGATATCAAACGATATACGAATAGGCAGTGCAGAACTTCTATTTTCTTTAATCCCATTTAATCCCTCGTAGTGAACTTTTTCGAAAAAGTAAATGAGACCTTAAAATTAAGAATTTTTTGCGAATTGTATTAGATATAAGTATGTTCTTGTTAACTAAAATCACAATTTATTTGCTTTTTTAAAGTGTCCGGCTATCAGAAGAAAAAAGCGAAAGAACTTAGATGTATATTCGCAGATTTAGTTGCCACATATGATCTAAGTCCTTGCGGAATGGGAAAATGGCGAAATGCAAAGGGTCCACATGCAGCTAAGCAACTTGAACGCTTTTATAACTACTTTCCTGAGCTTTCTAGTCGTTCTTTAGAAGAGTATTCAATTTGTTCGATACATTATAACCAAATCAATTCTGATCAATTTTATGAGCATATTGTAGGTTCTGTTCAAGAAAAAAAAAGATCGCGACTTGAGACTAGTTATGCTGATTTGGCAGCTGAGCTTGAAGAAACTAAAAAGCTTTTGGAACTTGCTCGACTTGAGAATCAAGAACTTACTAATTGAATTGAACGAATGATACAATATTTTGATGATAAAAAAAAGGAGATGGAAGCATTAAAAACTAAATTGGAGAAGACTCACAACAATATGGTTGAACTTCGAAGTTTTTATGATGAACAAAAAAAGCGTAATGATTTTCTTATTGAGCGGTGGAACTCTAGGTTTTCTGATCAACAAAAGCGTATGGATGCGATTGTCGAGATAGCAAAGGCAGGTTGGTATAGAACATATATGTTTTTTATTTTATTTTTTTAACTCTTGGCGAGATAGTCGCGGGATGCCGTTGGCATACAATGAACATGTTTTTTTTTAGTATCATTGGAATAGATGGGAATATTAATATTTTAACTTCTTATTAATTCAAATTTATATCCTAATTCAACTCCTAAATCACATACCCTAACCCTACCCACATCCTACCCACATCCTAGAACGTACATCATTGTTTGAGGATATAGAATTGTTATTTCGCGATAATAATAGGTTTACTATGGAGTGTATTATGGCATATAGTCCACGCGAGTGGCTTAATAGACGTAATCTGGTTGTTGTTAAATTCATAGAGACCTTGATTCATAATGAAGGTGATTTCAATTTAAGTCAGGAAAAGCTCTTCAAAACAGCCACTGCTGTTGATTTGATATATGGAGCACGTCACGGGAAATATGTATCAGAGATTCAACTTGCTCTCTCGGCTATTAAATATTCGATTGCGAGGTCAAGAATGATTATTAATATCGATAATCATATTACGAATTCAGGAAGCGAGTACCAATTTCAAAAGTGGCTAGAAAAATTGTCACAGCATGAGGAACCATTACCCGAAGGCCTTTTATTTCTTGCTTTTGATAATGAGCAAAGGGGGCAGAAAAATTACCTCGACCGGGGGTTTAATACAGTCATTTACCATATTGTCACCAGCTTCGTCGGTTTTAATATGGCGCCACAAAACAAAATTCAGCATAACGATTTGCCTTGGACTTGTGATTCTCTTGACAGGTCACAGTATGATGAACTTTTTGATGTCAATACTCAAATGCAAAAAGTTATCGATGAAGAATTACATCTTTATCTTAATGAAATTCTTAATTTACTGTTTGAAGAAAAGCTATCTAATACTAATTCTATCGATTCTCTTATAGCATCTACAGGTACAAAAATTACAAATATGAAAAAGTGCCCTAAATGCGGTCAAAAAGATATAGAGAATCGAAAGAAAATATGTCCAAAATGTGAAGCGAGATTACCGACATTAGCTGAAATCCAAAGAGAACAGGTAGTTGAAAATAATACAACTGATCAATTAGCCCACCCTTTAATTTTTAAACCATATATTACTAACGATGAACCAAAGAATATTACATCCGTTCCCAGGATTAGTCTTACTCAACAGACCGCTGATCCAAGAGTTAATGTTCCCGAAATTTACATTCCTGACCCAATTAATATTAACCCCAATTCAATTTCGAATGTCGAAAAAATTCTTTTGCACATAAAAGAAATATCAGGTATTAAATCTGGAAGCCGTAAGTGGGTAGCGGTAGTCTGTGATGGTGTTCCGTATAATCATGCTACCAAAATTAAAGAAAAGTTCCCCTGGTTGGTTCTTATACCGGGACAACTACATGAAGAAATGAATATGCTTCGGGCATTCGTGGAATTGAATTGGTAAGTTATTTTTTAAAGCTATTGCGTGAATTGCTGAATTGACTTTTGTTGAGTCGAACATATAGTTGTTAGGCGAAACCTAGAGGTTTCGCCAATGGCGAATGGCGAAACCTGGTTTCGACTTTCGCCAAAAAAAAATTAAAAAGACGAAATGGCGAAACTGGCGAAACTGGCGAAAGGTGGCGAAACTGGCGAAAGGTGGTGAAACTAGCGAAAGGTGGCGAAACTAGCAAAAGGTAACGAAACTAGTGATAAGTGGCGAAACTGTGACGAAACTGACGAAAAGTGGTAAACTGGAAAAAGGCATGAAACTAATATAACTGTTCATTGTTCTCTAAATCTTTACTTCCATATATAGTTGTTAGCGAAACCTAGAGGTTTCGCCAAAAAAAATTTAAAAAGACGAAATGGCGAAACTGGCGAAAGGTGGCGAAACTAGCGAAAGGTAACGAAACTAATGATAAGTGGCGAAATTGGCAAAAGGTGACGAAACTGATGAAAAGTGGTAAACTGGAAAAAGGCATGAAACTAATATAACTGTTCATTGTTCTCTAAATCTTTACTTCCATATTTGTCCTAACGGTAAGATATTATTTACCTTCAATCTTTGTATCCTTAGTTGTATTAGGCATTATTATACACTCTTGATGTTTAACACATGCTGGTAAATGAAAATATCTGCATATACTGTAGCTATTACGCACAACATGTGGCTCATACAAAGAAGCCATGTTGAATTAAATATTTATGCGTGGCTATTAAGCACAGCATATGGCTTATATGAAGAAATGTATCTAAGTCATGTTGGTTAGTGAAATATTTGCGTATAGTTATTAAGTACAGCATGGCTTAGGTGCTTTTCTTATATAAGTCACATGCTGTGCTTAATAGCCACACGCAAATATTTCATTCTCCAACATGGCTCAGTCTTTTCCAAAGTCTTAAAGAATTTAAACTTGCTGAGAGCTTGGACTTCGTCTTTCTCCGGGGGTTTCGCCATTCGCCAGGGTTTCGCCATTTGTCAGGGGTTTCGCCATTCGCCAGAGTTTCGCCATTCGCCAGAGTTTCGCCAGTTTCGTGTTTCGCCGGGTTTAGGTTTCGTGTTTCGTCATTTGCGAAAAACAGTTTCGCCCAACAACTATAGTCGAACAACATGTTAAAAAATCATTTATTTATTTTTATTTTTATTTTTTTAGTATTTTATTAAACTATTTGTTTTTTTTTTTTTGCCAGGGAAATTGACGTGAAACAATTCGCAAAATGTCAAGGTTATAGGACGGAAAATCAACTTGCGTACTTCAAAAAGTGCGCAGATCATCACAAGTCTTGGGATTCCATTTGTAATATTTATCGTCAAGCGATTTCAATGGAACTCATGTGGCCGTATGTGAAGAGCCATTCCGAAATATCTGTTGAAGGATATCTTGCTTGGGTCAAAGAACAAGATTCGCTTTATCATATTAAATATGAGCAGGTTGTTATCAACTTTTATCCTTTTTATAAAAAAATTTTAATACTAACTTATTATTATTATTAGATATTTATTTATCTTCAGGCAATTATCAATTATCGGAAGGCTATAAGAACTAACGATTCTCTTTTAAAAAAAGCTGCTAGAAGAGTATTTTCACCAATTTGGTCTGCAAGGCGTCATCCTATCTATCAATTAATAGAAGTTGCCGACGAGGTTCAACTAATGCGACTTCGTCCGGAGATACGTGATCTTATAGAGAAAAACTGTGTTATCTCGAGGTCGGGTATTTATGAACAACACCAGGGATTAGATGCTGTTATCGAAGAGGTGAACAAGACTTTGAAGACTTTAATACCTCCAGTTCCACAAGATCATCACTGGAAAATTGCTGCACGTAATTGCAAGAAGTTTATCAAGGTGATATATTTATTTTAATTAAATTGACTAATAAAGAATTATATATATTAACTAACTTTAAATTTTAGCTTCGAAGCAATTTATTTAAAGTAATCGGATATAACGACCGTCAAGCATCTGGAAGGACTCGGCCAGAATCGACGGTGGAATGCCAAAGGTTTCGAGCTCATCTGCGAGGTCTTGAGTTTGTAAATCAAGATCTAGAAGAATATGATTTGGATGAGAATTTAAAAAATTTTACTTCTTTAGCAAAACAAGCACGACAAAAATTCATTACCGAAATATTTATTAACAGAAATAATTCATTTTCATTTAGGCCTATACCGATTACGAATCAAGAAGCGAAGGCACAAAGAAGTGAAGAAAACATGACTAATCCTGAAATTATAATAAGGATTGAAGCCTTTCTCGAGCAGCTTGATCAAAATTCGCGAAAGAAATATTCAGGATTAAAGTCAAAAAATAAAAGTCAATTATTGAATATCTTGCAAGAGGTAAGGTGTTTGTTTACTGTGAATCAAGAATTTGACCAGGATAATGTAGAAATTTTAGAAGAGTAATAATTTATTATCAGAACAAAATTATTATCAAATACGATCATAAGCAAAAAGTTCTCGGGAAAGGTGGGCGGGTCAATTTATAATAAGACGACATGTATCTGTATTCTTTTTTCTTCCCTTAAAATCAATAAATCACCATGCTCCTAATAAGTAATTTAAATAATATATTATTTATTTTATTTTAAATACAGTGTAAAAGTTCTATTCCAAAATAAAGATAAATTTAAAATTCCGCTACGCAATTCAACCATCCTATTTTTTTTTTAGTATTTATACTATTTATATATTGCATGTACATTTAAGCATGAAGGACATTTTTTAAAAAATTGCATCCGTTAAAAATAGCGATTTTAAATTCAAGGGTTTATCAACTTTAAGACATTTAAGAGCAACTGCCAAATCACTATGGGTCAGTAAATTTGTTATATTCGAGATAATCAATATGGCTATCGGAAATAGCTTTTTTCAAGCCATTCTTCTGTTATGTTTGTCATGACCTTTGTATATATGTTGACGTCGGAATGGATTCCGAATAAATTTAAGTTGATTTTAAATACAATTATATTGAAACGAAATTTTAAATCCACTCAAATCGTTAAAGAATTTCGAAATAACAAAGTTGATTTTAAATCCACTTAGCGCATATTCAATTGAGATTAACGCGTTTTGAATTCAATTTACAACTTACAGTATAAGCGATTTGGCAAATAAGTTAAAAAGAATTGCATTTTTTTTTTTTATATAAAAATATTTTATTTATTTGATAATGATTAATTAATTTAATTCAGAATCCACTTATTACAGTATTAAGTAGAATTCGAATTCTCCAATCAACCGAATCAGTTTGGAATTCCTTTGCAACAGAAGTTGATTTGGAATCCACAAAAATTCCATTCCGACGTACAACATATACATGTCGAAAAAATTCTTAAATAGCACGAACGGGTGGGTAGTAATAGGTTTTTATATTATATTGGCGTCTAAATTATTTTGTTCTTGACTTAAATACAGAAATATAAATAGATATATTTATTTTTGGCGGCTCAACCCGTAAATAATTCATATGCAGAAAGTGAAAACCGGGAAGTAGTATAATCGCTATAGCTATTTCTAGAATCTTCTGATCGACATTTTGATACCAAAAAAGGGGTGATCTACATTGTCCTAATTTGGTATATCGGCAGACTGCAATACTGTTGACCAATCCAATCAAACTAATTATCAAGCAGACAAAACTTTATATTAGCGAAATTTACATACTATCATTTTATTAAAATATTGAATCCTCACTTCTGATTGTGGTTATTCGGGTATATAAAAATTATTTTGTGCAGTAAATATTGACGTTCTTTCGATTTTTGTTAGCAAACATTATAATCTCAAAAATAATTTAAACGTATAAATAAATTACTAGGACAATAGCCAATCATACGACTGTCTTTCTATAAGGTCACTAATATATTAGACTTGACCGTTCCAATATGTCATTAATTAGTATACAGTATATTTGCTACGCAATAAATTAAATAAATTAATATTTTACATAATCTCTAAAACCTAAATTTATTTAAATTGACATGAATATAAGGAATAAAATTCATTATTTAAATTATTAAGAATATTTTTCATTAATTCAGGCATATCGCCATAAACATTTTGATGGCATGAATTACTACACCCGGAAACAAAAAAAAAGTCGCAACACTAGCGAAGTCTGATCCGAACTCTTTTTACACACCACAACCCGTCTACAGAGTTATTTTGCGAAATTTAAATTGTAAAAAGAAGTCTATTTTACGTTTAATAGAAGTACGTACATTTAACAAACTTGCGCTCAAGTTTATTAAATGTACGTACGTTGTACGTGTTTAGTTCTAATTGGCCAGTGATAATCGATTGTCACGTGAGGTAATCTAATTGGGTAACTCGGTTGACCCGATTCATGACCCGAGTCAATACCTGACCCGAATCTTATTGACTCGAGCCAAAATTTTTGACCCGGGTAACATCTCTATAGCTATATTTAGAGATATTTTATTTAAGAAGTTGTATTTAGAAAGTATGGAATTTAGGACCTGTATTTAAAGAGATATTACATTTAGTTGTTACATTTAAAAAGTCTAATTATATATGAACCTTTTAAAAAAATTTTATTAAATAAACTAAAATCAATTCTTAATACATTGTAAACCTAATAGTTTTATAAAAACTTATAAATCATTTGATTAAATAATATATCAAAAGTTTTTTATATCTTAGTACTTTCTTTTATTCACTATTCCTTTTTTGCATTTTTATTCATAAATGGTAATCCAGAAGCTTTTTAAATCAGAAATAAATTAATACTTAATAATTATTATAATACGATTTAATAACAAATAATGATAGTCAATTGATAATATTTACCAACTCTTAAAGAACCAATCGCACAACTCCAGCAATAATCTTCTGCACCTGGCTCATTATCTTTTGCATAGTTCAAATTTTTACTCATTAAATCTGCTACCGGTAAATGCGCACCCGAGTCTTTTGCTAATTTCTGAATATGTCTATTATATTTTGTAAATAAATCAAAAATCATCCAAATAAAAACAAAATTTGTGTAATAAAAAAAAATTCAATAGAATATACTACCCAACATCTTTTAAGGCGTTAGTAACAGAGAAACCAATTTCTTTATCAAACCTTTCTTCTATCATTTTGGTTGCTATGAATTTCAAGAAAATGGATTAATAAAAATCCTTTTAAAGGTTGAGGTAATTAATAATTTAATTACCATAGTGCATATACATATTTGTTGAATAAACAGAAGAAATAAATTCCAAAGCCATTTCTTTTTCAAGGCCAGTTTTTTCTGCAAAAGTGATTCCTTCTGATAATAATTCAACAGTACCAAGAATGAAATAATTTCCCAATAACTTAAATTTTGCTGCTTTCGTTACATCATCACCTACAAAATAATTTAATATGTTATATGAAATGAGATTCATAATAAATCATCTTTAATAACGAAGCATTTATAGGTAAATTTTTCGAACCAGTAGGTAAAGCTTGCTTTCCTAACACAGGTATTAATACTGGCAATATATAATCAATTGCATCTTTGTTGCCAGAAGTAATAATTGACAATTGTGCGCTCTAAGAAAAGAATTGTTAATGAATAATAATATAATATAAATTCCAACATAACATTTATTTTATTCACCTTTGCAGCTTTAGGAGGACCCCAAACAGGACAATGTAATAAAACCGTATTGTTTGCCTTCTCAACTTTTTCTCTGAGTGCACTAATCGTAGTTGGAAAAATAGTGCTTGTTTCGATAAATATTCTTTTTCTCTTATTACTATCATTAACAAGTTCTAATTCTTTCAATAATTGATCATAAGTTTGATTAACAGCGTCATCATTAGCAAGTGATGTAAAAATTATATTAGCATATTCAATGACTTGTTTCAAATTAGTAGCTGCGATGGCTCCAATTTCTTTTACGGATTGTGTTTTGGAAAATGTACGATTGTAAACAATCAATGGAGGAAGGTTATTTGATGAAAAACTAGTTTGAAGGTTTATTGCCATTGGAAGCCTATTTTAATAAAGTTGATAGTTGTTAATAAGTGTTGATAGTTGTTGATAGTAGAGGATAAATAAATAATCAAGTCGTAACGTGCAATGTAAAACAATTTAAGAAATAGTTACCCCATGGCGCCTAATCCAATAAACGCATATTGATCAGAATTTGAAGACATATTTTGCTCGAGTTCTAGATATTGTAATATGAAGACAATCGTAGATGTTAGAATTTTAAAAAGAAAAATCTTTTATACGAGTGCAGTATATATATATTTATCTGCGTTGTACTCACTAGCTACATCTAATCAAAAATTATGTCGTACAAAATCTAAGGTCTTGGCTATGTAGTACGAAATTACTTTTTCAGGTTATTTAAACGTTATGACTAATTTTTAAGTTTTCTTAGTAATTTCACTTATTTATTTTGGGCGGATGTTTCTTTCCATAAATGGATGTATGACGTTATAATTTAACGCTCATTTCCAAAAGTTATTTCCCCTACAAGGCACTTATCGACATCATATAGAGCTAGGGTATGGAATGAGTCGGGCTTGGGCCGGGCTTCTTCAGACCCAGAACATACCGAAAAAAAATTTTGAGCCCATTCAAAGCCCAAGCCCGATAAAAAAACCATATATGGGACCGGGTTGGCTTTCCGCTTAAATTAGGCTCGGCCCGGCCCAAAGGTTACATAAACATTAGATGATATTAATAATCAAAATTTCAAATATCGATAAGTTCAAGTGAGGTTAATCGTAATTTATTATTAACCATTTCCTTTTAATATGCTTTTTTAAAACCATATTGCTCAAGTAAATACATAAGTAATTAAAGCCTGTATGTGAATTCTTTATTTTTTCTCGATCCATATGATATGTTGATAACAACATTCAAGCCCATATATTCTATACCGGGAATCTATCTTCTTCAAAGTGTAATTGATTAGGCACCGTGTCGCACAAGTTTGTAAACAAATAAATCAATTAAGTATATCATATACGATTAAATTTAACATTCGCTTTTGATATAAAAAAAAATGCCTTACATAAAAAAAAAGTCAGCTTTAAGGGTAGGGTGAACGTAGATCATTTTTAATAGTGATCACGTTGTAATCATATGAAATCAGGTGATCGACCAATCAGGATTGTAAACAACACAAATTCAACCAATCAGAATTAATAATTTTTGTGCGACCTAAGGAAATTTGGGGTCACCTAAGTTTTTTTTACAAATATATGAAGGTAGATTTTTTCAAATGATATATGGTTTGAAATTTTATTATAACAAATAAGAAACTTCAGATTATATGCCACGAAATTTTTGGGAAAATTGGCTATAATTCTAAAAAGTTTTATTAGAAGCATGTGGTTGATTTCTATATAAAATTTTGCTGTACCACGTAAATCATATGAAAATTGATCTACGTTCACCCTATCCTTAAACATGCAGTCAATTGTCTTCTGATTTGTCCCAACCTTCTTTTTTGCGCGGTTTACCCAGTCTTGACCGTATATTAATGCTTCAATAGTTTCCGGGTAAGATTTGTTCGATAGTTATCAATAAACCTTCCCGCTACACTACATACCTAAATAAATAAACAATATTGTGGTTAATACTAAAAGTTGGCTAAAGCTGAGTATCAGCTACAATCAATATTTTAATTAATCGTAATGCTTGAGCACCAACACAATATTAATGATGCCTGACGAGTGACGAAACCCTCGTCATTGATGATTGATGAAACCATTTCGTCAAGTGACTTCCAAATGACGAATTGATAATGGACGAAACTATGCCTATTGACAAAACCTATGACGATTGATGAAACCTAAGCAATTTCTGGGCTGAAGATCACTTCCGATCTCAATTGTACATCAAAACCAATAGAATTACAGAATTTTATATAACAAAACAAATGTAAAAACAAAAAACAACGCATAAAATTTTATTTAAATCTAAAGCTTTTAAATAAAAAAGTTTGTAAAATTCTATGTTGTACTTTTTGAAATAATTAAGTTTAAAAAATTTTTAGATATTTTCATTTGTATGATATACTAGTTTTAATATAGTTTTAATATATATATATAATTTAATTTTTAGTATATATAAAACTTAATTAACTAAACTTATAATAAACTATACATACCTTCTAAAAATTTTAAATTTTTTAAAAAAATATTCATAAAATTACTAAATATAATTAAAATTATTGTATTTTAGAAATTTGTTAATTTTAAATTTTAAAAATTTAACTTTATATTTTTTTTTAATTTTTCTAGCATTATCGCTAGGGCGCAGTTAGTGCTCTTTTATTATTTGTACTTTTATATCACCGAACTAGTGTACTATGCAAGTTAAGTCTGTTAATTGACATCCCAGGTCCCTGGCCACACAGTGTAGAACTCTGTTCTCAAGTCTGCAGTTCCTAACTTGCATGACTCCCTAGTCAGGTCCTCATAATACATTTTTACATTTAAGATTTTACATGTTGAGTTACTATACTAGTCACTACTATCCTAGATTCTTATATTCCCAACCAGGTTTTAACTGGATGACCTATTTACAACTGGAGGATTTAACCAGAACGGTCCAAATTTTCTTTCAACCAGAATTTCATTGAAAGTGTCTAATTATGGTTCCTCAAAGTCAAATCAAATTGAATATTAGGCATATTTGAATTTGATCAAATCGAATAAGCTCTTGATTTGAATTTGATTTGATCAAATCAAATCAATTTGTAATTTTTATTAAATATTTTCAAATTAAATTGAATATTTTGTTAATTTGAATTTGATTTGATTTGAAATTTTTGTATTTGAATTTGATTTGAGATCGAATATTTGATCGAATCAAATCGAATTAATTGGAATTATGCCAGAGGTGATCATTTCCTTTTTTGGAGCAACACTTCTTTTCAACTGAAATTTCACCAAAAGTGTCCAAATTTCATTGCGACTAGATTTTCACTAAAGGGATTTTTCTTTGTGGCTGAGCTATTGATCATGGTCCTAGCATGCTAGTTCAGCATGTCCATCTCTTGACCTTATATAGTATTTTTGTCCTTAAGTAGGACTTGAACTGGTGATCTTGTGATAACAATCAGCTAGTAACCTGGGAGTGCAACCACTATACTATTGATCCATGGGTCATTTAACTTTATATTTAATAATAATATTTAGCTTAAAATTTTTAAAAGTTTTTAAAAATTTAGAATTATATGTAATTTACTATACTGAACAAATTTTGCATACTAATCATATTTAGTTTACTTAATAAAAAAAATTTTTTTAATATAAAGTAATTATGCTAACTAGTTTTTAAAAATTACTAAATATAATATTATACAAGTTGTATAACCTTAATTAACTTAATAACTACTATATAGAATTTTACAAACTTTTTTTTATTTGAAAGTTTAAGATTTAAATAATATTTTGTGCAATTTTTAGCTTTATATTTTGCTAATTTAGCTCAATATAAAATTTTAGAAAGTGTTTATAATAATATAGTTGGCCACTATATAATCAAAATTCACAAATTTTAGCTAAATTTTAAAACTGGTTTTTCTTGATAACTAACAATTAGAATTAGCTCAAATTTTTATTATAAATATTAACAATATAAGACCATAACATACTAAAATTTCAGCAAATTTAAACTGATATTTCTTGAGTAATTTCTTACATACGATAGTTGATTTTTTTAAAAAAATTAACAAGCAATTATTCAAGAACTACCAGTTCAAATTTGATAAAATTTTAGTATGTTATAGTCTTATATTGATACTATTTTCAACAAATATTTGAGCTAATTCTAATTGTTAGTTATCAAGAAAATCAGGTTTAAATTTAGCTATAATTTGTGAATTTTTAAACTATCGATTTTAATCGAATTTTTATATTATCGATTATTACAATTAAAATCAATATATATCGATAATCGATTATAATTGATTAGTATTAGTAATGATTAATAACCCAATGATTAATAACCCCTCAAACAATTGTAATCAATTAAAATTAATTGATTATAATCGAATAGTCTGATTATAATCATTATATATCACTTTAAAAAATTTTGTAATTGTAAAAAAAAAATTATATTAATCTAAACTTCTTATATAACTAATATTAATAGTTATGCTAGATTCATGCAATCAAAAAAAAGTAAAAGCATTAAAAAAGAATTTGAATACAAAAAATTTTTTAATAAAAAAAAATAAAATAAAATAAATAAAAATAAACTTGCTGCATTTGACATAGTAGAAGATAATAAATATAGTATGGTATACTTTTAGTTGTCTTATTAGTAATAAGAGTTTTAATATAAATACTACTTACATAGAGGACCATGTTTATGATGGCCAGACCCAATGTACAGGACAGGCTATGGTATCCTGCGCAGCTATGAAAACTGAGCTTGAAATGGCAAGCGCCTCTACAGAAATTAATTCTAGTACTTCAGATACTATATCATCATGTCACACTGAAGTACCACTCCAATATCATACTCATTTATCATCATCTACACAACAATATAGCTCTATTTACACCATAGAACAAGAAATATACAATGAATATGAATTGTTACCAGATGAATCTGACAACAATCTCAATACATCAACTATATATACTAATACTATAGAAGAAACAAATACTGATTCCGATTCAAATTCATCAGAGATTTATGACCCATCATCATGCTACAACAAATTCTTATAATATCACAGATTACAATCTTTACCTTCACCACAAACTGTTGGCTCCTTTTTAACCTATCTACAAGAGGAATATCCAATGTTTTATTCACAACAGTATATCAGAATCTCTTCATGCAATAACTATATAATATTTAATATATATTTTACAAGTGAAAATCCCGTAATTGTATCAATTTATTTATCCTTATTTCTGTATTTATTTATCCTTGCGCAGTGTATAAAATCTGACCCAAAAGTATGTGAATCTTGTGCACATTGTACACATGAAATTTGTGCACTATATGACTTTGTTATAATTAAATTTATACAGATAAATCTGAGTAGGACCAGGAAATCTTTATTATAGGTCCCGCTATGACTATATTCGAACACTACTATAAATTTAAAAAATCTGATCAATCTATTATAGATTCAAAGTTGTGTAAAGTCCTCGGCTTTATATAATTCGCAACAAAATTAGTTACTGCTTATAAATAGATTCGTGTATATAGGTTATATAAAAGGTATTAGCCATAATATGATTCGCTTTATTATAAATTTTTTTTTATTGATTATAAGGTTTGATTTTTTTAAATTAAGTACTGTATGTACATCTAAAACTAGAATTTATGTTTTAATATACAAGTTCTAATCTTTATTTAGATGCATAACCTTTAAAATTTATTGCTTCGAATCCAAATTTTGTACAGATAAGTATTAAGTTCCAAAGAACAAAGTTTCAAAGCAAAATTTATATTTTAGTTGAAAGAATTACCAGTTTATTCAATTTTGTTCAGTTAATTTAAGTAAAAATTTGCTCATTTAAAAAAAGACAGTGCAACTTTATAAAAATTATGTATAAAAATCGCTTAGTAGTAAAATTTCTAGCTAAGGAAAGATAAACAACCAATGCATCTAAAGAAATGAAGCACGATTTTATATATAAAAAATAAATTATGTAGTTCATCAATTAATAATCACTTAAAACCATCGTTTATTTAAAAAATAAGGAATCCACATATATTTTTGATTTAAATAGTATACCACGCACCCCAATAGAACATCTTCATAGAAAATGATCCAATTGATGATTTAATCAAATCATTGATTACATCAATGTTCATTTATAATGGATAATTAATAAATATGCATAAGAGTATTTGATTTAAACAATTATACCGAGCTGAATTACTCTATATACTGCAAAACTTGCCTTTATCACTATTAGTGATAGAAGATTTTTGTTACTTTCTTCACATATAGATAATGTACTTGCAGAAGATTTCTATCGCTGTTACAGATTTCTGCAGGTATACTTTTGTGAAACTATTATCATTATTAGGTGAAAATGCATGGTCTTTTATCGCTATAAAATTTTTATACTAATATGATTCGTATTACTATTAATTTTTAAAGGTGCCTGCCAAACTGATTCGCAAAGAATATAATTTGACTTTTTTATGGCGGGGACCTACAATAAAGATTTCCCAGTCCTATCTGAATATATATACAATAAATTATGTGCACAGTGTGCTCTATGTACATCTTCTGTATTTTACTAATGATTTGGTGCACTATTTAGCTACAAAATGTGTGAATTGCGTGCACATTTCTAGCCAAAAATATGGGAACCTTTTTTAAAAACATGTGCACATAAGCACATTGTTCACATAGATTTTATACACTGGTTCTACTTTGACTGCATTTCTGCAATCATAGTTTATTCATGCTATCTTCATCATATTATAAATTAAAATTATAAATAGTAAAATTATGAATAGTTAATGTGGCAGCTTATGCTGAAATTGGCTTATGCTGAAAATTTAAGTTATTTTATTATAAAATTATAAAATTTTAGAAGGCTTTTTCAGGGGTGTTTTTTTTTATAGTTTGTTTAGGGTTTAGGGTTAGGGTTATTAATAAAAGAGTATATGCGAATTTTAGTAGGTATTATAGATTTAAATTGAGACCCCGGATTTCAGCATAAGCCAATTTCAGCATAAGCCGCCACAGTTAATATTCATAAAGTTGAATGGTTTATTCAAGACGTAAACAATAAATATTCTTTTAATAACATTTTTTAACAAAATTAAATAGTATAGTTTATTTTAAATACTTAGCTTAATAAATATTATTTATACTCACATGATAAATTAACACAAATAAAATAAAATTAAATGTGGACTTGAATAACTTATTTGAATACTAAGATACTCAAGTATTAAATTATCATTTTGATTCTATCTAGATTCAATATCGATAATGAAAATACTTCTTGAAGCAGGCATATGTTAATTTAATATTGCTCATTGCTTTTAAGTAAATCAGTTTCTCAATAACTTTAAAATATATGATGATGCTTTTTTTTTTGCTTTGTTTTTTTATTTATGGACAAGTTAATTTTCCATTTACTGTAAAAATATTTTTTAAATACCAATTTATAGGCCATGTCTATTAGATTATAAGGTTTTAATATGGAGACCCAAAGCAAAAAGAGGCAGTGGGCAAAAAGTTTTGATTCCGTAATTTTATGAAAATTATATGCCCATTACTCTAATTCTTAGAGAAATTGCAAATTTTTTTGAAAAATTTTTTTTTGCCCCACTTCCTCTTTTTGCTGTAGGGATTCCCATATATACTGTAATTTAATACATTAGAATTAATCTGCGAATACATGGTAAACCCCCAAAATGTATATAAGACCTCAAAAATTCAACAAAGAAAAATAAGTTTCCCATCCATAAAAATAATAACATAATAATCAAGTAAATATTTATCTTTTGAATTCGACTTGTAACATTAATAAATGTTCGTAACTCAATTCGACGGACAAACTGACTTGTAACCTCTTGTAACCTCGAATTGGTTTTATTAAGACTCAAATTTTGTGTCACTAACCCTCGTTGGGTGCTGGTCAAAATCCCGACAGGTCGTAATCCTGACAAAAAAATCCTGACAGTAAAAATCCCGACAATCCCGACAACAAAAAATTATTGTTTATTTAAGTTAGCTTAGGGTTAGGGTGAGTGCTTAGGTTAGGGTTAGGGTGAGCACCTAGATTAGGGTTTGATTTAGGCGATTTTATAGTAAAATTGCTCAAGAAAAGCTTTTTTTGAATGTCGGGATTTTTGATTGTCAGGATTTTTTTGTCGGGATTATGACCTGTCGGGATTTTGTTTGTCGTGATTTTGACCCAAACCCACATCTCAGGAGTGTTCACGTGATTGAAACGGATAGCCTTTTGTTCCTAGTAAAGTTTCCTTAGTTAGTTGAAATAATTATATTATAAAATATGCTTCCTTTAGCACCGCTAGTGTTAATCGATCCTTTTGATATCACGTACCCCGTTCAAATAATTCTCCTGGAGACCCTAAAGATTTTTAAACTCTCCGTACCGAATCACCATAAACATCATGATCCAATCGACTTAAATTGATATATCATTTAATCAATTTAATAAATCATTTTGATTTTATCAAACCATCATCCACCCCATATTAGCATCACCAGCATCAGCGTCTCTATTCTATCGCTGTGATTTAGTGATTTACGTTTCACTAAGTCTTAAGAACCCTGTATTCGATTTCTTTTATATATATATCCATCACTTATTAAATCCATCTATCTGTAATCGGTTTGAGCTTCAAATTGGCACTATTGTCTATCTTGTTTTACCGCTCTCCTAATTCAACCTTTACAATGGATGCTTAAATTTTACAAAAAATTTTTTTATTTTATTTCTATGAGATAGAATTGAAAAAAATTTTGATCGAAATTTTGCTATCATTATTGCAAGATCAGATGACTATGGTAGATCACATGTTCAATTTATTGTCTAGCCCGTTTGTTTAGTTTGTCCATTAAATGGGTGCTTCTTGAGTAATTTTTGAATACAGTATTAGTGTGACGTATATAGATGGTGGTGAAATTCATTTTTAATTTTTCTAATTTCAACAATAATTTCAACAATAATTTCAGCATTTTTAATATTTTTATAAATTAAATATAAAACAACTATTCATTTAGTTTTAATTAATTTTTGAAATAATTTAAATTAATTTTTAATATTAATAAACTAATTAACCAATTTCAATATCAAATAATTTCAACAATTTCTACAAAAATTCTTCATTAAGAAGAGTAATTTCACCGCCGTCTATAGTGACGTATAAGATCGTTGGAGTTGAAATTATAACTTGTATCGTGCATGGGAATAGGAATGTAGGAAATTATTCTGACCAATCCAGGGATGTTTAAAGCATTGGTTATGTAAAGAGAAGTTACTTTTCTTTTTGCTATCGCTCGCTTTATTATAAAGGCAGACTTTCTCATCCCACCAGTATTTTCCTCTGTAGCTAGATTGAATAGTAACAAAATTGGTAGCGGTATTATGTTTTGATATCAGTCTCCGCAGTTGTAATGGCAATGTAATGCAAGGATCTTTTTTTGGCTTCGCATTTGCAGTTGCAATGCAATGATCTATTGTTTTTTTTGGCTTCGTATCCACAGTAGCAATGCAATTACAGTCTTTTAAAATCCACGGCTGATATGGTAGTATGGCAATGCAATGACCCTTGTCTGCAGTGACAGTGCAAGAGCCAGTTGTTTTAGACGCCACGACGGTAATAGCAGCGCAAGGACCTCTTGTTTTAGGCTTTGCAGTGCAAAGACTGTTTTATGTTGCTTATTCTTAGATAAAGTTCAGAATTTCGTGATAACTCAACTAATTAAAAACAAATCCTTGCAAAATTTTACTATATATTATGCTCTAACCCGACCCTAACCAATTCTAACCCTGACCCTAACGATAATTAATTTTAGCGTTTGTTTTCATTCCTTTACATGATGTGATTTGTCATTTGCACGTCATTGTGTCCCCACCGACGACAACTAGATTACTAGACTATTTCTTAAAAATTATAAAACCAATTTTTAATAAATATAAATCTATAATTTTTTTTTAAAAAAAAAAAAAGTCCAGAATTAAGGGCAGAATTTATAGATATTTTATTTAGGAAGTCGCGTTTAGAAATATGGAATTTAGGAGTTATATTTAGAGATATTGCATTTAGGAGTTGCATTTAGAAAGTCCAACTATATATGAATTTTTTAAAAAATTTTATTTAAATAAGACTAAAATCAATTCTTAGTTCTTTTTTTTATTCACTATTCCTGTTTTACATTTTTATTCATAAATGGTAATCCAGAAGCTTTTTAAATCAGAAATAAATTAATGTTTATTAATTGATATAATACGAAATATTAGTAAATAACGATAATCAATTGATAATATTTACCAACTCTTAAAGAACCAATCATACAACTCCAATCATAATTATCTGCACCTGACTCAAAATCTTTTACATAGTTCAAATGTTTATTCATTAAATCTGCTATTGGTACTTGCGTACCCGAGTCTTTTGCTAATTGTTGAATATGTCTATCATATTTTTGATAATTTCGTATATAAATCAAAAACTTTAAAAATTAATTTTTGTGTAAAAAAAAAATCCGATAAAATATAATACCCTATATCTTTTAAGCCATTTGTAACATTAAATCCAACATCTTTATCAAAACTTTCTTCTATCATTTTGGTTCCTATGAATTTGAAGAAAATAGATTAATAAAAATACTTTTTGATGTTGAGATAATTAATAATTTTAAATTACCATAATTCAAATAAATACTAGGTGAATAAACAGAGGAAATATATTCCAAGACCATTTCTTTTTCAAGACCAGATTTTTCTGCGAAAGTTATTCCTTCTGATAATAATTCAATAGTACCGAGAACGAAATAATTTCCCATTAACTTATATTTTGCTGCCTTCTTTACATCTTCACCTACAAAATAATTTAATATGTTATATGGAATGAGAAACAGAAAAACTCATCTAAGCATTTATAGGTAAATTTTTCGAACCAGCAGGCAAGGTTTGCTTTCCTAACACAGGTACTAGTAGTGGTAATATGTAATCAATTGCGCCTTGGTTGCCAGAAGTGATAATTGATAATTGTGCACTCTAAAGGAAAGAAATATTAATGAATAAAATATTTAAATTCCAACATACATTTTTTTTACATTTTATTTACCTTCGCAGCTTTAGAAGAGCCCCAAACAGGACAATGTAATAAAAACGTATTACTTGCCTTCTCAACTTTTTCTCTGAGTGCACTAATTGTAGTTGGATGAATAGTGCTTGTTTCGATAAATATTCTTTTTTTCTTATTATTATCATTAATAAGTTCTAATTCTTTTAATAATTGATCATAAATTTGATTAACAGCGTCATCATTAGCAAGTGATGTAAAAATTATATTAGCATTTTCAATAGCTTGTTTCAAATTAGTAGCTGCGATGGCTCCAATTTCTTTTACAGATTGTGTTTTGGAAAATGTACGATTGTAAACGATCAATGGAGGAAGTTTGCTTGATGAAAAATGATTTTGAAGATTTATTGCCATTGGAAGTCTAATTTTAATAAAGTTGATAGTAGAGATAAATAAACAATCAAGGCGTAGCTTGCAAAGTAAAGCAATTTATAAATATTTACCCCATGGCACCTAATCCAATAAATGCATATCGATCAGAATTTGATGACATATTTCGCTCTAGAGTTTTGGATTTTGGAATATGAGGACAATCGTAAATTTAAATAGTTTTTTTTTAAAAAAATCTTTTACAAGAGTTTATTATATATTTATTTCGTTACATTTAAACTAGTTACCCCTGCTACTTAAAAATATTTCTTCGTTACCCCTATTTCACTATGGCCGATCCGATCGTGCATTTTCTATTTTTATTTCTTTTATTTTATTTACGTCTGTATTACTTTTTACTTCTATACATGCAATTCATTATTTTCATATTAAGGGGATAATCAAAACTCTGTGCGTTCATATGTTTTTGATTATTTAGTTAAAATTAGGGTAAGGCTAGCTAGGGGTTAGGATTAGTACAAGTCTTACAGATAAAATTGTATTCCCGACATTTTATAAATGTCTTGAGACAAGTTTAAATACTGTTTCTTGTGTTGTTGCGTTTATGCTTTTTTTATTTGTTTTTGTTTCATCGGGTAAGCTAAAAATTTATGACTCGACTGGCTTTAATCACGTGATCGCGCCGGTTTAGACGTTTTCATATTTAATTAAATTGGACTGAGATCGGATATATACATAACTGCTCACTGCACGTACGCGGCAGATTACTGACCGGATGGGTCCATATCCTCAGTTCCTGTTTACACTAATGCGTCCAGCTAAGAAGTCAACTTGGGGTACAGCAGATCTGCTAAATTACTCATGAAGAACGTGAGACATTCAAATATTTTCAGAAATCCATTAAAGCGATAGAGAATTTCATGCAGAGTGTAAAGTGATTTACTTGGGTATCTCAGGGAGCCTTAAATTGGATAAAGACGCGAGGGGGAGTTTAATTGGTGTTGAAGGGATGAGGTGTTGATTGTGAGTAACGAGGGGCATAGAGTGTCCAGTGCATAATTTTTTATATTGTTTTTATAAGAGACATATGATTTAAATCATTTTTAAAATCAATTACACAATTTAAAAAACATTTTTAGCATGTCAGAATTATGTACCGCAGTACCTGGTCATTTTAGAGCGGTGGGAAGAAGTTGAAAAGATAATTGAGTAATATAAATAATTTATATCGTCGAAGCATGTATTTATTTAAACGCTAGTTTTTGCCTCAATAAAGTTTCCCTCAGACTTTATCTAACTTATAAACCTAAAACATAACTTAGTAGGTATTTCAAAGCTGAAGGTAATTTATAGAATTATTTGCATAATCGAATTCTCACGATTGTTGTCTTTAAGTTACGGTTTTTTTTTACTGATTAGTTTGATGTATAATTGATTAATTATTTGATTACATCTTATAACCAAATCACATAATTGTCTCCTCATCAAATATTGGGAAAAAAGTTCAGTCCTCCCCTGAGCAGATATCCATTGTCAGACCATCGTTATAGTGCGTCTCATGGATTGCTTATCTGTTATGAGTGTTTCATGGTTTGTCTCACGGACCAAAGAACATGCAGATAGTGATGGGCAACGCGCGGGATTTTTAATAGAAGATCATCTGGCCTGCGTTAGCATGACATTTGGCCCGCATTATCATATAATCCGGTATGCTTTAACATAAGTGGGCCAATTCCTAATTTGTTATTCCACATATCTGATATGTACGTACGTATATACGTAAGTACAGCAAACTGTACATTGAAATAAATTTTTTAAATTGTCATTATTAATAAAGTGGAGAATCTAGACTTTTAATTTCTTGCATAAAATAATACACCAAGAACATTGTGTACCATATGGGCGAAAACATTCAATTTCAGTGATTATTTAATAAGAATGATAAGGTTAAATAAAATTCGAGCCACTCATTTATGTGATATTGGATGATTATTGAGAATAAAAGTGATTATTTGATTCATAAATTATAAGCACAATTATGAATTTCTTATGAGTTGCTTATGAATTTTTGTGTGAATATATCCTGATTACTTATAAATTTTTTACGTATTTATCTGATTACTTATAAATTTTAGTACATTTTTACCTGGTTATGCACCTGATTACCTATAAATTTTCATGCGCTTATATGATTTGATCACTTTGCTACCATTATAATTTTAAATATATATCTGATATTTATATAACAATATTATAAAACAAATTGATAAAATTGACAAATCTGAATTGATAAATTTAATTAATAATTATAAAGAATTCAAATAATGGTATAAAAGTAGGCAAAATCTATATAAGCATTTTTATTTATAATAAATGCAGATTTATAAGAAATGATGACTATTTTTAACATACAGTATTTCTAGTGATGATTTTATATATATTTTTTATTAATCGTGATTTTTAAAAAACTCGGGATTGGCCCATAACCGTTGAATCGATACTGCGTCATCGATTTCCGACCACGTGTTACCGGGACTAGCTCAAAATATGTTCGGTTATCCATAACTAGTTCCTGCATTCTCCCCCTCACATTCTTTGAATTTGAATAACTAAAGATCTATTACAAAGTGTATAATAGTACGATCTTCTGTTTGTATTTCTTGTACACGTGATATTAATGTTACTCTATCCGAAAGATACTGGTTTCGCGCTTTACTATTATCAGCATGCCCAGATGACCGACACGTGATGTGTCTCTGATTGGATGTAACTATTAAAAGCATGATTCACAGAATTGTTTCGGCTAAATTTACTTTAATTATTAATTAATAAATATAAATAACGACGCATAACACAGGATTAGTTTAATAAATGCTGATTATTGTAGCTTTTCGACAATTTTTTTACATAACTCTCTGCTTCGACTCGGCCCTTTGAAATCTAGTTCTATTTCCTTTTTTTTTTACACGTTATAACACTGATAAAATTTTTTTATAAATAGTTCCCGCTGTAGATAGGCCAATGTGCATTCCTGAGAGATGCACATTTTCCCATCATGATTTATGACTTTTTTTTTTTTTTATGCGATGATAAATATCACAAAATTTGTTCTGTCGGAACAAATTTCATGATATTAATTGTTGCATGACCAATATCTTATAAATACTGAATACTGCTAATATCGACTTTACTGATATAAAGGTATGAGTAATCCAATATTTAAACTTTGAATTGCGTGAAATGTTTGTATTCTTTAACACCTTTGAAATTTCATCATAATATTCGATCGAAGTTCGTGATCTAGAAATTTGTATTTTATGGTTCCATATTTATTATTGAAAAGAAAAAATTTTTTTATGAAAAATTTTTTAATTTCATAAATTTGAAATTAGATTATTATTATATTAAAACAAAGCAACTTGAATTTATTAATTAATGAATCGTTATACAGTAGTACTCTCTCTAAACGCATGTCTTCTATAAATGAACTCTTGAATACTGGCCCAGATACATAATTGGCATACATTCGTTAAAAGTTTGTTTCCTATAAAATGCACTTAGGCAGTATCTTTGTATAATAAGTTTAATAACTATTAAAAATTGACCCAAGCTATTTTTTAATCAGTGATGTTTCAAAAATAACACTCGTCTATTGAGAATTGACAGATTTTATGATTGAAATAGAGCATATATAAACCTATTAAGTAAAAAAAGATCGTAAACAATCTTTATTAACATTAATAAGAGAATAAGTGGTTCACCGATTACGAAGTGACTTTAATTATTTTTAAATTTACAAGTGACGTAAGCCAATTAATAATTGTCGCGGCTGAAGCCGGAAATGGCTGATGCTGGAAATTAGGGACCTTGATTTAAAAATATAAGCCCTACCAAAAAATCCATTTATACACTTTTATTATTAAATCTAATCCTAAACCTAACCTAATCCTATAAAAAAAACCCCCTAACAAAAGGCCCAGAAAATTTTTAAAATTTCATAATAATTAAAATTTCCAGTTTCAGCCGCAACAATAATTAACGCAAATAAGAAATGAAGAACACAAATGCTCTTAAAAATTATTATTAATTAAATAAATTATTATATTTTTATTTAGGTACACTTTTTGTTTTTTATCTTTTTTTTTTGATTACAGTAGTGCGTACATTATTACATCATTTAACAATGTTTACAAATACAAACTCATCTTCAATAAAGGTAGGTGCAACTAAAATAGAGTAAAGACCACCAGTTTCAATATCATCACGAGCTACTGGACATTGAAAGGTAACTTTTGCAGGATTTGATTCAGTTGAAAGTAATTCAACAACTGTCATCGCCAAAGCATATACATACCTATAATAAGAAAAGGCCTCAATAGAAGCAAATTTATTTTGTTGAAATATAATGAAAAAGTACTTACTCGCAATGAGTAGAACCTCTTAATGCCCGAGAAGATTCGCAAATGCGTACAGTTACTGAAGGTGTTTGTTTACCTTCTCGAAGGTAAAAACCCAATGTGACATTTTCACCTGGAGTACATTCTATTGTATTATTTTGAACCTGAAATCCGCTATGGAATTATTATACATCGATAAAAAGATATTCATTATACTTGATAAATAAATAAATAAATATTATATCAGATATGTAATATATAAAATTATGAATATAAATTTTACCAATCACGTAAGGGACCAGATTGACTACGAGTACAAGGTTCCGTTACAAAGGACGTATTTTTATGTAAAGTATAATCTATGGAATCGTAATTATTGGAATTCCAATTCGGAGTAAATTTACATTTTACTCGAGAAACAGGATATCCGTATGGGGTAGTATAATTAGTCAGCTCCCATTGAATAGTATTGTTACTGCTTAAAACCACACTTCCCTCACAAAGGAAACCTAATTATAATAAAATTTTACTTTTATAAGATATAAATTGATTAAATGTATTCAATATTAAACAAAGTACATACCATCTGGATTTAAATCATCAATTAAAGGAGCAGTTTGGGCAGATAAGTCAGTAATATCGATCCATTGACAACCCTAAAAGTGTAATAATAATATTACTTTAACAGTTAATAAAATTTTAAAAAATTACAATCCACAATACTATAAAATTAATGTTACAAATCAATGTTTTTATTACTGTACCAATCCTGCTGTATAATCATCTCCCCAACCAACACTGATTCCTTGATAAGCACAAGTATCATATGGAGTATTTAAATAAGTGTATTCTGTATTAAAGTAACGCCATGTAGTTTGTAGACAAAATCCCACTTTACGCCCAGATCTAGAAATTGTAATTTCATTAAGTCGAATCGATATTGCTAAAGTAATAAATTTATATAACATACGTTTGACCGAATAAGAAATTGCTATAATGTTGAAAATGCTATAAAACATATATTAAGTTAAAATTATGATATATCATAAGAGTATAACCAACTTTTTGTTTTTAAGTCTTACGAAATGTTTGTGGCAATTATCCCATTCAAATACACCATGATATAAATAAAGAGGATCAGACACATTTCCTAGATGAATATCTCTTTTACCAGAATTTATAGCAGATGAAGTAAAGCGTAAAAGTCGTCTCCATCCAGGTGCTATAATATACAAACTATTATTAAATAATGTATGCGTCTTTTAAAAATAAGTAATCTTACCTCCTATACATTGACCACGACTTTCATGCATTACACAACTATTTTCATCGTAATACCTATAAGCTACACGAGTTTGTTCCAATAAATTTTTCTTAACACCGACCAGATCAGGTAAAGTAGAAGTATGATTTCCAAATCGATATTTTTCTGCTATGTTTTCATTAAAAGGAATTCTATGCCATGTTATCGTCACTAAAAAATATATATATATATAAAATTATTTAATCAGTCAATAAAATGATTAATGATATAATATCATAATATTTTCTTACCATTAATAGAACCAACGTTTTTATTCAATGCATCGATACAAGAAATTGCAGGATATTCACTATAGTGACAACGAATCTCACTCGGATCATAAACTGGTTGCTAATAATGAAAAATACACTTAGCCCAACCAAAAATGTGTAAAATAAGAAGTGTTTAATTACCGGTTGTTCGGCTTCACAGGTATCATCATAATAGGCCCACACATTTTCACTTTCAACAGTATGTTTGGGAAACGAATTTTCATCAAGACATGCGTATCCAGTTCTTTGTAAGAGAAATTCAGGATCCACAGGCAATATCCAATGATCTACAATTCAGTGTTTCAATTTAAAATAACCCATTTTTTTTATAATTTATGACATTCATATAACCATATCCTTAATAACAAATTGCGATACATCATTTTGCAAACCACGATAAATACTCACCTGACCATTTTCCACCAATCACATTCAAAGCTGGTTCAGACCTATTGATAGTTTTAGCATCGGTAACCAAGACAGAATAAAAATCGAAATCCACAGCAATATAATCGTGATCATCAATTTTAGCTCTATGTGCTTTACTGAATTTAAAATTCCAAACTTCTTCTGGAGGTAGTGTCAATTGTTTCTTATCAGAATAAAAGAAAGTACGATAAGCTTGTCGGTATTCAGTAAAAATTGTTTGCATTTGTGCCTTTTTGGTCCAAAAATCGTCATTTTTCCCTAAATAATAATTTGCTACTTTTTCACGCATCCCAAAATTTTCCGAGAAATCATCTAATAAAACACCTATTGTACTTTTAAAGTTCGTCTCTATTAATGCACCTTCTACTTCTCGGTTCGGATTTTTATTATCAAGAGCAAATATTTCAGCATTAGCAGCAGAAATATCTTGTCCAGGTACAGCAGGAATTGCAGTCATTCCTGGCAAAAGACCTGGAATTATAGGTGTCCCTGTTGGGATACTAACGTCGTCTGTTTCAGGTGGGGCAGAAAAGGTAGGGACAACTGGTTTGACCCAACTTGTGGATATTTTATGGTTGGAATAATCTGATGATTTAGTGGGATTTACATCCTCCGATAATACAGATGTGATAAGAAATAGTAAAATAAAGATTCTAGAAAACTTTCATTTATTTACAATTTTTTTAATGAAGAATTAGTAAAATAAATAAATCATTGAATTATATAATCAAGTTAAATATCTTAAAAATACCTTAAAAAATCGTAAAAACTTTACCCGTGATAATCTTTTGCATATTTCCAACATTATCCCTTTTAATGATACTAGTTTATATAGTAAATGTAAATTTTTATAACTTTTTTTAAGGAAAGTAAAAATAAGAGAATTTTTAAAATTTTTTAAAAAAATTATAATAGTTTGAAATATATAACATTTATGTAATTTTAAAAAAAACTTATATAAAATTTTTAAGAATTTTTTTGGTTAATAATCTTTAACATAAATTTTTATTACGTATAACAATTTTTTAAAATTTGACACTTACAAAAAAAAAACGAGGATATCTTCGGATCATAAAATATAGCGAACAAGAAATCTGAAAAAATAGCCACATCGTTTTTATTCAGCTAATATAAAATCATTTCGGGAAACTTATTTAAGATTTTCCTTTTAAACATATTGCACGTGAATAAAAAAATTAATTTTAATGGATTATTTTCATCTTTTTGTTTTATACTCGAAATAGGACGTGTCGAGATTTCCATTTTTATGTTGTCAATGACATTTTGTACTACCGCCTACAAGTGCATAATTGGTGATCACTTATGACATGCCTAATTTAAAAAATCCTTATCAATAAAGTAGAGTTCAGAACAGGTTTATTTTTCATATGTTAAAACTGTATGAATCGGGTTTAATATATAAAAAATAAAACCAGCTCCAAACAGTTTGACATCTCTTTAATTATTTATGATGTTTCAATGTATATAAAGACTTTCTTTCAGCCATTAGACATTTTAAAAAACTTTTTTTCAGCCATTAGACATTTTGTCATCCTTTGTATCGTATGGTGTTTATTACTAAGATTAAAATTAATTGCAATTCTTTACGTATGAATTTCGTTAACAAATACAAATCTTATTTTAGTTAACGATTATCCAATACGGAAGTACATTATGTTATTAGGGAGCTGTATAAATTTTTGTTATACAGTATATTGAGTCTTGAATTCTGTTATTAGTTATTATTATTTGATTCGCCAACAAAAGAAAAAACACATTAAGTAACGATCTATACATAGCGTAGAAAGTAGTCGTGGCTGTGTCGAAAATACTTAGACACCGATTTTTAATAGAATTAAGCCACAAGATGTAATTTATACCGTAATCTGAAGAAACGCCGAAATTTAAATATATTTCATATAATAAACTAACAGCCGCAATTTTGTATTATAATTTAAGTATACATATCATAGAAATTATTCAGAGATTTCGGAAATTTCATAAGGAATCAATTCCGAAACGTTTTTTATTCAAGCCGAAATATTGTTTTATAATATTAATTTTGGTTTGAGGCGTTGACTATTAATTGCGTCACAAGATTTATGCAGTAATACAGTACTTTATATGGTATGTATAACGATAAATATACCAAAATCACATTTCTTGAATATGTGCCAGGTTATTGGCATAGTAATCAGTCAAAAATCTGCATAACATCAGATCTCTATTTATTTCTGAATGAAAATTTCCACCGATCTGTATTTCGTATGTATAATTTATATTATTATTGTTCGTCATGGAATCCATTCCTTCTATTGAATGAACAACTTCCATGGCTAACAATACATCCTTGGTTAACAAGAAGTACAGTATGGGATAGAACCACTGAACAAGCCAGTTGGTATCATGTGAGCAGACTTTTCGAGCATCGTGTAGTCTGGAAATTAAAACTTCTTGTCTTGGGTGCGGTGGGAGGGTACTGTAGCTGGACACAAAGTGTCGAGCAGAAACATTCAAGAACAAAAAATCGGTAGATCATCAAGTTACTCGATCCTAAATCTAAGCCAACTCGTCATCTGCCAGCCCGTGACCTATCGTCATCTGGGGAGGCAAAACTACGTTTTTGTTACTCCTGCACTTACTTTTTTGATACACCTAGATACGGCGATTTTAAAAAAGTCAAGTGACTGCCGCGATTAAAATCGACAGTTAAGATTCTAATAAAAAGGCTTAAAGTTTTTTTTTTAATCGGAACTAATTTTTTATTATGTCATTATTATTTGAATTCTAATAAGAGTTGTAGAGAAAAAATTACCATTCTAATAGTAGTAAACCCATCAAAATTGGCTCAGTGTATTACGAGATATGAATAAAAAAAATTTCGTGATTTTTAATAAGCTTTAAAAAATCGCGAAAGTTTTTTACCCGATACACTTATCCGATTTTAATGCCCTTATTACTGTTAGAATTGTAATTTTCTTCTTTACGGTCTTCACTAAAATTCAAGTGAGGTTGACATAATAAAAAAATTATTAAAAAAACATATTTTTTTTGTAATCTTACATGCAATTCCATTGACCGATTAAGTGTGACGGTCACGTGACTTTTTAAAAATCGTCTAAGTGCGGAGTATCAAAAACGTAAGTTTTCATCAGGGAGCTATTATAAGTAAATCATGATAGAAGTACGATTGTTAAGTCTTGTAACAAAATTTTAACAATAGTAATCATGACTGTTAATTCTAATGCAAGCTAACAACTACATACTGTGTTATTGCAATATCCTGTATGGTGAATCACGACAGAAATCACAACCTCCAATTCAATACAAACTGACTCAACTAAATGCTGATAAAAATCACAACTGTACTGCGTGTACCACAATACCTCGTAAGTTTCTTAACAAAATTTTTTACAGTAATTTTTGATAGAATTTATGACTTTATTTCCAATACATGTACTGTCTGCATAGTAATTTCAATACAAAAACTAATTCAATAATCTTAACCGCATGATATGCACCACAATTGTTAGTGGGCTTGTAAAAAAAAATTTTTTTTACAGCAAAATTGTTTACAGTAAATAATAGTATTGTAAAATTCACAACTGCAATTCCATATCTTGATAGCAAAATTTTTTTACAGTAAATTATGATAGAATTTACAACTATGATTTTGACACAAACTAACTCACTTTAATTGCATACTTTGTATCACCATAGTAGTAACAGTGCACAAAACCTATTGTAAAATGCCAGAGATTTCTGGCCCGGTTTTTCAAACAGTTGGAGATTCTCTGCTTTTTTTATATTCTTTATAAACACAATATAAATAAATTCAATAGTTTAATAATATTACTTACGACTTTCATTTCTAAGTTCCATTTTGATTACATCCCCGGAAATTTGTGCCTTAGTTACAATAAGTTATGATAGAAATAGTGATTTAATTTCAATACATATAGAATGTCACCGCATTAGTAACACATATTTGTCATAATAGAATTTTATACAGAAATCAAATAGAAATTATGGCAATCTAACTCATAGTTAGCTAATACAGTAAAGTGATATAGTGAAATTATAAGAATTAAAAAAATAATAAAGAATCTTTTAAATAATGGGTTTTAAAAGTCATCTAAGAATACCTGAACTTTGTTACTTTTGATAAATAAGCTTGAATAAATAAATTTTTAGCAAACATGAGAAAATTTTTAATTTACAAGAATACATCTACCGCTTTAAGTAGTTACAAAAAAAAAGCTTAAACTAATTTGCTATAGAACTACTTACACTAAATTCTATCTTAATATTTTGACACACAAAATTAATTATATTTCACATAACTCACTGTATTTACCCAACGCATTTCTTGTTGAGTGCTTTACTATGAGTCTGTTTCATTGGTGTACTGTCGCTTTTTCTGTTGTAAGGTGATATAATTTTATTCATTTAAGTATATTTTGCTTTCTTTTGATTGATATCATGTAGCTCATCTCCTTAGTTGATTTTTGATGCAGGATTTGATTGCGGGCTCTGGGATTTGCTGGTGTATAGCAGCACTATATTTCATAAATCCCAAATATGTATAGTTATATCACCGTAAGTTGCTTGCGAGACGACTCTAAGGATGTAGTGGGAGATAGATACTCCTTTGAGAACACTATTGAGTATAAGTAGTTCCATATTAGTTTGCTATTTTTGTTTTCGACCGAAAAAAGTTTCTCTTTAAATATACGTACAACGAATACAGGGTATAAATACCAATAAGTTATCTTGATACCTAATTCTGTAATTCTTGTAATTCCTAATTATTATTAAATGCAATTTGTTCTTAGATAGAGAAGTGCAATACTCTAAAGCTATTCCTTAACTAAGTTCTGGCATTTAGAAATATTTCCTATATTATTCGGTGAAATTTTGAAAAATCTACATACTATAATATAAGCTCTTTTAAGGAATCACCAAAACTATTTTAATGATGGGAAAAATTTAGTTAATTTATCAAAGATTTGATAGTAAAACAAAATGACCGACACGAGCATTTAAGCTGTTTTTTGCTCCATCATCTATAATAAAAGACATGGCATGGTTTGATCACAATTATTAGATAAAATTGTACACTATGGTTATATACCTCGCTCATGTGTGGCGTAGGCAATTTTTTGTTATCCTTTTCACTCATGTATAATCAAATTAATAATTTAAATATAAATTTTAGATTACTTAATTTATAAAGTATTATTAAAATTTGAAATCTACCTTATCTGTTATTGTACTGACAACTCGTGCTTTTTTCATTTACTTATTGACACGGGATTGTTACATTAGACAAATGACGAATTTAACTGGGTTATTCACTTCATACCATACAATAACTATAAATTATATAAACTTAAATTTAGTGATGCGCCCATGGTGAGAAAACATTTAAACATTTTCCTACCTAATAAGACAATAAGTAGAAGTTTTAAAAGTTTACTTAAAAAGATCTTTTTTAATATACTTTTTTAACTACCAATATTTTTCTTTCATTTGGAATATTATATAAGACAGCACTTATAACTATCCTAATAGTATCAAATTCATATTTTTTCCAATTTTTTATGGGAGTTTATAATATTCGCAAATGCTTCGCTTGCATAAACTAGTATCATTATAAAAGTATTGTTTTTCATTATCTTTATAGTAATTATTATGTAGATAATGTATGTATAATATTACTGTTATACATGCCAATTTTATTTTATTAATATATGAAAAATAGATCAGATCAAATTTCAAGCTAGCTTCATATATAGAGTTAAATGTAGTTCATTATCTTATTAATTAATTGACGCTTTATTTATTAACTTACCATTCAAATAAATAAAAAATTGTATTTCAAATAGTTTTATTTGTTAACTTTAAGTAGATATAAAATATAAAATTTATATTTCAAATAGTTGATATAAAATTTATATTTTCTGCATTAAATAGATATAATTTGTTATTTATCAAATTACATATTACAATTTTCGATATAGCATATCTCTCTAACTTGCTATATACTCTCTCACACTCTCTCAATAATATAACAATTTTATATTTATTTGTAATTATAATTTATAACTTTTAATATAATAATTACATCGTATTTTTCTAGTTCATTATATTTTATTCTATTTTATTGTATAATTTTTATATTTGGATTATTTGATAATAATTTAAAGCCAATATTATTCTTATAAAGATTCAAATAAGTCAGCGTAGAGTTTTTATAAAGTGCATCCACTAATGCTTTTCCTCCTTCTGATCCAAGTCTATTCAAACGAATATTCAAAGAAGTCAGCGTGGAGTTCTTACAAAGTACATCTGCTAATACTTTTCCTACTTCTGATCCAAGATTATTAGCCCCAAAATTCAAAGAAGTCAACGTAGAGTTCTTGTAAAGTGCATCTATTAATGCTTTTCCTCCTTTTGTTCCAAGCCTATTTGAACGAAGACTCAAAGAAGTCAATATAGAATTCTTGCAAAGTGCATTTGCTAATGCTTTTCCTACTTCTGACCCAAGATTATTATAAGTGAGATCTAGAAAAGTTAGGGAAATGTTTTTGCAAAGTGCATCTGCTAATGCTTTTCCTCCTTCTGTTCCAAGATTATTCGAACGAAGACTCAAAGAAGTCAGAATGGAGTTCTTGAAAAGAGCATCTGCTAATGCTTTTCCTACTTCTGATCCAAAATTATTATGAGTGAGATCTAGAGAAATTAAAGAAGTGTTTTTACAAAGTGAATCTGCTAATGCTTTTCCACCTTTTGGTCCAAGATTATTATTGCATAGATTCAAAGAAGTCAGAGTGGAGTTCATGCAAAGTGAATCCGCTAATGCTTTTCCTCCTTCTGGTCCAAGTTTATTCTCTCGAAGATTCAAAGAAGTCAGTGTGAAATTCTTACAAAGTGCATCAGCTAATGCTTTTCCTCCTTCTGATCCAAGATTATTATGATAAAGATTCAAAGAGGTGAGCGTAGTAATCTTGCAAAGCACATTTGCTAATACTTTTCCTTCTTTTGATCCAAGTTCATTCGAACAAAGGTCCAAAGAAGTCAGTGTAGTTTTCTTGAAAAGTGCATTCACTATTGCTTCTGCTTCTCCAAGATTATTGTCTCGAAGATCTAAAATTTTTAGTGTAGTATTCTTGCAAAGTGCATCTGCTATTGCGAATCCTCCGCTTAATCCTAAATTATTAGATCGAAGATTCAAAGAAGTCAACGAAGCATTACTACAAAGTGCATTTGCTAATGCTTTTCCTCCTTCCGATCCAAGATTATTGTAACCAAGATTCAAATCTTTTAGTGTGAAGTTATTGCAAAGTGCATCTGCTAATGCTTTTCCTTCTTCTGATCCAAGATTATTTCGGCCTAGATCCAAAGAAGTCAGCGTGGAGTTCTTGCAAAGTACATTTGCCATTGCTTTTCCACCTTCTGACCCAAATTTATTACAGTAAAGATTCAAATAAGTTAAAGTGGAGTTCTTGCAAAGTGCGTCTGCTAATGCTTTTACTTCTGATCCAAGATTATTTCGGCCAAGATCCAAAGAAGTCAGCGTAGAGTTCTTGCAAAGTGCATCTGCCAATGCTTTTCCTCCTTCTGATCCAAGTTCATTCTCTCGAAGATTCAAAGAAGTCAGCGTGGAGTTTTTACAAAGCGCATCTGCTAATGCTTTTCCTCCTTCTGATCCAAGTCTATTCTCTTGAAGATCCAAAGAAGTTAGCGTAGTAATCATGTAAAGCGCATCTGCTAATATTTTTCCATCATTTGGTCCGAGTCCCTTCGAACGAAGATCTAAAGAAGTTAACGTAACATTTTTGCAAATTGAATTTACTAATGCATCACCTTTTTCAATTTTTAAATTTTTTAGTATTGTATTCTTGCAAAGTGCTTCTAATAGTTCGTATCCTCCATAAAAAATATTATTTCGAAGATCTAAATTTTTCAGTATGGTATTCCTGTAAAGCGCATTTACTACTGCGTATACTGCGCCTAATCCAAGATAATTAGATCGAAGATTCAAAGAAGTTAACGAAGTATTACTACATAGTGTATCTGCTAATGAAATTCCACCTTCTGATCCAATGTAATTACTTTCAAGATTCAAAGAAGTTAATGTGGTGTTCTTGTAAAGTGCACCTGCTAAAGCTTTTCCTCCTTTTGATCCAATGTAATTACTTTCAAGATTCAAAGAAGTTAGTGTGGTGTTTTTGTAAAGTGCAGCTGCTAAAGCTACTCCTCCTTCTGATCCAAGATAATTATTAGTGAGATTTAGAGAAGTTAAGGAAGTGTTCTTGCAAAGTGCATTTGCTAAGGCTTCTTCTTCTTCTAATCCAAGATTATTCTGACCAAGGTTCAAAAAAGTCAACGTGGAATTCTTACAAAGCGCATCTGCTAATGCTTTTCCTCCTTTTAATCCAAGTTTATTCTCTTGAAGATCCAAAGAAGTTAGAGTGGAGTTCATGCAAAGCGCATCTGCTAATGCTTTTCCTCCTACTGATCCAAATCTATTCGAACGAAGATTCAAAGAAGTCAGCGTGAAGTTCGTGCAGAGTGCATCTGCTAATGCCTTTCCTCCTTCTGATCCAAGTCTATTCTCTTGAAGATCCAAAGAAGTTAGCGTGAAGTTTTTGCAAAGTGCGTCTGCTAATGCTTTTCCTCCTTCTGATCCAAGTTTATTCGAACGAAGATTCAAAGAAGTCAGCGTGGAGTTCTTGATAAGCGCATCTGCTAATGCTTTTCCGCCTTCTGATCCAAGATGATTGTAACCAAAATTCAAATCTTTTAGTGTGGAGTTTTTACAAAGTGCATTAGCTAATGCTTTTCCTCCTTCTGATCTAAGATTATTATTAGTAAGACTCAAAGAAATCAGTGTAGTATTCTTGCAAAGAAAATCTGCCAACACCTTCCCTCCTTCAGCGTCAATCTGATTATTATAAAGACCTAAAGAATTTAGGAGTTTGCTTTGATAGAGAGACTTTAATAGAGTTTTCACTCCTTCAAACTCAAGTTGAATTGTTCTAAGATTCAATGAAGTCAAAGTAGAATTTTTATAAAGAACCTTTATTAATACGTTTAATGTCTTAAATTTGTTGTTATTAATATTGTTATATAAATCTATAGAGGTAATGGCAGTATTCTTATAAAGATTTTCATATATTAATTGATTACAAATAATTTCATCAATAGATAAATGTTTAAGATTTTTGCTAGTTCTTAGAAGCATTACAGTTAAAGAACATTTAAATGCATTTTCAAGCTCACGTCCTACTTCGTATCTCTCATTAGAAGAAAGCCAATTTCTAACACCATCATAAAAATCACCGGTAACAGATGTGATATAACTTGTATATTCAAATAGTGGTTTTGGATGACTTGGAAGGGTAATTTTAAAAGGAATTAATAGAGTTTGCTCTTTAGCATTTAACATTAAAAGAAATATGTTTATAAGTCTTTTATCTTGATACTGGTGTTTTGGTTCGCTCCACAATATTGGTATAATAAATTTACACCATTTACGGTTCACAAGTGCACATGAAAATAAATCTTTATAATTATATTGGAAGTTATTAAATATTTCATAGTAGCATTCATTCGGTAATGATATCATATTGAAGATGATTAAAAATTTTAGTCCGTACTGTACAATTTTATATAACCCAGAATATATGTCGTGAAACTGTGACAAAATTAATTTTGATTGGGCGTATGTTTCACACATTAATGTGCTAGTGTAACATACTGCTATTGTATACCGAATTTGATATTTATGTTACTTTGAGATAGCACGTACTTCCTAAAAGCCCTTAAAGTATCGCCAAGCATGGCTACGTTCCTGGTTTTCCAATTACTGTAATAAGTTTCATAAACTGTTTATAAATAGTTTTTAACGGGTACGGGTTAACATCCTCTCCCCTCCCTAAAATTAATAAAAAAAGTTTCGGTAAAAAATTATAAATCCTGAATCTATATATTTAGAAATTAAATTAACTACTTATTATTCAAAACTTATTATATTAATAATTGAATTTCTGATTTAGATTCCGTTGCAATTTATATTGATAAAAAAAACTGATTTTGACATAATTATTAAAATTTCGGCCGACAATTAATGATAAACGTCTTTAGTATAAACGATAGAAATTGAAATAATGACTTACGTATGTACGTATATATGGCACTGCAGATTAATTTCTTTGGTTTATAATTGGTTATTATACTTATCAGTCACGTAATGTAAAGAAATATTCCAATCATATGGAGCGAGAAAATATTATAACCCCGGCGCAAAAATGTGATGTGCAAGTTTATTTCTAAAGAAGAAATTCTAGATGGATTGTCAACTTTGCATAGTCGAACAATGGTTTTTTTTTTTCTTTTGTTTTCAAAAAGCATATGTATACAAATAAAAATCGTATATATTCAATTAACTTTTTCTTTTTATTAGGGTCTGTGATAGAAGACCATATAATACTGTTACAGTTTTTACGGGTGAACCTACTCATAAGGTAAATTTAACCATTTTATATAATATTTAAAAATTGTCGAATTTTTTTTTAAATTGAATTTGTTTTTAATTTTATGTGTTATATCTATCGAAGAAGAAAATTACAATCTGAAAAACATCCGAAAAAACTTGAAACTTTGTTTTTGAATTTGGAAGAAGACAAATATTGGTTAAAAGATGTAAGTCAGGTGCGCAAGAACATGTTAAATGTTCTCTAGTTCAATATTCATATAATTCTTTTTACATAGACAAACTTAGGAACAATATTTGTGACAAATTTAAGTTCATTTCCTTCATTATTAAGTACTATTTTGGTCACAGATGGAGTTTATGATGTAAATTATCCACAATTCCGCCTCAAATTGTGTAGAATTAGTTGTAGTGGTAAAACTACCTTGTCTTTAAAACTTCCCAACGTATATTTTTATTTATTTATTCATCAGTTAATTTTTTTAAATATATGTTAGTCATTAGCTTTTATTAAAAAATTTCTTATTTAGTGAGTACAAAAACAAAAATTCTCTTGGCTATATTCAGTGCCCGACTTGAATTCCTTGAATTTGCTGTGCTCCAACTAGTAAAATATGTTCAAATGGCTTTATATTTAATTTTTGTTTTATTTTTTACAAAATCTTGTTGACAGAATATTATACAGAATCGTGTCTCAGAGAGTTTAAAAATGAACATGCTCCAATTTCGAGATATGCCAAATATTAATTGCTAAATCATTTTCTGTATTTGATTGGATTGATAAAAAGATGTTTTATATACAAATTTATAATTTCAAATATAGAGTCTGGAAAATATCTTTGATCCAAATTTGGATTCTATTCTTTTTAAAATGGTGTTAAACATTCGAAATAAACTTCATTATTTGTGTTATCAGGCTAAACTAAACATAACATTCAATTATTCAAAAATGTAAGATTGTCTGGCCTGCGTTAGCATATCATCTGGCCCGCATTAACAAATTATCCGGCCTGCTTTAACATAAGTGGGCCAATTCCTAATTAGTATTTGATGTAAATAAAAATATTATGCACGTATTAATTTTTTGTTTCTCATTCCACATATATACGTACGTACGTACAGGATAATGCGCAAACTGTATATTGAAATATATTTTTTAAATTCTCATTATTAATAAAGTGTGAATCTATTATTGATTATTATTGAATATAAAAGTGACCATTTGATCAGAAATTATAAGCCCGATTATTTTATAACCTTATTGCTTATAAATTTTAGCACATTTATACCTGGTTATGCACCTGATTACTTATAAATTTTATACGCTTATATGATTTGATTGCTTTGTTACTATTATAAATTTTAAATATAATAATATTTTAAAAAACAATTGATACAATTTAGACAAAGTTGAATTGATAAATTTAATAATTATAAGATTCAAATGTTTTAAACATAGACAAAATCCATATAAGCATTATATTTGTAATAAAATGCAGTAAGATTTATAAGAAATGATGATTATTTTAATAAGAAATTACATTCCTAATAATGATTTATATACCGGTATATATATTTATTAATCACAAAAATTCAGAAACTCTACTTGATCCCATGAATCCCATGTGGATCCCATGCAGGATCCTGCATTCCACGTGGGATTTTTAAAAAAATCAGGATTTGCCTATCACTAATATGAAGCAAAATTTGTAAGGAATTTTTTTGTTAAGACACACTAGGAAGCTTCATCAATAAAATCATGAGATATTACTCTTTTTTAAAAAAATTTTCTTTACTGATCTTTCGCTTTTCACTAAACAAGCACACATATTATGAGCCAATACATGTGTAATATACACATATGTGTTATCTGAATGTGCTATTGTCATATAATATAATATTATGTACTACCCTTTGCCATAATGTCTGTGTCATTCTGTAAACCATTTCTGTGTGTGCTACAAGATCTGTGCCATTTCAAGCATTCCTGGCACCAACCCATACCACAACCTGTACCACTTTTCTTATAGTTTTTTTGCACTTAATATAATTATATTTGATTTGTAAGCAAATAAATATTTGCTTTTTTTTTTGTTTATTCTTATAATTTTTATTATTGTCTTTCCTATAAAAAAATCTATCCGAATATGCATGTGTTTCTATAGAAAAGCACAGTGATCTGTAGAACGGCCAGAAAACCTGGTTTGCATATTTAAATTCCATGTTGGCTAACTAAAATAAACTGAATTGGACTGTCTGGCCAGACATTTTGGACCATAAATGGACCAGATTTTGCTACATTTTACTAAGCCAAATTCATGAATTTTTGCATGGTGTGATAGTGGGTTATGCTACTAAAATCTACTAACAACACTTCTATTTAAACCAATGTTCTATAAGCATGCAAGACTCTTGATCCTCAAATTGGCAGGCAGAAAGAGATGTGAAACATTTGGTTTGGGTCTTGAGGTTCGTTTAGGTCTTGCTATAGCATGATTAAGCAAAGCTAAGGATTTCCTGTATATGGTTTCTTCCGTTGATTCTCACTTTCCCGAAACCCACTTTCCTGAAAACTATTTTCCCAACATCACATAGGGTTAGGGTTAGCATTTTGTTAATTGTGGCAATATATTTTTAGCAAATTGTCACCTGTGTGATGTCAGGTAAATGACATGTCAGGGACATAGCTTTCGGGAAATCATACCGTAACCGGTTTCTTCTTGTAGTGGTTCTAATTCTACTTTACTTATATAACTCTACCATTTTATCCTAGGGCACAAAGTATAGAGGGTATAAATAAATTATTAATTTTGATTAACAATTGGCAGGCCAATATTAGATTAATGCAGGTGATGTATCTAACAATATTAGTAATTAATTGTCTAATATCTCAGATAAACAAAAGGGTTTAATCAATTGATACTTTTATATACAAGGTAATTAACTTAGTCTTTCTTTTTTTAACTGGGTTATAAATAGAACTGGGTTCAATATGCGAGTTACGAAGTCACAACTGGACAATACAACTTTAACAAAAATAGTCACAAAGCAAGAGTAAGTAGGCCTCTGCATGGGCTGGGTAGGGTCAGGTAGTAGTAATATCTTAGCCCTACCCATTTATTAACAGGCTTAATCTCTAAGCCCTTACTTTTACACTAGGGCCCCAAAATTGATACCCTACTCAGCCCTTAAAGCCATGAGTACCCATGGGTTAGGGTTGGCAATGGAGCACATGGAGCCCAATGGAGCTGCGAATGGAACCAATAGAGCTCTGAATGGAGCCAATGGATACTAGCTTTTTGAGCTCCATTTGCATAGCCATTGAACTCCATTGGCTCCATTGCCAACTCTGCCATGGGTACCACAAGTTTAATATAAAAAAAAAGAAAAAATTATTAAGCCCGTTTGATACATATATCATAAATATATATAGTGTTATCCTATATCCACTTCTTCAAAGATATTAGGTAACTAGAGTGATCTTAGACAGTGAACACTTTGTGTAACTTCAAACTTTGTTACTGTGGTATATCTAAGTCAGTATGGCGTTTTTAAGAAAACTTAACAAAGAAGATTTAAGGCAATTTGCAATTACGAAAGAGGCTACAATTAAAAGTATATGAGGATACTAATAACTGTTTGATTTGTGTAGTTAATAGTTGTTTTTATTATTGAAAGAGAATGAAGACTCGATGTTGAACTTGAGGTCCACATCGGCCGCTTTTATACTTTTTGAAATTTTACAAATGTAACGGTCAATATCTTTTACATGTGTAATATATACTATAACTATTATTAATAAAATATATAGTATAACTAGTATAAATATAATATATGTAATAAATAATATATATGTAATAAATAAAATATCTAGAATATAAGCTATAAATATGACATCTTTTAGATATGTCAGATCTACGATTTTTGTCCGCAGCAATCGCCTAGCCAATCAGATCGTTGGTCTATTAATAAGTATAGGAGTAAATATTTGACAACTCCTATCTTGGCAACCAGAGGTCGTACAGGGACGTACTAAAGCTTATTCGAACCGTCTCATCGCGCTGAGTCGAATGGTGGTTGTTTCACCGAATTTGGATCACTGGTTCAAACGTTATGTCCGTTTTTGTGATATTTTACAGGTTAACAATAGTATAAAATGTAAAAAAACTTAAAAAAGTTTTTTATGCTATTTTATTTGATATTTCTACTTTATTCGATGTTTCTACTTATTCAACATTTTCACTTTATTCGCCATTTTCACTTTCTTTGATATTTACACTTTATTTTATTCGACAATATTATTTACAAATTTTTGAAGTTATAAAAAAACCATTTATACTATTTTTCTGCATTTATTACAATTTCAAAATCGATCAACAGTATTTAATATCAAATTAAATATACAGAAATAAAATTAACAAAAATTAAAGAGCCAACCTATTCATATTGTGTATATAAGATTATTATAAAAAAAAGATTATCGATTAATATAAGTTTTAATTAGTAAATAGTCATATGCATCTACCCTATGGGTATATGGGCCGATAGTACTAGTACCCAAGCTCTACCCATATAATAAAGAGCCTGCAATTCTTAGCCCTACTCTGCTCTAGGGTTTGTAATTTGATGCCCAAGCTGGCCCTAGTGTACTATCCTTAGGGTACTCGAGCATTTTATTATAACTATAAGTTTAACAACAAGAGAACACTTCTTAACATTTCTACTCTTATTTTGAAGGTTAGAACTAAGAAATGAACTCTTCCTGAGTTACTTTTTATTGAGACAAAAAAGGGTTATTATATACTTTTTCCTCTTTTAATAAATACATTTAACTATACTATCTCTATTGAATTCATTTCTATTATACGATTTTTTTATAATGATCTTATCTCTTTGAAGCAGAAGTTAAAGGCAGCTTTTCCTAGCATCAAGCCATAAATATTGTTAAAAATATCTTCATCTTAGTATTATCATCCACCTCTAATTTACCTCTAATCTACTGTGTGTCAATGCCATACTATTAGCAAAACTAAAACTAGGCTAAGTACATTGTTTACAAAAAGGTTATAAACAAATATTGATAGCTAAATATCAAAAGCATAAACTAGTTTTAACTATATGGGCAAAACTAACATGTGTGAATCTATTGTTTACAAAAGGGAAAATAAACAAATATAAGCAGCAAGATACCAAGGGCACAAACTAGATTGTGGTCTTACTATGCTCAGTTACCATGTACTTATACCAGAAATTACTGCAGTACTACCTCATACTATCTGGAGCTATGCTAATTTTTTGTAACCATAGTGTGATTTCAGAAGAAATCATATGATCATACAATATAACCAGTAGAAAAATCTCCTGGATAAACAAATAATTGAAAAAAACTTGGAGTGTAGCTCTATCACAATGGCATGCATATATTTTTTACAAGTTAGGCTGTTTGAAATTGATTCTTTGGTTAATATCACTTTTCTAGGACTCTCAGAAGGGGGTAAAATGAAACAAACATGTGAAATAAATATTTATAAATGAACAAAGATGAGCAATTTCATTGGTTGATATAAATTAGATGACTGGCGAAAGTTATCCAGCATTTTGATTGGCTGTTCGTTTTTGGAAAAGATGAGAAAGATTTCAGCTTAAGGAAAGATGATGTTTACTGAAAAATTAACTTCAAATGGTTTTATAAGTAAAAGTGAACTCAATTAACTATAGCAAAATTTTGCAAAAAATTTTTTTTGTTATGAATTAAAAAGCTTTTTCATAGACAAGATTTTGAAATACAGAAAATTTTTTAAAAAAAGTTAGTTGTTTTGAATTTTTTTGTTACATCTGATCCTGCAATTTTATTGGCTATACAGGATACATGTACCATTTAATATGTGTAATTCCAACCAACATGCCTATTCTGAACATGCGCAATGTACCAATATATTAAAAACCTATAGACATGTACAAGTTATGTAACAATTTATTTTATAAACATGTACAAAATATAATTTTTTGAATTAAAAATGATCTATCAAGGCTTTTGTACTTAAATAACATCCTTTATCATCCTTATAAAACTTGTTCTTTGGTTTTTCTAGTTCTCATAGTATGAGATTATTAAAATCTGATCAGTAGAACCAGAGATATGACCTTTCAAAATATATGCAACGTTTTAAAGATTATATAAAGACAACACATAAACTTTATATGCTATATCCTGGCTCTATTAAGTTTATTTTAATAATCTTACTACCATAGAACCAGAAAAGTCAGGTAAATAAGTTTTCTTAGGACAGTAAAGAAGATTAACCTATTATAAAATCTTAATCAAAATATTTTTTAATTTTAAAAAATGAAATAAAATAAGAAAGGTGGCCGTAAGACTTTTGAACTAAGTTAACTTTATATCACTTTAAGAAACTTATTCTCTTAGTCTTTTTGATACTAATTTGTAATATTATTAAAATTGACTCAGTAGAGCCCTTTAGAATGTTGCCTAAATTTCAAAAGGTCATATCTCTAGCTCTAAAATCAGTTTTTTAATAATTTTATTACTATTAGAACTAAAAAGGCCAGAAGAACAAGCTTTATTAGAATGATAAAGATCAATTTTTAATTCAAAAAATTATTATTTTGGTATGGTCCAGTACGAAAATATAGATATACAGAAACTAAAAGTTATTTTTTCTATATATAAAAGTTCTTAAATTTTAACTATTTATTTATAATTTTTTTATATCTAATAAAGTAAGACCTAAGCTACATTTTAATATAATTTTTATTATAAGTTTATTTTATAATAAATTTTCTATTTTTTTAAAAAATTTTTTTTTAAAAAAAAAATTTATTTTTAAAAAAAAATTATTTTTTGCCACCAATATGCAACTTTATAAGCTTGTACTATGCAACTGCATTGCTATACATATGCTAAATATACAGTTAAAATTTTAACTTAATTGGATTAGTAGTTGATAAAATATAAATTAATTGATAATCCACGAGTCAATCAGAGAAAACGATCTACATTTACTAAGTAATTGTGATGCAAATTAATTAATGAAAATCACAATTTGTAAATGTGAAGATTTTTTTTTCTTTTCCCAACTTAAGCAGCCACGCTAACACTTTATTAAGATACTTGTATTTACTACTGCACCTACATATTACTATCTAATAACTAAGTTTAGCATTATCCAGCCATCCAGTCGGTACCTAAGTACCCGGATACCTAAATGTGACCTACTGCACTACTTCGACACCAACTTGGTATTGAAGTAGATAGCCCGTCTAGCTACTTAAAGCCAAAATAAAAAGGACTTCCCCTTTTTACGACAAGCTAGAAGTTACCTTCCCATCTTCTTTCTTTCTTTAAAGCTTCAAGAAGGCTTGCCAACATTACTAATTTTCCTTTGATCTTCCTTATCTAGCCTTTAGGACAAAGAGTATTAAATCCAGATCCATATGAACAACAAATATTTTTGAAAACAAAAGGAAATATAAAAGGGGGTACTACTACAAATCTACACGAAATCCAAAATGAACAAATGAAATGAGAATAGACAAAAAGACAAAAGAAAAGAAAATAAACATTCACAAGAACTAGTTTAAAAATTATATAGACTGTATAAAGCTTTCAGCTTTACCAAAGTACTATATTTATATATAATGAAGAATGATAGAAAGATAACTAAAGATACGCCAGGTGTCAGGATGCATCAAAAAAATTTCATTTCGGTTCGGTTTCTACGTGTCCATGTGTCATTCATTGTTTGTTTCAGACAGGTCCAAAACGCTCTCGTGAATTGATCCAATTTTGTAGGCGTTATCCCAATTCGGAAAGGGTAAATACTGCTAATCTTTTAGAGGGGTAAGCTAGATTTTCCACTTTTTGGCAAAATTTTGAAAGTTTCCAAGAAGTAACAAAAAGAAGCCCAGAAGAGTACCAAATATAAAGGAGTTGGTAAGAGTTATGCTTGGCATAATAACACATCTCAAAACTAAACTCTAGGTCAGTGCCCACTACTTCTTTGCTTGATAGTGCCAAACAAGAGGCCCACTAATGGTAAGTAATAAGCTCTGAGCTTGTCAGCAGGTAGTCTATGAACTTTACCTCTAAATGACAAGTGCCGCTCACTGAGGATTATTTGGTAGAACCAATTTATTATTTTATGTGTTAAATGAAAAGTTTTCGTAGCCCGGTCTTCTTGAAATTTTTGGTGCGAAGAATCATCAGAAAGAGTTGATGATATTGAATATGAAGATTTTTTTATACTATATACATACGTATATACATACATTGTGACTTTAATAATTATTAACCACCTATACATACATATATACATACTCTTCTGCCTCATTTATTACCTATATACTTACTCATTATTCCAACCTGCTTATTCATTATCTAATCTAAAGATCCAACCCATTTGCTCATTTATATATTATAACCTATCTAACCCAAAGGTCTAACCCACTAGCTATTTAACTATCCTAAGGCTTCAATCTGCTCGTCAAAACCAAGACTACAAATTTAAAAACTACTCTCTGAAATGTCAGGATTTATACAATATTAATAAGTATATTTTTACTATTTTTATAGTAGTTCTTAAATTTGAAGTTAGCTATAAAACTAACCACCCAATTTATCTGTTGTTAATGACAAATAATATTTAAAATGTCTGAGGTATTTCATATCCAATACTATAAAATTTTTGACAAGAATTATTTTTTGGCACCTTTATTTTAACTTTTCTAACATATTCGCATTTGTAGCAATTTTATTTATTGGTATTTGAAGGTTCAAAATTGATTTATTTCGAAAATAAGTAGGAGTTTAGAAGAACCTATTTCTCTATTTTAAAGTTCTGATAGAAGGCTTACATGAAGCAAAAGATCCAGAGTACTTTGCATATTACTATAGTTAGCATAGAAATTATCGATAAAATGAAGAATGAACTAGGAAAACCCTTACTTAAAAGTAAGCTTTAGATGATGGTTTTTCTAGTCTATTCCCAAGTGTACTGTTGGTGTTTCTGAGGTAATTATTTTTGAATCCAGACCAAAATTATATTATCTCATATATAAAATTGGTCCGGGTTTGAAAATAATTATTTATATATAAAAATAAATAATATAATTATAACAATGCCAAAAAACTGTTTTATAAAATTAATAAATTTTATTAAAATAGTACAAAAACAATCCAGAAGTTTGTTGAATTTATATACGTTCAAATTAGAACTTGCATTAGATTAAACAAATAGTGGAAATATGTGTTAAACGAATTACTAATATAGATTAGAGGCCTAAAAGGTTTCACTCAATGCCTTTTTTTCATCCTCGGTTATGCTTATATCTACATTGTCCATTTAATTGCTAGCTTTTGCAGATTACCTTTTTTTCATCCTTTGGTGCATTCATGCCTATAACAGACTCCAGGATTATATTTTACTGGAATTGCTAAGTTGAACAGATTTCATATACCACTCAAATACCTTTTGTTCATCCTTGGTGTACAACACTTTCTTGCTTAAATTAGCAGTCTAGCAGATTTTAAATACAAATAAAATGCTTTTTTTTTATCATTGGATATACCTATATCTCTTTTATGATAGAAAAGATTATATTGTCTACTTGAATGGCCAGAGTCAGTAGATTTCAAATACCGCTAAAATGCTTTTCTATTCTTTGGTATGCATCACTTACTTGAATTGCTGGGCTTAGAAGATTTATTAATATCGTTCAAATGCTTTTATTATTCTTTCACTAGAATTACTAGGTCCAGCAGATTTCAAATAAAGATGTGAACTAAAATCTATCAGATCTAAATTTGATAGTAAATCAATTGAATATCCATTGGGTTTACTATTAAATTTGGATCCAATAGATTTCGGTTTATATCTTTACCACTTAAATACCTTTAATTCATTCAGACCTTGTTTGTTTCAAATACCACTTAAATGCCCTTTTACATCCTTGATAATGTCCATATTTCTTTTAAGATCGTGTTGTCCTTGAAAATTACCACCTTTAAAGATTTCAAATATCATTGGAATGCCTTTTTTTTGTCTCTGGTTGTATATGCGCCTTTTTATTGTAGACTCAAGAACAATCCGAGAAAAAATGCTAGTAAACGAAAAAGAATTAGTATAACAAATAAAGCAAAATATATATATATTACCCATTAAATTTAAAGCATATCTAATGTGCTGAACGATTCTACTTACAAAAATAAGTATAGTCGACTTCTTTTATACCAAACTCTCAGTTCTGGCTAAAAAAAAAGTTCATTATATAGAATTACTATGTTTTCTTAAGAGTTATAGCTCTTGTTATACCGAACTAACATTCGTAATCTCCAGAGTTCGTTATAAAAAGGAATGTTATATCCAGAGTTGACTGTACCAGTAGTATAGAGAAAAAAAGAAATAGATAGATTAGAACTTGGTTTATTTAGTACAAAAAATTTTAAATAGATAATTAAAAATTAAAAACTTTTATATAGATAAATTAATTATTTAATTGTAATTTATTCATATTTTTGCATTTTACAAATTGAAAAAATAAGTTATTAATAAAAATTTTTACAGAAATAAAAATTTTTAATAAAATTTACATTAAAATAAATTTGCAAACCTAATAATAAATCTATTTAAATGCTTATATTAAATTTCAAAAAATTTTTTTATTGTAAGTATGTTGTGTATTTACATTTTTGCACCAGACTATACGTGTTTATAAGATGAAATATCACATTACCTGTATGTATCTGTAGACTTTTCAGCTGTTACAAATTATTTTAAGCATATGCCATTATGTATAATGTGCATATATGTACCACAGTATACATGCTATTACAGACTTTTCTATACTAAACTGTAATACCACCTGAATCAATTATTTTATAGGACTTTTATTTTTTTTATATTTTTTTTTACAACTCATTAATTTTATATAATTTTTTTTAGTCATTTGTTATTGTCATTGTTTTTAAACAATTCTTTAGAGTTATTGCCTTGATATTGCTCTTTTGAAATTACTACCCTATAAAAAAGTAGTCCAGAATTGCACAGAAAAACAGTAGATAGGCATGTGGTCAGTGGCACGTACTATGGGCTGGGTTTGCATGTGCATAGTTTGAGTTGGCACATGAATCAGCAGACCATATTGATCCAATTTAACATGAAATCACATAAATCATATGTGCTTTTTGTAGCAGTTTACTAAGCCAATTGGTATAAAGCTAATAGCACATATGGACAGGTAAATAAACATAAATTTATGGTCCACTTTTTAATAAAAATTTTATTAAAGAGGATCTAATAATAGTTGGAGAATATACATATCTAGAAACTAAAATAGTTGCAAATATGCAAGGAATCTTTTTTCTTAAGATATCCAGAGAGGTTTACTTGTGAGTTTTTGAGATATTGCAATTTTTTTTTAAAAAAAATCAGTTGTGATCCTTCACTTTTATTGTACTCTGAGAAAAATTTTACTTTTAATACATGCTATTCTGTGAAATGAAAATGTGCTATTACTATCTGATGTGAGCTATTATGTGTAATGTGATATAATGTGCCATCTATTATTATAGTATCTGTGTCATTTTTAACTATCATTCTGTAAAACATGTATATGTGTACTATATGATATGTACTTTTCTGTGCATATACAAGTCACTCTCGTTATAGTGAAGTCCTCAGGCTGTAAAATTTCTTCACTATATTGAGAGATTCACTATATTGAGAGATTCACTATATTGAGAGATTCACTATATTGAGAGATTCACTATATTGAGAGATTCACTATATTGAGAGCCTTTTATTATAGTAATAATAATTCTGTTCTAAAAAAATTCTTCACTATAGCCAATCTTCACTATATTGAGAGTTCACTATAACGAGAGTGACTTGTATACTGTTTTCCTATGTCATACCCTAAACTAATTTTCTTATAGGGCTATTATTTTTGGTGTCTGTTTTTTCATCATTTTTGGTGGTATTGTAGCTTTATTTTTTTCTATTTTTTTTTTATTACTTTCTGTATATTATTGCATTATATTAACCCCTTCAGTTACTGCTATTGAAGTTGCTACAATCAGAGTTGTTTCTATTGGAGTTATATCTAGAGTAGTCATTTTGATTTTTTTTAAACCTTTTATTTTGGAACTATTACTTTGTTTTTTTTTTAATATTATTAGTTGCTAGGTAATTTTTAAAGTTATAGTTTTAGTAATTAGAAGTATTTTCATATTTGGTATGTAACTTAATTAAATTAAAGTACAGTCAAATCTTGATATAATCACTAGTTCAGGAAACAAGAATCTAGTGATTAGTGACTATATAAAGATCAAATTTTATATAGTTTATAAGATTTAGAGCTTAAAAACAATATGTCTATATTAAGGTAATAACTATATTAAGAGTAACTATAACGAGGTTTGACTATATTTGTATTATAAAATTTAAGTAATAGAATAATTAAAGTTAGTTATAAAATACAAAATTTAGTTAATAAAACTTATAAAATTTAGTTAATATAATTATAAAATTTTAGTTAATAAATATAATGTATATACAATATATGTTATTATTTATATATGTATAGATATATAGTATTATATTTTACCTAAAGCATATAAATGTGCATAAGACAATGCACAAGAAAACATAATATTGCACGTTAGTACATGCACTATTGCATGGAATCTGTGTCTTATTATGTGCTGTAAACCTGCTTTACTATGCATTGACTTGTATAGATTTACGTGTAGGTTCATGTAATTCCATATCCAAACTTTCTTGTGTATTGCAGTATCATTTCGTGCTGCAATTTGTTATAGAGATAATAATAGCATATTTGGCTTTGAATTTAATTTATTTACAACCTAAGTCACTTCAGATATTAGCTCTGCTCAGCTAACAGCTGGCTATAACAAAGCTGAGCATATTTTAGCTGAGCTATTTTTTAGCTAGCTGTTAAAAGTTATTAGCTCTAAATTGTATTGTTATTGTTATAGAAATTTATTTTAATTGAATTTAGCATTAATATATGTGATGATATTTCAGTAATTATTAATTTGTGAGTTTGCAAAACAGAAATAGTATAATATATTATTTAAAAAAAAATATTTTTTTAAAAGAAACAGAATAATAAAATCTTTTAAAAAGCATTTTCTTAGAAAAAATAAAGTCTTTAAAAAATAGTAGGATTAAAAATGAAATAAAATAAAAAACAGATTTTTAAAATAATATAGTCGGACCTCCCTATAGTTACATCCTATATAGTCACACCTCTATTTAGCACTCAATTTTGTGCAACAGATTTATAACATAGTAAAAACCTTATTATAGTCACAAATTACTTATAATCACTATCACTATAAAAATTTGATTTTTTAACAATTTTTATTAATATAAACCTCATTATAGTCACCAATTTTTAACTAAATATGGATTATAAAATCTGATTGGCCAATATTCATATTTATATATATTTAAAATTATTTATTACCGTAAATTACCATGGAAAATACCCCTTGATCGGTACCTCCCTTGATTTAAACCGGGTCTATTTCAAGTTTATCACAATTTTATTGGCTGATTAGTTGAAAAAACCTGTATAAACCTGTTTTGCTATTTTAGTTTATAGCCCACCCGGGTATTTTATATAGTAATTTACGGTAAAGCTTTTAAAGGTTTGACAGCAAATAACTTTTGTTCTAATAACCCGATTTGATGAAACAACTACCAAAATGTTCATTTCAATGAAACAATTTTAATAAGGCCAAAATTATTAAAATTAAATTACACACTTCTGAGATCATTAAGAATTTGTATTACTTTACATGTTTAAGAATTGATTAAATTTTCTTAATAATCTTAGTATTTTGTAATTAAATTTGGATAATTTTGAACTTTTTAGAATTGTCTCATTGAGTCAAACACTCTGGTAGTTGGTTTATTCAAATTGGGCTACTAGGTTAAATGTTTTAATAGTATTTCACATATGCGCAAATTATTACTTATAGGCCTTTGGTCACATGACCATAATGAGGTATTTTATTAATAATCACACCTTTATACAATTACCAAAATAGAGTGCAACAGACTTGGTAATTATAGAGAGACCTGACTGTAGTTTCGAAACTTAATACCATGTTACAACCTTGTACACATTTTTCAGAAATGTGTACATGCTGCAAAGAGTCTGTTAAGTTTTGAAAATTAATACAAGAAAGGATATTAAGATCTATTTGGACATGAAATGACCAAAAAAGAATTATATATTTGTATCAAATAGTTTACAAAATACAATAGCATATTGTTATAGTTTATTTGTTATAGATATAAAAGTTTATTATAAATATAAAAGTTTATTATCAATATACAAAATTTATAATATTAATTAGTTACAGTTATTGCATACTATAGTATAGTATATAATTATATAATTGACTTTCAGCTCTAAACTGCTCAATATAACGCAAGCTGAGCAGTTAGTTAGCTGAGCCATTAAATAGCTCAGCTAAGCCTATCGGCTTATGACTTTGCAAAGCATTTTGTATCACTACCTTTAGGGTTCAGGTTAGCATATTAAATTTAAGGCCAGATACTTCTTTCTAGAGATATTATCCTGCTTGCTAAAACTTAGTTTGACCCTGTTTGGAACTGAACCTAATAGAACTCCAGTTTTTCAATCACATGATTTTTATTATTATTAAATCATACTCCAAATGAGTTTGAATAGATCAGGACCCTGAAATATATATAGATAGGTCAGGTTAATTATAAAATTGCCAAAAATAAAAAATCTGCAGAAAACTTCAAAAATAAGCAAAAAATTACTATAAATAGAAAAGATCTGTATAAAAAATACTAAAAATAAGCAAACTAATACCTAATATATCTATGTATATTTCAGGGTCCTATTGATTGGGTGAGAAATATTAATTTAGACTATTATTATAATGAATAAAAAATTGTTGTGTATATGACAAATGAAAAATTACTATCTTCTAATAAACAAAATCAATTTTTTTTGACTTTTTTTTTAATTTAATGTAGTATAATTTGACAAATAAAAATTCTATTTTATAACAAACAAAAATCAATTTTTTTGAATTTTTTTTAATTTAATATGGCGTGAAATGATAAATAAAAAATTACTATCTTATAACAAACAAAAAACAATTTTCTTTGACTTTTTTTTTTAATTTAATATGCATGATATGATGAATAAAAAATTTACTATTTTATAATGAACAAAAATCAATTTTATTTGACTTTTTTTTAATTAAAAGTTAATTTAATGTGATAACAATTAATCATTTAAATTTTTTTTAATTAATAACTAGCTGTAAACCCGTGCAATAATGCATGGGAATAAACTTATAAAATTTTAAATTTAATTTTAAAGTAAAAATAAATATATAGTAAAGCTTTTATAATTAGTATAGAAGTATTAGATTAATAATACCATATTGCGCATAATAGCAGACCAGCGTGTTATTTTGAGCCTAGGCCTGAATTAAGCTTAATTTAGGCTGAACTTTGTAATTTCACCCTTGTGCATTATTATGTGCAAATATGGTATGCTTTTTTTTAGTTTTTGTTTTTTTCTGTTTTTTAAATAAACAAAGGCTTGGTTCAAATAAGCCTGCACTTGGTTCAAATAAACACTTTCTTGGTTCAAATAAACTTATTATGGTTTAAATAAACCTATTTTTGGTTCAAATAAAGCTAATTTTAGTTTAAATAAACCGATCTGGTTCAAATAAACCTTATATTGGTTCAAATAAACATAATTTGGATCAAATGAACCCAATTTTGGTTCAAATAAACCTAATCTGGTTCAAATAAACCTGACTTGTGTTCAAAAATAATAAGTTACCAAAATAGTATTTGTGTAATTTTATACAATATTAGTAGTGTATAACCAAAAATTATTTTTGCGAAAACAGTACAATAATCTTTGTATAACCTATATGCATATTTGTATTATACAAATTATATCACCCAATCATATAGCAGTATAAAATAGATAATACAATTTAATACAATTATTTATATTGTTAGTCTAAATGTTACCTTGTAGCTAAATGTTATACTTGAATTTTTTTATAATATAGTATAGATATAAATATGCAATTTCTTTTTTTTTTAAATTGAATTTCACTATTCAATGGATGAAAACAATGCATTTGAAGAACTTATCGATTTAATTGAATCTATCTATTCAGGTCAATATCTCAAAATGCACTTGAACCTGAAATGCTTATAGTAACAAACTAAACCTCCAAAGTGAGAAAAAAGGGCTCTTTCTGAAATGAACTTACTGAAGTTGGTGTTTAATGAAATTGCAACCTTTGCAATAAAGTGTACAAAGCAAAGAAATGGTTTCAAAAGCAAAAAATACAATTAACCCAATATGTAACAGGTTGTCTAAAGAAAATGCCTCTGCAAGTGCCTGCTTAAAGACCTGGTATGAAGTGGCTATAATGAAGATTAATAAATTGGACAAAAAAAAATAATAGCGAATAGATGCAATAATTTTATAATACAAAAATTTATATATTTTAAGGGTAGGGTGTAGTAGATCATTTTTCATATGATCTACATGGTAGATTGAATATTTATATAGTAAATAAAAATATGCTTCTAATAAAACTTTTTATTATCTGAGTCAACTTTTACTATATTTATATAATATATAGTTTAAAGTAGCTTGTTTATAATAATGAAGTTGTAAGAAATGCATCTCTTTAAAAAAATAAACTTCATATAGAATTAAATTTTCTGAGGTCACTATATGTTTTTCCTGGGTTACACAGAAATTTGATAATTCTTATTGGTCGAATCATATGATGTTTATATGTAAATCATATGATATGGTTATACAAAGTTGATCTACAATTTATCTTATATAAAATAGAAATATTGACACTCTACCCTTAAATGTATTTGCTTTAATAAAAAGGAATTGCAATATGATCACCAAAAGAAAAAAAAGTAATAGCTATATGATCGCTAAAGAAAAAAAAGCAGGTAATAGTGATAGCAGGTTTTATTAAACTGCTCATGCAAGCATAATTATTAATGCATTTATATAAACTGGTTTTATTTAAATATGCTCAAACAAAGTCCAACCATTTTTAAGCACAAGCCAACCGGTTGGAGCAGGATAACATTCCTAATTCTTTTATTTGTTATCCAAAATAATTATTCTGTGATCTGAAGGAACATGATATTTTTATTTCTTCTGTAATGTAGGTCTAGTGTGATTCTCAATTTATCAACTTCATATTATAATTTATGAAAAAAAAAGGTAGAGCTTTATATTAATGCTTATGAGAAATTGTTTGGATTTATTTTGCGATCAGTAAACAATTATCTATGTAGTATTTATTTTGTGTATTAATATACTCACGAACTATATTCATATTTTAACAAAATGAAATCATAATTCGAAACAATTTATATATTATTCTTGTTCTTAAGCACTTTTTATATTACTAAAAAAAAGATCTGATAGATTAAAAAATAGATTGTGTTTAATTATTTAAATCAATCAATCTGACTCAACAACCTTCTGTTTAGATTATTCTATTTAACTTAATTAAAATGAGGAACTTTAGCTGGCACATTATAATTTTTCATTGATTTTTATTTACATATATCGGCTAAGAGCTATAAAAAGGAACGAAAATTTACAAAAAAAAAGATTTTCAGAAAATCAATTTTTATGTTGCAAATTTTATAATAAATACAATCTTTAAAGAGCTATATTGCAAAATTTTATTAATATAACTACTTTTGTACTATAAGTAAAAAATGATTCTAATCTTATTCTAAATTAATTATGTGAAAAATTTTCTTTTGAAAAATTATCAATATTGTTCCTATTTATAACTCCTAGACTATATTTATTTTAATGGTGATAACATTAGAAATAATTACATATTTATAAGATATTGTCAAATAAGCATCATATTAATATTATGGGGTAATCTTTCTAAATCCTTTTCTGCAGCAATTTTAAAATATTCAAACGACTTCTCCTATAAATATAAGTTCCTCTTCCAAAATGACAACAATTACCAGCTTCTTGATAAGCATCAATATAACCATTGATATATTTCAAAAGCTTTTTTTTTATTTACCTTAGTTTCTATTCCTCTAAGATAACATTGAGCAATATTGACCTTTAGGAAAATCTTTTTTAGCAGATTTCTGATAACATTTGAATGCTTTTAATCGATTAATTTTAGCAATTTCATAAAGATGTCCAAGACCACAATATGCCTTTAGCATATCCTTCATAAGCTGATAATTGAAATAGCTTTTTCCTTATCCTTTTCAATACCTTCTCCACATAAATATGAAATCCTAAATGATATTTTCCTATAGGGTAACCATTTTCGCAGCATTTTGAAAAGGTTCTAATGCTTTTTTATAATTTATTTCGGTTGCTGCACCAAATGTATGACAAATACCAAGAGAATTATATGCTAATGTATATCTACCTTTGGCTGATTTTTCAAAAATTCAAAAGCTTTTTTAAAATCTCTTTTAATTCATATTCTATATAAATAACAATCTGCAAGAATATGTTGAACTATAGGATTATTATGACAATTATATAAACACTAATAAATTATATCACTTGGTTTTTGTTGTTTTATTATAATAATTTTTTTATCATATCATAAATATTTTTAGGTCGAGTTCCTTTCATGGCTTTTTCATCTAATAATTTACATAATTTTTCAACTATATTTTCAGAATTGTCTGCGACATTTCTATATCGATTGATATTAATGGTAAAATTTATAAAAAAAATAGATATATTTTAAATTTTAAAGAAGTTAATTTTTGTTTAAAATGTCAATCATTAACGAAAATTCTTTTTTAATTATTAGATTCGTTTGTAATACAGTAACATAATTACAGTACCTCTATAAACCTATTCTATCAAAATATGCCTAAAACATTAAATTCAGATAACTCTGCCATTATTGTATCTGACTTATAATATTATAAGAATTTATCATTTATGTTTGTTATATATATGTATAGATAATAATATCATAATCTCCTACTATATGTATAAAATGGCAATCAAATCGCCAACAAACACTTCACAGGCATTAACCTACACCAACAATCATTTTACCGACAAGCTTTTTTTACTGACACAAAATTCGCCTACACTTGATTTACTGACAAGTTTCTTTTCACCGACAAGTTGATTTTACTGACACATACTTCACCAACAGTTACATTTACCGACAAAATCAACTTACCGACAAGCTGATTTTACTGAAAATAGAATATACCGACAAGCTTATTCTACTAACAATACAATTCGTCGACAATACGATTTGCTGACAATACAATTGCTAACAATACAACTCATTGACATATGAGACCACAGCAATATAATAAACTACTAAGAATAATTACGTCTTATGCAATTTATTAATAATGACAACAAAAATTGCACATTTTATTAATAATGATAATAATAATTATTGTCATAGCTGATGCTGAAGTTATGACCTATTTTGATACAAATTTTTAAAATTCGTCTTTGTCTTATAGGGCTAGGGTAGGGTTTGGGTATAGATTTCATATTTATAGAGTATATGTGGATTTTAGCAGGGCTTATAGTTTCAAATCGAGACCCTATAACTTCAGCATCAACTGTGATACTTAAGGCATTTGGTGAATTGTTTGTTGGCGAATTGTTTGTCAGTAAATTGTATTGTTGGTAGAATAATCTTGTCAGTAAATTCTATTTTCGGTAAAATGAACTTGTCGGTAAGTTGATTTTGTTGGTAAAATTAACTGTTGGTGAAGTGTGTGTAGGTAAAATAAACGTGTCAGTGAAAACATGCTTGTCAGCAAATCGAGTATTGGCGAGTTATTTGTTGGTAAAAAAAGATTATCAGTAAAATGGTTGTCAGTGTAGTGTTATGTCATAAAGTGATTGTCGGTGAAATAATACGAATCCATATGTATATGTATAGATAATAATAAACATACTCTTTATGAGATGTACGTATTATATGTGCTTGAACTTAGACTAGTTAACCAAATTTGACAACTTTTATATAGTCTAATGTGTTGTCAGTTTACCGTATTTGCATGTAATAACGCCCCCTGCATGTTATTTTGGACCCCTGCGCATTATTTTGAAACTCGTATGCACCTTATTTTGAGTCAAAATGTGATTTTTTTAGAAATTCCATAACAGCATTTGAAATTAGTTCCGATCAACTCACTGACAAACACTTCAAATACACCAAACTTACTTCACCGACAAGCTTATTTACTAGACTATTAATTTACAGATAAGTTTAGATATAGTATATTTCACCTACAGCCAATTTCACCTACAAAGTAATTCTAGTCAATTTCGTTAGAGTTAGGTTAAGAATAGAGTTAAGGTTAAAATAATTATAAAAAAATTTCGTTTGTGAAATAAGCTGTCGATGAAATATACTTTTTACGAGATGAAACTGCCTGTAAATTAATCGTTTGTGAAATAAGCTTGTCAGTGAAGTAAGTTTTGCAAAATGTAGTGTCTTTGAAGTGATTATTGGTGAAACGATATGGACCTATTTGGAGCATTATGTTATATAAGCTGGGTGCGCGATATTACGGGACATGCATAGGCGATATTTTGGGTAATATGGTTAATTTTTTTAAAAAGTCAAAATTCGAATTAATGCCCCGGCCCGCTATTATGCGCAAATACGGTAATACTAAAATCTTCATATTTTTATATTTGCGAAATATGCGTATTAAGTTTACAAAAAATAAAAACTAGTTTATCTATTTAAAATTCTTTATCGTCTAAATAATTTTTTCAATACTTATTTTTTCATAAAAAAAATTTCCTTAAACATTTATATAATACTTAACGTTATTTTCAGTAAATATAATTTTATGAAATACGAATATATTATGTTAATCGCTAGAATTATAAATTTGAAAATCTGTTTGTTATCATTACCTAATTGCGGCTTATTGGGATCAAACTTCAATACATTTATTTAGAGAACAATAAGAAATTTGCACTTATGGGATCAGAATAAGAATGCATTTAGAAAGGTGTTGAATTTATTAAATGATCGCTTTGGTTATATTATTCAAATATTATGCATAATCATATTATATCATTCATAAAAAATAGGTTTTTAAAAAATTTTTGAGTCGTTTTATAAAAAAACTACTCAAATTCATTAAACTATATAAATAAATTTTCAATTAATCACTTTTGTCTTACAATCATTCGAAATTTTCAGATTTAGTCTATCAGCCGTAGTAGCAATAAAAATAATAATTTTACTATTATACAAGTGTTTTGGGGCGCCGCTGGCGCCCTTTCAATAATAGAAAGTGCCAATAATGAACAAAACACGATTTTTTAAAATTCTGTTATGTCCCAATTATCATACTAAATCCCATACTAACTATTATGCTATGCCCCATATTATTATGCATGCCCATACTAACTACCATGCTACTATCTATCTTGCTACGTTCTGAACTTTCATGCTTTTACTATCATGCTATGTTTGTTATCACGCAAAACGTTAGTACTGTACCAAAAAAAAAAGAAAAAAAAATACTACTGTGTTACTAACGTCTTAACTATCATGCATGCCCCATACTAACTACCATGCTACTAACTATTTTGCTACGTCCCAAACTATCATGCTTGTTAGTACTGTATTACAGTAAAAAAATAATACCATGCTACTAACTATTTTGTTACGTCCCGAACTATCATGCCTCTACTATCGTACGTTCGTTATCGCACTACGTTCTGCTCATTCTAAAGAAAAAAAGAAGCATTAGTACTGTACATAAAAAAAGAAAAATTACTATCTTACTAACGTCCCGAACTATCATGCCTCTACCATCTACTATCGTGCTATGTTCCGTTCTAAAGAAAATAAGAAATGTTAATACTGTATAAAAAAAAATAAAAAATAAAAAATATATTATCATGCTACTAACTATCTTTTTACGTCCCGAAGCATCTTCTTCCTACTATCATGCTTTTACTATCGTACGTTCGTTATTTTGCTACGTTCGGTTCTAAAGAAAAAAGAAACGTTAGTATTGTATATATAAAAAAAAGACACTACTGCGCTATTAACTATCTTGCTACGTCCCAAACCATTATGCTTCTACTATCATACCACGTTTATTATCACGCGAAAGGTTGGTATTGTATTAAAAAAAAAAAGAAAAAAATACTAACGTATTACTAACTATCATGTTTCTAATATTGTACGTTCATTATCCATATCTTAGTTAATCTAATTTCAAAGACACGAAGTGCGCATAAGAACGGAAGCAATTTCTAAATCTGAAAGATACAAAGTGTGTGTAATGAACGAAAGTTGATTTTTTAAGAAAACAATCGAGACAACAGATCATTAATTCATAGTAATAGACAAATTATGAACCTATTACGACATTACGCATTAACATGCAAATGATTAAATGTCGCAATGATTATCTTATTTTGAAGTTTCCCACGGCCTAATTACAGTTTAGCAAATTAAAAATGGCAAAGCATTCAAATGATATTTAATAAAAAATGATATAATTACCTACTACGTATTTCTGTTAGCTTTCTCACGTTTGGTCACATTTTTTGGATACGACCAATCAAGAACATTTAAATGGAGAATAGATAGATTGCAGAGATATAGATAAAATCAGTAAGCAAATTATATTAGATTTGTAATCTGTCGTCATTATTAATACATCAATATATATTATTTTTCCACACTATGATCACATTTTTCTAAAAGCGCACAAACTCAAAAAAATAAATAAATAGAAATAATATAGATACTTTATGACATAAAGGGTCATTACGTGTATTTGATACAATCAACATTGCGAATTTTCCATGGCATGTGATCGTGACCATTTATGCCATCCAATTTTCGCACGTGCAAAATGATTGGTAAAAATGTAACGGACATACGTAACTAGATGACAATTTTATTATAAGAGGATAGTAATCATTTTGTTTAGCATTTTAATAATATAATAAGCTTACAATATAGGAAATAATAACTAAAATTTGAGATGTATAGTGTTTTGTAGTATAAAGATCTTTGCTAATGTTCTTCATTATTCAGAATCAAGCTTATTGACATTAAGTCAAAACTAGTATTTTGATAAAGAACTTTTGCTAACATCAATTATTCTAATGTTCTAAAGTAAAAAGGTACTGTATTTTTGTCACGAGCCTTTACTAATTTATTGCCTATCTTAGAACTAGATCTCCGCATGGGCTGGGTAGGACTGGATAATAGAAATGCCCTAGCCCTACCCGTTTGTATAAGAGCTCAACTACTGGGCCCTACACTGGGTCCGAAATTCAATGCCATAGCCTGGTCTGTTAGGCCTATAGGTACCCTTAGCTACCCAGAGACCAATACTTAAAGCTCTTTTAACGATAATAAAATTTGTCTAGCAATGTCACCAAAATCAGGGTATACCTGGTGCTTTAATTTAATTTTTTAATTCCGGTAATAATAAATCAGATTAATAAATTTTATCATTATGACTTATTGTTATATAATTTTAATCGAACAAATTAAAAAAATTTCACCAATATGGTACTATGTAATAATTAATTACAATAATCACAATATGCCATGTTTTGAGTCAATAAAATAACCGATTTGGTAAACTTATAAAACCCAATATGAAAATGATTAAAGATTTCAAGTTGGATATTAATTCAGATTACATGTCTTATATCATGTTAATTGAAATAATACTAAAAATAGTTCAAAGTTGTTGTAATTAAAGCATTAAATTTTTTACTCACTAGTTAGTATTAATATAAATAAATTATAAATAATTTTCACTATGTATGAGAGTATTCGTTAAAACAAGAGTACCAGTAAGGTAATAGAAATACCCTAGTCTTACCCGTTTGAGTAAGGGTTTTATTTAAGTCATACCCTTACTCTAGAGCTTAAAATTTGTACCCTAGCTCAGCCCATGCCCACGCGGAGGCCTACTCTGAACTAATCTTACTTTTCGACTAGAACCTTTACTCAATCTGTGTCAAACACATTGCTATCGTTTTATAAAGGTTAGAGTATTATCACAAAGAAACATTGCTATAGGCCAGTGCAAAAATTTAGATACACGAATTCGGTATTGATAAAAAAATTTTTTAAATGACTTAAGTTAAGTATTTTTAATTGTAATTTATTACTTTGGTTTTTAAGTTTATTCTAATATAATTTTTATTAAAAATTTTATATTAAAAAAAAATTTTTATTAGAAGACGATTTCCTCGATTTCAAGATCATCGTCATCACTTTCAACTAACGTAATGTGTTCGTCGTATTTCTTATATTCCTTTGCTCTGGTAAGTGATTTTCTCCAAAGATCCGTGATGGTTTTTGAGCTGACCTTTTCAGTAAACGCCTTGAATAATTTGTTTCGGATAGAAAGCAGGTTTGGGTGCGGACTCGTCTTCGCAACTTCTTGTTTCGCAACTGCCCAAATTCCTTCGATTGGTTGAAGTTCGCAGTGATATAGCGGGGTATAAGACAAATTGTGCCCATGTTTATTAGCAATTTGAACACATATGAATGGCACTTTGTGTTTATTCCTTTTTACTAACTCGTATAGCTCAGCTTTGGTATAACTTTCTGATGCAATAATATCGTGTGCCACCAACTATGCATGCAGAACATCTTTTTTTTGAATTTGATGTTGGTACTTGTTCAGCCCGGCATTTATGATAGCGAGCCCCATCCATATGGATACATACTGGCCCATATCGGTCTTTAATACTTGCGCAAAGTTTTTCAAAAAGGTCTTCGAAAATTTCAGCATTAAAATTGCCATGATAATCGCTTTGATCTGCTACAAGATTTGCATTATGAATTGTGTAGGAATGTTTTCCCATTCATCTGCGTTCAGCCGTTTTCTTCCTCGTGAAGAAGGGGGTTTAATGGACGGATCCCATATTAAAAGAGAGTTGGGAACAATTTCGCCTTCAATTTTGTTTGTATTACCATTGTGTATTACAATAATTGCGCCAAATATAACTAACAAAGGGCCGTGCCTGGTGCACAAACAATTCCGTGCGATAGTACCCACGTATAATTGGTCGTGTGGTGTAAGTGGCAGTAAGATTCATCTAAAAATACTTCTGGTACAACCAGTATGCTATTATTACCTTGCAAATTACTAAAACACCACCTCAAATAGTGGCTACGAAAAGCCACATTTTCAGCTGACTCATGCAATATATTACAGCCCGTAAAAATACCCTAAAACATGTAAAATTTGAAGCAACTGCCACTTCAAAAACTTATGACCTTCTTCCTCAAGTTTTTGCTGCAGCACAGGTGTGGAAAGAGGGAGGCCAGCAGAGTTTGCAGACATAACTAAATTGCATATAACTTCAGAAACATTTGGTTTAAGTTCTTTTCTTGGGCGACCAGGTAATTTGGGTGCTGTTAATTGTTTATTTTCACTCTTATTTCCTTCAGCAATTACTCACGCAACTGTAGCCTTGCCAATCCCTAGAACCTTGGCAACAAGCTTGCGTAGTTGTATGTGTTCTGGTTGCTTCTGGCCCTGACGATACTCAAAAAAGTACTTGTGAGTGCTGAGAATCATCTTTTTTTCATTAAGGGTTATCGCGCCTTTGTTTCTTTTCAAATCGTCCATTCTGCTTAAAAAAAAAAATCAACAAAAGATTTAGATTATCGATCACGCTTACCTTTTTTGTAATTTTTAAATGCGAATTGATAGATTGTCACGTTTTCAACCAGTAATGTATTTTGCATAATGATCCGCATGTATCTACATTTTTGCACCGGCCCATAATTCTTTTCTAAATATATCCCAAGCAGATAAGTACTAATATACCTTAGTAAATGTTATGATCCTTATAAAACCGAAACCAGAATTCAGAGATTTAATAAATTTAATAATTATTTTTATATTATCTCATAATTAATTTCATGTGTAAAAAAAAAAAAACTTGACAGTTTTAGTATACACAATTAATGATAATTTAGGATAATTTGAAGTATAATATCAAATGGTACAAATTAAGCCTGTCCTTTAGAGCTTCAATTTCTTATAAACTTTATATTGGGGTGTCTTCAAGTAAAAGGGCCTATTTTTACATTTTTTTGAAAAATGAGTTTTCGTTAAATTCATATAAATTTTGACATGATTGACTTTTTTAAATTATAAATGAAAGTTGAATTACATAATAAAAAATCAAGATAATGTAAAAAGAAAAATTACAAAAGCCAACACATCACGAGTTTACCCGATAGTCACCTGCCATCTTTAACTAATCAATATCGTGAAATTTGATTGATCCCGGATCAGTCCAAAAATCAAAACAAATAATTAATCTCAAATATCTCAAAATAAAATATATGTAAAAATGGGCCCTTTTAATTGAAGACACTCCATATTTCTACACTAATAATGAATAAACAAGAAGACATGAAAATAGTCCTTATTATCAGATGTATGCCAATATTTTATTGCTTCAATCTAGTTTGTGGTGCTAAACAAGTATATTGTCAACCTGGAAATTCACCTCTTCCAGAACTTCAGGAGACTGCTGATTATAGTATGACGACTATAACTTGACAGCTTTAGGGTTTATGGCATCCAAATGGGACTTAACAAAGAGGTTTTTGAGTGATTTATGTATTAAGGCAAAGAGGCAAACAATTAATAGTATATGAGGATACTAAGAATTGTATCTTTATTATATTCCAGTGTATGAAGACACTGCACTTCCCAGAGGGCAGAAAGCAGTGTATTTATAGAGAAATCACATGTATAAATTATTACAATAAAGATATACAAATTCAATTTAAAA
>QKWP01000091.1:419137-429791 GCA_003550325.1 Gigaspora rosea | reverse complement strand
CAGCTAAAAAGAGGTCCATTATCACATCTAAATCCATTGGCTAATACTTCTAAACGAGTATAAGGTTCAGTCACTTGGTCTGCTAAAGGAGGTAACGAAGGCTTTAGCATATCTGCTAATCTTTGAATACGATTATCTAGGTATAATGGAGATTCGATTCGTGCTAGTTGTCGGCTTAGGGCTAACTGTAAAGCCACTTCTTCTGAGGGCAAATCATCTTCATCAATGTCCATAAAGTTTGCAGATGCTTCATACATTCTAGATAATGAGTCTGCATTGTTATGTTTTCTTCCAGCTCTATGGATTATAGTAAAGTTATAGGGTTCTAATCTCATAATCCATCTAGCTCATCTTCCTTTTAATTCGGAAGTTCTTAACCATTTTAAAGTGGCATGGTCGGTAACAAGGTAAAAAGGTTTAGCTCCTAGGTACTGATGGAAATGCTCCACAGCCTATACTACAGCTAGGCATTCAAGTTCAGTAGCTGAGTAATTCTGTTCTACTTTGTTTAGACTTCTGCTTGCATAAGCTACAACATATTCCCTTTTATCTTTGGTTAATTGTGATAAAACTGCTCCTAAACCTGAGGCTGATGCATCAATATGTATATAGAAGGGTTGGTCAAAATCTGGATATCGTAATATAGGACTAGTAATAAGATATTGTTTAAGGGTGTTAAAGGCTTCTTTATGCTCTGTGGTCCAGTTAAAGAGTTTATCTTTCTTGAGAAGTTGGTTAAGGGGTTTAGCGATTTTCGAAAATCCTTGGATAAATCTTCTATAATAGGAGGCTAATCCCAAGAATCCTCGAAGTTGTCTAAGAGTAGTAGGAGTAGGAAAGTTTTTTACTTTTTCAATAAGTCGTTCATCTGTTTTAATTCCATCTTTTCCTATAATATGTCCTAAAAATTTAATGCCATTTAAGAAGAAATAACATTTTGCTAAATTTAATTTTAGATTAGCTTCTTTTAGTATCTGGAAAACTAATTGTACGTGTTCTAAATGTTCTTCAAATGTTCTAGAGTATATAGTAATATCATCTAAATATACTACTACAAATTTGTTGATATATGGACGAAGAATCTTATCCATAAGGCGTTGAAAGGTAGCAGGTGTATTGGTAAGTCCAAAAGGCATAACATTGAACTCATAAGTTCCATACTTGGTAATAAATGCTGTTTTCTTTTTGTCTTCTTCTTTAACAGCCACTTGCCAGTATCCACTAGCTAAGTCCAATCTTGTAAACCAAGAGGCTCCATTAAATGAGTTTAAGATCTCATTTATAGTGGGCAAGGGGTATACATCTCTTTCAGTTATGGCATTTAATTTTCTATAGTCGATGCAAATTCTCTTTTTACCATCTTTTTTAGGTACAAGTACTACTGGAGAAGACCAGGGTCCATAAGATTCTCTGATGATTCCTTTACTTTCCATTGCTTCTATTTCTTTCTTGATAAATTCTTGATCATCGGGAGGACAATTATAAGCCTGCTGTTTAATTGGCTTATGATCTCCTGTTTCAATTTCATGACAAATAATATTTGTTTGTCCTAACTCTTTAGATTGTCCTTCTTCTATGATATTTTTTGCAAAAATATCAATATTATTCATCAAAAATTTACTAGCTTTATCATGCTGAGGTTGAGTAAGTTTGGTATTGACATTTAAATCAGATTCCTCTTCGAGGTAGTCTGGTTCTTCAACTAATTCCGTTAAGTAAAAAGCAGGTGTTTTTTCAATATCTAACCAGGGGTTATAATATAAATCATCTGCTGTAAGAGGCCATTCTTCTGAATAATAGGTTTCAGATTCACTTTCTTCTATTTCGTCAATCCACTCATCATCATCATTAAATTCATCCTCGTCATAAATGGGACTAATATTGATACTACTGGTATGGGTAGCATTGACTGTTGCTTGTTTTCCTAAATATCGTACATTTAAGGTATTGTTTTCAAAATCTAGCTTAGCTCTAGATTTGTTAAACCAATCTGTTCCTAGTAAGATTGTCTCATCCATCGATTCAATAACTTGTAGGTTGATAGGAATAACAATGTCCTGAATGGTAATCTTTACATCTTCAATTGTTCCTAAGGCCTTGGCTCTGGTTCCATTTGCTGTTACTACGATAGTTCTAGAGGGTCCAGTAATTTGTAATCCAAGCTTCTTCATAAGCTTAGCAGTAACAATACTAACTGCGGCTCCAGAATCTAAGATTGCTACAACTGGATTACCTTTAATCCTAATGTGGCATCTCATAGCGGTAGTCTTTTTATTTCTTTCTGATTCTAAATGATTTGCTTCTGTAATAGGAGTTTTCTTCTTTTGTAGAATCTTTGCAAGATTTCTACGTTGACTAGGTTGTTGCAACATCTGACCAAGAGTTGCAGAAGACTTCATGTTTAAGATATCATTGGCGATATCATAAGGCTCGATTTGATCAATAACTGAGGGCTGAGATTTAAGCTTAATTTTCTGCCTGCTTGCTTTAGGCTGGAAAGTAACCTCTGGAGGGATTTCATCCATGGCAATGTCTGGTTCATTCTGAATTGGATTGATTATAGTACGATTTCTTAAGTTTATCTCCTTTTGCGACTCTGAATTTTTAATGACTTCTTTGGCTTTCTTTCTATCGGTAGAGTAAGGTTTTGACCTAGGAGTTTTGGTGACATAGACTTCTTCAACTTCACTATCTTCTGCTTCAAGATAATTAATAGTTCTTTGCTTCAGATCTCTAGCTAATTGTTTATACTGAGCAGTCGTGGTGTTTCTTTCAGCTAAACAATTTCTAGCTATATGACCAGCTTCACCACATTTGTAACATATAACTGATGACTTGGGTCTGGGTTGGGTTCTAAAGTTCTGGTTATTTCTGCTAGAATTTTCTTTAGGGGTAAGTGCAGATGCAATAGTAGCATAGTTAAGAGTCATTTGCTGCATTTGCTTGGTTAAAGTTTCAATATCTTTTTCTAAACTTCTGATATTAGACGAGGTTGCAGGTTCCGCTTTGGAGGCGAAATCTTTTCCTTGCTCAAAGGTTCTGGCATGGTCAAGTGCTGCTGCTACGTCATTAGGAGCATGTAATAAAATAATTGGGAGAGTTTCTGGTGATAGTCCCTTATTAAAATGGTACAATTTCTGATCATTAGTTAGGTTATTATTAGTTTCTACTCGTTGAATAACTCTACGATATCTGCTGTAATAAGTATCAATTGATTCATCCGGCATTTGTTTTAGTTCTTCTAACTCCTTGATCCACTTGTTATGCCATCTCTGATTACAGAAGTGAGCAGTAAATCCATTTTTAACAGTAGTCCAATCGTTGTCAGCATTATTGGTAGCTGCATTAGCTGGGTAAAATGTTTGCTGCCATTCGTCAGCATTATCTCTCAGAAAGGCTGGCAGGACATCTCTTTTTCTTCTACTGCTCCACTTATTAGCAACGGCTGCCTTTTCAAAATCAGCCATCCAGGTTAAAGGATCCTGGGTACCATTACCATAGAAAGGTGCGATCTGGAGAAGGGTAGGTCCCTTGTCATTGTTAATAAGATAATCGTATACATTCTGTATAGTTGCCATGTTTAATTTAGGGCTAGGAGGAGGAGTTTGAAATAGTAAGTCTAAATTATAATCAAAATCTGAAAAACTTTCTCCTGATGAGTTTGAATGTAAAGAAGTAGTTTCACTATGATAGTATAGGGTTGTTAGAGGGTCGAGAGTAAATCTGTCTGTTAAGATAAGTGCTTGTCTAATACGGGTAATAAGAGTATAAAAGTCAACTTTAGAACTATAACGGAAGGTTATAGTTAATGCTTCTAAATAATCTTCTGAAACAACTAATCGTTGTATAATTCTCCTAAAAACTACAATAGAGTTGTAGGTAAAGCAAGTAGCAGGGAATTCTAGGGTAAACCAATCCCAAAAACTAAGAAATCTGTCTGGGATATTTCCAAGTACAGGGTAACAAGTTAAACAAGAATAGTCAGGTATAGTTTGGATTATATATCTCCTATGTTCTAAGGTGTTTGGGTAATTATAATGTTGAAGATCGTGTTGATTGTTTAAATAAATATGCTGTGCATATATAGTCATATGCCTGTACTATTAATTTAGAAGCTGTTTGTCACAATGCAAACACTTAAGCTTTCACTTCTAAATTTCAGAATGAGGGTATATCTCTAAATATTACTATGACAACAGAATGTGTCACTTAAGAAAAAGTTGTAGAGGAGGATCTTCCGGTCCTAAAGGAGGTTAGAACGCTAAAAATGGTCCAGTGGTTATCGAGTTATAAGCGTTTGAAGTTTGCGTAACGATAATCGGAAGGTTTTCTCTAAGAGGACTTTCTTGTAAATTCTTTGCCGATCAAAATCGCCGTCAGTACTTCGACGTCGAATATCGGGTTTCAGAGGGGTTTTCCTACTAAGGTATGCTTAGTACAAAAGTTGCGGTAGGTTCTCAAGACTTTGTATTTCAATTTTCAAGTCAATCGGTCCAATATTGATCGACTTCTCTTATGATCAACTAAAAAGACTTTCTGACGTTGGTAGAGATTGAATCTCACAGTCACCACCATATTGTCAACCTGGAAATTCACCTCTTCCAGAACTTCAGGAGACTGCTGATTATAGTATGACGACTATAACTTGACAGCTTTAGGGTTTATGGCGTCCAAATGGGACTTAACAAAGAGGTTTTTGAGTGATTTATGTATTAAGGCAAAGAGGCAAACAATTAATAGTATATGAGGATACTAAGAATTGTATCTTTATTATATTCCAGTGTATGAAGACACTGCACTTCCCAGAGGGCAGAAAGCAGTGTATTTATAGAGAAATTACATGTATAAATTATTACAATAAAGATATACAAATTCAATTTAAAAACTATTTATAGTACTAAAGGTAATGCGAAACTAATAGATATGTTATATATAAATGATATAAAAGATATAAAAGATAAAATATATATGAAAGATATGAAAGATATGTTAGATATGTTAGATATGTTAGATCCTTAAGATCCTTTAGATCCTTTAGATTCGTACGCTGTATTATTGCCTAATAAGGTTAAGATATTTGTCTATCTTGTTCTATTAATAGTTCAACACAAATGTCTTCCGATCTTGTGATCCCGTGATCAGAATCACATGATCTATAGCTCATTAGAAGCGTCTCGATGAGCTGAATCCAATGGTAGTTGTTTCATCTTCCTAACTTCTATAGGTCGAAAGTTATAGGCAAAAAGGTGAAAACTCTTAAGGTTAACAATATTAACAATTAAGTGGTATAGCAGTAAAACGTATAGTAAAAAAAAATAATAATAAAATACTTGTTTGTTTACTTTTAATATTCAATTTTTAAGCCATTTTTGGATTCAAATCCATTTATTCCACGTCTCATTATGATCGATGACGGAGATTTACATGTTATTAATCATAATTTCATCATAAATTTTTTTCTTTTTTTTTTCTTATTTGTTATTTCCATGGGGTGATAACAAATAAAGCTGGGGTGATAACAGGCATTGGTTATTTCCCTGAAAAGTTAAAAATGTAAAGGGAGACAAAGAAAATGATAAAAATAATTAATAACACAAGTCCCTGTCATGTTGTCATGAAACGTTGAATAACTCATTTATTCTGCCGTGTCGGGGAAATAATTAAAATATTCCCCCAGTGGTGCACTTATGGGGCGCAAAGCATCCCACATATGCCACTGGGGAAATATTTCATTATTCCCACCATTCCGGGGAATAAATAGTACTAGACAACTCAAGTTGGTAGATGCTTTGCATTTACTTACAATGTATTCATGAATTATATATTGCTTGGTTTCTGATTAATTGAAATTTGCACTACATAAGTTAGTATAATTCTGCAATTTGAATAGATAGCATAATATTAGGTAGCAAAAAATTTTTTAATTAAAAATTTTTAATTATAATTATTCAATATACTAAAAAGTTTGATTTCAATCGGTCTCGCATCACATAATCATATAATACAATTGCAGATCGCAATGTATCAATTAAAAACGAAGTTAACTTTTTTTTTTAATCGGACCAGCTAAATTAAAAAAAATGACTTGATTTGGAAATTTAATGAAATTTCAAATTTCATGTAAATTTTGCAATTTTTATGTGGAAATCTAAAATTTTATTGCTGACCGTAGAAACCAAAACTTAATAATAATAATAATAATAATAATAATAATAATAATAATAATAATAATAATAATAATAATAATAATAATAACTTAGAAAAAAGGGTTCTATGGCCCCTTTTAGCAATTAAGACTTTTTTCATTAGTACATACTACATTTACCCAATATAACTTTATTTGGTTTACGCATTTAGAGTTATGACCTGGGTCAAACGGGTCAGAATTCAAAATAGCCAAAAACCTACTAAAACCAATTTACTAAACAGTAAGTTCTTACCCAGGTCGTCTGACCGTCAAAGATTGGCCTATTAAAATACAGTAATCCAGATTTTCCAAAGTAGAAAATAAACGAACTCAAATCGAGCAATGTCAAGAAATCTTTCAATACAAAATCTGAAAAATTCCATTTAATATTTGGAGTACAGACTGCTCTCTATACTAATAACTCTATTTAAGAGTCGTTACATCAACTTTTAAGGATTAACTTTAAAAACTTCATGAATTTCTGTTTGACCCGTTTGACCCGGGTCATGGCTAATGATGCCTGACGAATGACGAAATATACGTCATTGACGAATGACGAAACTATTCGTCAGGTAATTTCTGATTGACGAATTGACGATTGACGAAACCCTGACGATTGACGAAACCTATGACGAATTGATGAAACCTATGACGAAATGACGAAACCTATGACGAAATGACGAAACCTATGACAAAATGATGAAACCTATGACGAATTGACAAAACCTATGACGTATTGACGAAACCTATGACGAATTGACGAAATCAATGAAGAAACCTGAAGAGTTATATTCCATACAAAATAGAGTTAATTACCGCGTTTATAAAAGTTAAGAAGTGTTTTAATAACGATAACGATAAGAGCTAAAAAAAACGATGTTTTAAGCGATAATGCATAATTAATAACAGCGATAGAGAATCAATATAGGTTGCTAAGATAACCAGTGCATTATTATTATCGTGATTTTACTTCTTTACAAAGGAAGAGACGCGAAAATACTTGAAAACCAATGTTTAGATCGACCTTGGTGCACCAATATATCGTTGTAGTCTCCAACACTAACACTCTTGCCATAAACTTCTATCTTTACGCGCTTTGTTTATTTACAAAATTTAATTTCCTTTTTTACGTGTTCGGAATCTATGTCGGGTTGATCCGGAATTGACGAAAATAAACGCGTGCACAAATTTTGACTATTCCGGATCAACCCGATTACCGGTATTTTCGACCGGTATTCCGGATCAACCTGACATAAATGACTACCAGTATTCCGGATCAACCTGACATATATTTGAACGTGCGAAAGAAGAAAAAAGAAAAAAGCCAATGAAACCTTATAATGAAATATCATTTTTTGAAACAATTTAAGGTTTAGTATATCTAAAGATCATTATATAGAAGCTTATTGTTTAATTATTGGCTGAATCGGTTGCCAATGTTTCATCAATCGTTAGAGGCTTCGTCAAGGTTTCGTCAATTTGTCATAGGTTTCGTTAATTCGTCATAGGTTTCGTCAATTCGTCATAGGTTTCGTCAATACGTCATAGGTTTCGTCAATTCGTCATAGGTTTCGTCAATTCGTCATAGGTTTCGTCAATCGTCGGGGGTTTCATCAATCGTCAAGGTTTCGTCATGACGAAACCATGACGACGTCATTCGTCATCACAAAAATAATTTCGTCAGGCATCATTAGTCATGGCCCGGGTCAATGACTGACCCGTCCGGGCCGATATTTTCTGACCCGGGTCAGAACTCTATACGCATTATAATACCCACTGCTGAAAACAGTCTGAACTGCTAAAATTAACTATAGTTGAACCTATCTAAGTGCATATGTTTTGTGTCATTTCACAAGTTAGATCGATTTCAAATTGACCAAAGTCATTCTTAAATTTTGAAACGACGTACTTATTTCTCAATCGGTGAAAATTAAAAAGATAAAATTATATGACCATGTGATAAAAATTTACGTAAAATTTCATATAAAGAACTTGCGTAAATTACAATTAAATTGAAAAAAAAACTGCTTTATAAATTTAAATAAAAAAACATCGCATAATCAATAAAAAAAAAAGTACACCTGTAAAAAATTCGCATGTTAAAAATTTTAACAATTTTTACATTACCAAGTAGAACGTATTCACATCGCGTGTACATAATAAGTTACTTCTTTTGAGCCTGTCACTCCTCTTATTCTTGCGAAGTGTAATGCCAGTTTTCACTTCCGAATTAACGATTTCAATAATTTTGAGTGCTAATGTACTTTTAAAACACTCGAATGTATTCATGAATGTATTCATGAATGTATTCATGAATCTATTCATGAATGGCATCATCTACTATTTGCAAGAAAAATACAAAGGCATAATAAAAAAATTTTTAACCAAGTTTTTTTGTCTTGCTAGCATGCTTCGTTATTTGGTGCACAACAGAAATTATCTTATAATAAAATAAGGTTACTTCCCTAAGCTATTTTTTCAATCGGCTTAATTGTGTGAAATTTTTTTAATTGCACCAACATAAAGAATTTTAAAATTATGAGTTATCCAAAATTTAAAATTTGACTATGTGAATCGCTTGGATTTTTAAGTGCAGTTTAAAATTAATTATATTTATTTCGATCAATGAATTTTTTCCTTTGACGACAAGCGAAAAAGTTATATCATTCCATACTAAGAAATTAATAATGAAAAAAATAAAAAAAAAGATTTGTTTAAAATTAAACATTCGAAAGCTTTACTTACTAATTTATTATTATTTTTTTTTGATATGATCTAATGTAATTAATGTGATTAAACGCAATATATTTGTAGTATAATAAAATTTGTATGTAACACTAATTTAATATGAAATATAAAATAGAAAATTATTTATATTATTGCAAAGTAATAATAACAAAACCCATCGTTTGGCAACGGGTCCACTATCTAGTAATTTTAAAAAATATTGTTTTTTAGATAGTTAACGTAAATTCATCCTCCCAAAACATCATACAGTTGGGCAAATAATAATTTTTTACTTAACTTATATGGAGTTATTTTCTTATAAATTAAATCGTAGTTTGGCTTAATTATAAATGCGATTACATATGATGTGATTATGTGGGAGGTACATATTATTTTATATTATTTTAATTGTCTAGTATAGGCTTTAAAAACTATAAGTCTAAAACCAATATTTGTAGAATATCAAAAATTAATGGATAATTTTTAATTAAAAATATTTTTATTTTTAACTTATCTATTTTAAGCTTATAAGCAATTTGAAATTTTTTTTTTTATAAAAATAAATAAATTAAACATATATTTATAGTAGTATTTTTGACAATTTAATATTGTGGATGCTATACTTCAAAAACTAAGTAATTAATATCTAATGTTTTAATAACTCTATTATAATTCAATCTTAACCATTAAATCTATGTGCGAACACCACTAGTGCGTCTGCAATTATCGCATACATAATTTTTGGGGGACCGTTAAAGCCAGGTACCTTATGTTTTTTATTTTTAATTAAAATTAGGGTAAGGGTCCTCGGACTCTTTGAAAGCTGGGGTTATAAAAAAAAAAACAAAAAACAAATTAGGGTAAGGGTTAGTTAAGAGTTAGTTAAGGTTAGGGATGTCTTATAGGTAAAATTGCCTTCCCGTCATTTTTTATTAATGCTCCGAGACAGGTTTAGACACTCGTTTCTTGTTTTTTACTTTTTTCTTTGTATTTGTCTCGTCGGGCTGATCTGTGACGATTAGGGTAAGAGGCACAGTAAAATTTTTGGGCATGCTCCTAGTATATAAATCTCATGACAAGTTTTGCTTAATTTATATAATATTCAAAATTATTGTGCGAAATAAATATTTACAGTATAATATAGCAATAAATATATGTAACCATATAAGTATTCGGAACCAGAAATAAAATCAGAGCTTTATTCTTTATTTAAATTGAAAATTTATTAAATACATTTATTTTCTTAGTTTAGGAAATAATGTCATCAAGATACAGTATTTAACTTTAAGATTGTTCTTGCACAGTATTACATTAGATTTAATTAGCCAATCAATACCCTGTTATTTTTTGTGATCACATGATATGGGCATTCCCTTTGGCTCAAAGGCATGCCCGGGGAGCAAATCTTACGTTTTTGATACTCCTGCACTTACTTTTTTGATACTCCTGTATGTACCCCAAAATTTTTGATGCAGATCTGCATATATACACGTGACTTATGTTACACAAAGGCCCAGTGCATTGTTTTTGCAAAAATAATTTTTGGTTACACGCTACTAATGTCGTGTAACGTTATACAAGTCTAATTTTGCCGCATTAAGCTTGATGCTGGTGGGCACTATCATGATAATGCCCCCGGCGGGATTAGACATAATTCCGGCCCACCCTAACCCTAAATCTAGTGGTACCCTAACCCGGCATTAAGCTTAATGCTGGTGGGCACTATCATGATAATGCCCC
>QKWP01000091.1:397773-418592 GCA_003550325.1 Gigaspora rosea | reverse complement strand
GGCGTGTAACCAAAAATTATTTTTGCAAAAACAATGCACTGGGCCTTTGTATAACACAAGTCACGTGTATATATGCAGATCTGCATCAAAAAAGTAAGCGTAATTTTGGGGTACATACAGGAGTATCAAAAAAGTAAGTGCAGGAGTATCAAAAACGTAAGATTTGCACCCAGGGATCTACCCTAGTGACGATCAAAATTTTACAATTTGATTGGCTGTAAGTCACGTGATGGTGCCGGCTTTAACGGTTGGCCATTATTGCGTAATTATTATTTTCTAGTCGAGTTGGTGAAACGTAACATTATCAAAACAAACTTTTGTGTTTTACAAATTCTACAGTATCAAAAGCACTAAAAACATTTATTTTCTTCAAATAAACTTTAAGAAATTTATTGATCGTTTTTATACGTTTGATTTGTCTAAGTTCAAAACTTCAAATGTCACAAATGGATACAATATTGTTTCAACATTTCTCAAATGATTTCGCACAACTTCTTGAAAGTGAATACAATTATGATGTTGTCATTAAATTAGATGAACAAAGTTTTAAATTACATTCATTAGTATTATATCAACGTTCATTATTTTTTCATGAAAAACTGTCGAGCAACAAAAAATTGAAATCACGGTACCTCATATTTCTGCAAAGCATTTTAAAATTTTAATTAAGTCAGTAATTTTATTATTTTAATATCATATTAGTTAAAGTAACTTACAATACTAACTAAAAAAATTTTTTTTTACTTAGATATATTTACACTGGTACAATTTCATTAAATTTCCATTAAAAGATATCGATTCATCTACTATATTTGATCTTCTAATTTCTTTTCACGAATTGGATTTTGAAGAGCTAGTTATCTATATTCAGTTGTATCTTATTAATGACAAGGCACTTTGGCTTAGATTTAAATTTTTCAAAGTCTATTATACCTGTTTTTTATATGATGATTTTGAAGCCTTACAAACTTTTTACATCGACATTTTTGCAGAATATCCAAGCCTGATTTTTGATGCAAATGAGTTTAATTTGGTTGATGAAAGTGATTTAGTGACTCTTTTAAAGCGAGATGATTTACAATTAGAAGAATCTAAGATTTGGGATAAGATGATTCAATGGGGAAAGGAGAACACTCAAGATCTGCCTTTCAATATCACTCAATGGACTAACGAGAATTTTTTAGCTCTTAAGACCACACTTAATAATTGTATTTCTTTAATTCAATATTTTCAAATGTTTGGAAAGGACTTGGTTACAAAAGTTAAACCTTATAAGCAAATTCTTGATCCAAACTTATGGGATGATATTACAACAAAGATTATGGCTCCTAATGAATCTGTTTCTTCAATTATTTTACCTGCTCGTAAAATATTTTTTAATTTCATTAATCATTCATCTATTATTAATGAAGAGCATTTTGCTGAGATTTCTTCTTGGATTGATCGTAATTCATCAACTTATGACATTAGATGTATACCATATGAATTTAAATTACTTCTTAGAGGAAGTAAAGATGGATTTGAATTTGAATCATTTGATACATTATGTGCTGATATACCTGGTACAGTGATTGTCATGAAAGTTAATAAGATGAATGAATTACTTGGTGGATATAATCCATTAGTTTGGTCATCAGATAGTGATGAATGGTCAAAAACTCTGATAGCCTTATTTTTTCATTGAAATCACAAAATTTATCAACATCTATTCTTAGCAGAATTAAAAACGCAGATATAGCAATTGGATATGATAGTAGTGCTAATAATTATGGTCCATATTTTAGCAATTCTTTTCTTATGTGGGGAAATAAAAAATGGTATTATAATACTTATGAAAATGATCATGAAAAACTACTTAGAGATGAAGAAGAAGATGGAAATGGGTTCTTTGTTGATGAAATTGAAGTTTTTCAAGTACTTAAGAACCAAATGAAGTATAAAACCTTAAGTAATTAGTTTGAAGTACTGTTTGAGGGTTGGTTAAAATTTGAGCTAAGAAAGAGTTAGATAGAAAAACAGTAGAATGTATCAGATCCAAAATTTTGCAGAAATTTTTTTTTTTTTAGTTAAAACATAAAAATGGATTTATAGAAATTATAAATTACGAATTAGTTTTTTTTTTAAAAAAAAAATACTGTTATTCTTTCTAACTTTATTATATCTGTCATTGCACTACACTAAATAACATATTTCGCTCAAGTAACTTTTTATGATTATTATTTGTAAGCTTCAACGTGATTTTGTATATAGAAAAAAAAGACAGAATGAGTAAATTAGTAGCATTTATGAACTTAATAAATATATTGTATATGAATAATAAACGCAGTAATGCTAACAAAATGTAGACGTTCACAAGGATTTAATTCAATATAATTTATTAAGATATTTTTAATTGATTGAAATAGTTTATATAATTGACGGAACATGATAAAATTAAATCATTATTTGATTGGCTCATTGCATCCTTGTTTATTAACACTTTGATATAGTAATGTATTTTCATTGTTTAAAGATAGCAAATTCATACCTTATTTTATATATACTTCTATTAGATCATTTAATTTTTATTGATCTAAAAATTTTCTCCTATACAATACAATTTTGGCAAAAATTTCAGTTTAAATATTAAGAGAAATCTTAAATTTCAATTCAATTAACTCAAAAAAACTTATATTCTTTACATGCTGAGTCAATAATATCTAGAAGAAATAGTTGTTTTAAAAATTTCTATAGAACTACATTCCTATCAGACTTCTGATAATATTTAAATGCTTAATACATATCTATTTCAACTCAATTTATAAATAATTAAAATAGCCAACTACATGCATTCTATTAGATTATTCATATCTGCTGATTTTTGGTAATGAATAAATTAGTAATGGTAAAAAAAACATTGTTAACCATTTTAAAACATCGCTACATGTTTTAAAATGGTTAATCTATTTGCTCTTTATTTAAAAAAGTTCGCACCTTTTTGTTGTTTTCAGTTTTAATAATTACTAATTCATTCATAATACTTAATTTTAACTTTATAACATAACCCATTTTTTTAACATCCCTAGAATGAATATTTTGCTTTTCATTTTTTTCAATCCCAATTCCATAATTATAACAATAATCATTTTGTATAAATGGTTCATATTGACCAATTTTTGACAATGAAATATAGTTGATCAAAATCACTAATTATTTAAGTAAGTTCATTTGATAAGCTATAACTTTATTATTTTTTCAGTCTTTAGTTAAATTTTGATATAAAAAATATACTAAAATGTGTATGGTTATGTAAACTATTACTGCATATCTTGTGTAGGTATTGTCTAAAACTAATGTGATTCAGAGACAATCAAATCAAAGAGATTGATAATGCCTGCTGATGAAGGAAAACAAAAAAACAAAGTTATTTTGGCGTATTAAAGAAAAATGCAGGGAAAACAATATTGCTCATATAATGCCAACTATAATCTAAAGTGACCCTAACACAAAATTAATTAAGAATTATCTGAGGCATCACTCTATGTGCAGCATCAAATTCTAGTTCAAATACATGATCTCTACAAATGTTATTTTTTCTTATTTGTTCTCTAGATGCATGTTGCTAAAAGTATCAATTCTCATTGAGTACAACTTGTAGTGATCAAACTTTTTGCAGTATGCATTTATGAAGCAAATAAAAAATTGTATTTGTAAAGATCAAACATATTTGATTCAGAACTTAATGAGATTTTGCATTTAGAGATATCCAATTAAAGAAAGTTGGCTATACTTAGGTAAGGTGAATTCCAGAGATACTCAAGATACTTAAAGTTCGTTTATAAAGAAGTTTCCATAGCACATATTATGAATAGTGATTACTTTTTAAAAAAAATTTTTTTTATATGTACATATGTTGGGTATAAAAGTACTCTAAACTGTATAAATCCAATTTCATAAAATTAATCAACTACAAGAAAATTACCTTATAGGTGAACATAAGTTTACCATTTGATTTTTATGTTGTACAGTAATTAAAATAAATTTACATCACAATTAATATATCTAATTATTGAATTAAAGTCTGTTTAACTATAAGATCTTATAACAACAACCAGAATGCAATAAAAAATTTTTGGGACATGCCATATAGTTCTATAAGTGTAAATAAGAGCATCTTGGCTTTCTACATTTTATGTTCATAAAGAACTAAAATTTAAAATATGCAATTAATACTTAGATTAATTTTAATAAGAAACTTAGAGTATTCTACATACATATGATCAGTTTATTTTTATTGATCCACTCTTGATTAACAATTATAATTTTTAAAAGTACTGCTAGAAAACGTAAAAACTTTATGTAAAGAAGCTTACCAACCAATAACAATATGCAAAATAATTTACCACATATATTTAGAGAATAGTTGGGTATATATAAAGTGTGATAAATAGAATATTTATTGTTAATTAACCTGAAGAATCTAAAAGATATAACTAAAACTTTATTTATAACTAAAAAACCCAAGCACAGCACATTACTTCATTACAAAAAACTGACCAATTTAAAACACTAAACTCAAATCATTCTTTAAATTCATATAAATAATAATTCGTAATCTGTACCAAACAGGGGCTATACATATAACCATACATAATAAAATTGGAGAAAATCAATTATTGTTTATCATATTTCTGGAATTTGGTATAGAAAAATGCATTGATTTTTTGATCAAGGCATAATCACTTAAAAATCTGTCATTATTTTCGCTCGGATTTCATATTAAACACTTTCTTTATTAGACATTATGGAGATATATGATGGGAGTAGTGCTCCACTTTATTACTTTCTCTTCTGTTATTGCATATTGTGCTCATAACAACTTTATGTACACGTGAATATACTCATGTTATAAAGCATAATTGAAGATCGTCAACCTAAAATGTTGCGCATTCTACTTTTTTTTTTTAGCAACCAATTTTTATAACAGCGAGTTCGAGCCGTGCAGCGCCTTCAACTCATTATATATGAACTCAATTTTTTTTTTTTTGTAACATCAATGTTTATAACAGCCAATTCGAGCTCACGCTATGGTGCGTGCCTTCAGCTCATTACACATGATATCAATCTTTATATAGCGGCGCATTCAACACCTTACACATGAAATATCAACTTTTATAAGTGTAGCGAGTTTGACCTCAAGTTATGTGTGGCGCATTCAACTCGGTACACACTACAACGTCAACATAATAACGAGTTCATTCCCAAGCTATGGAGTGGCGCATTAAATCATTACGCATAACAACAAGCAGTGCGCAAGATGCAATGAATGAGAGAGGGCGGAAGGAATGGGAGCCGAATTATAATCGGGCATCGAAGAGAACAAGTGACAAGACAAGCGAGGTAAGAAAGCACCAAGATTCACCATTTACTCCCACATGTATCTTTATAATTTCTGCCGCATGCATAAAATTTCTATCACCTGCATATCTATAATCATATGCTATTACTTTTTCATATAAGTCGCAATTTCAAATAAGGTTATCCGCGCGATAATAACCCTAACGTGACTATCGTCAACGCATAGAGTTATATTAGAATTTTCTATGATACCACATATAGTTTTGATTTACATAGTGAGCATGAGCTTGAACTTGTTGCGAGCACCCGACCTTGCGTGGCATCACGCGCTACACAGCTATCCCTTATACTTTAAATTTTACATGTCACACGTGATCGTACTGGTCCTGCGCGGCACGCATGTCGCGCAGCTAACATGATAAATTATATCTATGTCTACATTGGGTTTATATGTCAATATATAATTTTTAAATACATAGTTTTATGTAAAATTAACTTTGTGATGATATTTTTATATTTTAAATTGTCGTTACATAACTGTTAAATAAATATTATTTAAAAATTATATTTATGTATAAATTATGCTATGTAAGTCTATATTGGGTTTGTAGATTTACATATAATTTTTAAATACGTAAGTCTATATAAAAACAACTTTATGATGTTCTACTTATCACGATGGCCAGCTTACTGTCCATGGATCATTTGTAAGGTCTGGTTTATAATTATTCAAATCGATTCCTATTTGATTCAGAGGAAAACATAAACTACACGTAGTAGGATCTTCTGGTGATTGGGAATAGGCAGCAAAGTAATATATGAAACCATAATATACTTTAAAATCATATATATGAACATATCCATCGTTATAATCATTATATACAATAAAATATAATACGGTATTAAAACCTGTTTTAGGCTTATCTAACCTATCTATTTCCAAAGTTTTTGTTCCGCAAGGAACACGAACTTTTAATCCAACCTAGAAAATATGTGTTATTCAAAAAAGTTAAATGATTATAATGTTGTCAAAACATATACTATATCATACTGTAAAACAAATACGTACAGAATAATCACTTATTGTAATTTTCCATGGAGCTGTAGCGCTCCCTGTTAATTGAGGAGTACAGCTAAATAAGCGATACCATCCGCACTTTCCGCAGCACATTCTTCTGAATTCTTTCTTCCATCTGGATAAAAATAAAAGGTATAATTATAGTCTTGAAATATAGGAAAAACGCCATCTTCTATGGAATAAAACCCATCTGAATCAGGCTTATTTTCTATAGTAAATGATTGACTTCCGAATTCGTTATTAACTATCTTCAAGCATCCTGTAGATCTATTATCTCCAGAATAAAAATGTTCAGGGAGTTGAATAATGACTGCCGGCAGTTTTTTTTTTTTAAAAAAAAAATTAGATATAAATATTAATACTTGTCATAAAGTATATAATGTTCTATATAACAAAGCAAATACGTACAGGAGGACCAGGAGGAGGACCATAAGTAATATCACTTCGAAAGGCAATACCAATTTGTGAATTTGTTTGATCGAAAACCATATAAAAGTTCTTTTAATCATGAAGTGAATGAATAATTTAAATTATTAATATATTTATGAATATAATTATAATATAATTGTCATATTATAAATTACCGTAATAAAAGCCCCGCCAAATATCCAAACACCGTCATAAGCACTTCCAGTAATTGTAGATTCACATTGATTTGTATTATTCACACTGTTCTTACTAATTGCGCTTGATGGTATTCTCCATTTTTGACCAGCAATTTCAAAAGATAGATCAAAAGTATCTGAAATGTTACAATCTACAATTGACGTACCATTAGAATATTTTCCTCCAGGTAAATTCTTTATAAGCATATTAGCACTATTATCATCAAAATGAATGTTTTGAAGTCCAGTATCAAACCAAATTAATCCATTTAAGTTAATTGGACTATTATTTATATATATATTAGTAACATTAACCGTGAATAATTTATTTGAGTCAATGAGTTGAGGAAGAGGTTGATATACTATATTACTTTCGTTATTCCCTATATTTTTTAATTATTAAACAAAAACAATATAAGATGGTTTTCAGTAAAATTATTATATAATCTCAATGGATTTACAAATTTACGCCTAGATATGTGATGAATAAATAGGAAATCGACAAATATATAAAGTTGTAACTATGTAATAATTATAAATTCATGAATTTTAATAAATATAAATAAATTTCATTAACTCATTGAAATGTGTAATTTGATCGATATTATGCCTCAATGTAGTAATATAAAATGTATATATAAAATGTATATATACCAACCTTGAATATGATCTAAATCTATCCCTCCAAATGTAATTGTTCCTCCTAAACCAATATCTGTGGAGTTCATGGAAAGAGCAATTCCCACGATTTGTTTCTAGATGGATATTATGAATTTTAAATGATATATTATTATCGTTAAAAATATTGAGCAGTAAATACTATGATTGTGAAAACTTTTATTTACTTACATCAAACCTATCTAATATGTACTGTTAAATGCAAATATTAAACTTTAATATAACATAATATAATAAATAAATAAATAAATAATAAAAAATAAATAATATATAATTACATTTTGGTAAGGCATAAGACCTATTTGACCTGAAACAGTATCCGGAATGACGATATTTTCTGACCCATTTACATCCTTAGGGAATCCAATTTGAATTTGTTCAAATATTTGATTGTTAAATTTAATTGTATCATTAGCCCATATACTTATAAGCTCGCTTTGAATATATTTAAGCTTGAATTCCTCATAATCACTCGTAATAGTATTCGAAAAAGAAGTATTAAAAAAGTTTGTTGTTCGATTATAGCAAGCATTTCCAAATGGATTCATACATATTTCGCAAATAACCCAGAGTAAGTTAGTTGTTACTCCAAGTAGTATATTCAAAATTTGAGGCGGTGTACCTAAATGAATTGGAAAGGTCCATTGATTAAAGGATATTCAAAAGTAATATTTATTTTTAGTGGCGTGGTGATAAGTGGGATAGGAGACGTGGTTTCAGATGCGGTGGTAGGTATGCTAATTGGTGTAGTTATAAATGTGGTAATAAGTCCAGTCTGTCCTCCTGTATCTTTTTTCCAGTATTGACTGATTTTGTTTGTTTGGGCATTTACATGATTAATTTGAGCAATAACAGTATATTTCCAAAAAATCATAAAGATCATTAATAAAGCATAATATCGTTTTATTTGACGATTATAAAGATTGAACGGGAAGGTAGTCATTGCAAAATGTTGTAAATTATTTGTAATGTATTTTAGTTTTTAATGTGCAGTTTATATATAATACGGTTAATTCATAATATTAAATTTCAGTTTATGAGCTTAAAATCCGGATTCATGTTTGATCCTATCTAAAAAATAAAACCATCTTGAAAATCAAAAATGTATGATTCGGATCAATTATAAACAGAAATAGAAATAATAGAAATGCAGAATAAAAACTAGATAACTCTGCACGTCATTACACGAACCCATAAACTATATACACTGAATATTGACATGATTACCTATATAAATATTAATAATAAATATTCGTTAGTTTAGACTATTATTAGTCAATATTTATACAGTCATACAACTAGTCAATTTGATATAGTTAATCAAACAGAATTGCACTTATTTTATCTCATAGTTTTAATAATATTGTAAATATTCTTTCACTTGCTTATTTGATCGGTCAAATTTAATTATTATATCTATATGGACTAGAGATGTGTTTCATGCGTGCGCATGATTCCTTAATCGTGCATCCAAATATAAAATGCGCATTTTCCCCATCACTAATATGGACTAATCGGCGACAACTGGCTCTGATTAGTTACAAAGTTGGATTTGGTTAATGATTTATTTAAAATACGTTACCAATTTATAATCTCTTACAGTATTTGATTAATTATTATAAACAAAAAGAAAAAATAATTGCGAAAATCATAATAGGATTAAACTAAATCATTTCATTATATCACAGAGACAGAATAAAGGTTAAAATAATAAAAAGTTATTGTGTGAAAATGTAATTTATGTGCTACCAAACATCGGATTTTCTGGGACTTGGTTTATGTTCGATGATATAAGTGATATTGAGATATAATTCGTAAATAAAAATTTTCTAATTTCTATAAGACTAATCTAGAAAGTTTTTTTTTTGTGACATAACTCGCGTTATTTTAAATATACATACAAGGCCTATTGATAAGCCTTCATAAAAGTTTTACCAAGAACGAATTTCACGAAGGGGAAGATTTACATGATCGTAAATCTTTCCTTTTATGTTTTTACAGCTTGTTTCATCGACATAAATTCAGAAATAACGCGGAACAACCAAATAAGTGTGAAATACCCGTATTCCATACTATACAATTCTGATCATTCATACCATATTGATCTGCTGTAACCTCTCAATATTTGATTGATTCATGATTTACCGTAAAAAATTTTGTTATATGTATGTGGTAAAGGTTGATTTGATATTATCATGATTAAAAATTGTTAATGAATTTGAATTGTGATGACATTATTGACGAAGTATTTGAAATAGATACCCAAGCATTTTAATGTAGAGTCAGTTGTGATTGATAACATACAGATTTACATGTATTTTTTCTTCTACATTAATAAAGTCATTTGACTGAGCAATAATAAAGAAAACGGCATAATTGAAGCATTCAAATAACAACTTAATTTTTGTATTTGTTTGTGCTAGTTTGGTAAAAGTTTTTTTTCTTTAACCTGCAAAAACTAGCGAAGATTGGATAAGTTGACATAGTGCTATAATCCGATTAGAGGTTAGTCGACCTAGTTGCTAAGTCAGTCGATTTTTCGAGAAATCTACTTAGTTGGCACTTAATAAAAATAGAATTGATCATTATTTATTATATTGTATTTACATTATAGAATTCTATAGATGCTGCACTATAAATATAGTTGGTTTCCATTATTTTACCAGTACGATCACATGAAAAAATGGTTCCGTTCAACTTTTTGGTGCGCTATAGTTTTTTCCTGTTTTAGAAGGTATTATGGTTATATCTTTTTTTTCTTTTATGGCATAATTCAATTTGTTCTGTGTCACGATATCAAATTGACCTACGTAAGTCATTCTTAAATTTTGATACAACGTACGTGCATTATTTCTAAATCAGTGAAAAATTAAAAAGATAAAATTAAATAACCAAAGTGATAAAAAATTATACGATCATTAATAATCGTAAATGTTCATTTGCATAAACAAAAGGTGATAAAAATTTACATAAAATTTTATATAAATTAAAAAATATATATATATAAATTTGCGTAAATTGCGGTTAAATTGAATTAAGAATTGACCTAAGTTATTCCTAAATCGGTGAAAATATAAGCAGGACGAAATTGCAAAATAACGCTAAATAATGCATGTTACTGTGTAAATTTATTTTGATTTCTTGGCATTACCACTTTTTTGATGTTGTTTATGCTGATTTTCTTAAAAAATTACTTCAATTCTGGGTCTATTATATCATTTTTAATGTTCTTATTAACGCCCTTAAACAAGACAAAATCGTGAACGTGAATTTTCCAAATTTACTTTTGTTGTTTGATTGCCTAATATTTACAAGTTATTTTGAGTTAAAAAAATTCATGAATTTGAAAACATTTTGTATAATGGTCTCAAGTTCAAGAATAAGTGCAAGTGCAAGAAAAAGTGCAAGAACACGACAAATGCTCCGCTATAAAAAAATAGTGAATATATTAGCGAATATCAAGAAAAGTTACATTCAACCAAATATTTAATTATTGATTTCTAGAATTTTTGGTCGGAATTTTTGCTGCCCAGTTATCTGATAATCAACTAATTTTCTCCCTATAAGAAAAGTGGTATGGGTGGTGGTACGGGTTGGTGTCGGGAATGCTCGAAATGGCACGGATCTTGTGGCACGTGCAGGAACGTTTTACGGAATGGCACGGTAAAAATGGCACGGACATTGCGGCAAAGGGTGGCACGTAATATCACGTCATATGAAATGGCACGTTCAGATGACACGTATGTGTACGTTACACACGTGTTGGCTCGTTTCGTGGAGAGCGAATGATCAGTAAAGGATTTTTTTGTTAAAAAACAGAGCGATATCTCATAATTTCACTAATGAAGCTTCCCTGTGTGTCTTAACAAAAAAAATTCCTTACAAAATTTTGCTTCATATGCAGTTAGCTTGTTCATCTTATGTTGATTACTTATATAAATTTATGTTTTAATAGTTAATCCACATCGTTATCGCAGTGGCATGTGAATTTATGTTTATTACCCGTGCCAAATCCCATGCCGATTTGACTAGTAAACTGCTGCAAAACCCGTGCCATTACAGACCAATTGTCACGGGCACATGGTCCCTCACGGTCCACTAAATACAAACCAACATGGGCCATACCCATACAAATCCGGACCTTGACCCATGCCTATACGGTACATTTTTCTTATAGGGTCTTAATGACTCGCAGTTTAGGCCACGCAAAGTTGATTTTTCGTTTTGCATTGCCTGCCATCCATTTTTTTTTTTTTTTAGTTCCCAATTGTACCAATTATTCGGTTTTTGACAACTATTTTTTCCTGCTATTTTCATCCGGTATCACCCGATAGAGACCTTAATTTCCTGCAATTGTCCGATAGGACTAACAGAAAAAATATGACTGCTGACCCAATTTTTTGATTTCTTGTTGCACAAAATAAAAAATTAACCTTGTATAACATTAAATGTTAATTATTCTATTTGCAGTATATTAAAAAAAATCTGTCTGTCTGTCCTTAATTTGGAAATTTATGTAATGCAAAACAAAAAAATCAACTTTGAGTGGCCTTATGTTGATCTACCAACCAATAAAATTACAGTTATGTTCAAAAGGTTAAAAGTAATATAGCAATATAAGGTTTTCTCTTGCAACACTTATTTTAAAAGGAGTAATGAGCTTTGTAACAAACTTTTTATAGTTAGCTTATACTGATTTAAAATAACCCACTATATATTGCAATTACTGATATAGCGAACAAATTTTGTAATAGAATTTTTCATAAAAACTCAAATAAAAACTAACTGAAATAGAGTGTGAATTCTGTAGCAGAATTTTATAATAATATAATTTTAATGCAAACTAACTCAATCTTAACTAGAGTTGGGCAATGAAGCAAAACCTATTTGAAACTAGTTTTGGTTTCAGTATAATCCAAAACTAGTTTCAGATTTTTGAAAAAATCTGAAACACTCTGAAACTCTGAAACTATAATCTGAAACTTCTCAAAACTACATTTAAAATTTATAATATATAATTAATTAATTGTTTAATAAATTATATAAATAATAAATTTTTTTTTACCTTCGCAATTTTGTGTGAAGGCTGATGTTTATTAGTTTTTAGATAATACATTTTTGGTTAATGAGAGTACATTTAGCCACACGTGCAACTTTTGGTCACCTATTTAAGTAGTCTGCCTGAAGGTTCTACATTATATGCCGTATCTGTAACCTAACTAGAAGATTACCCATTTAAACTCTTTGATGTTCCTGTTCTGTATTACCTACCACAATCACGCCAGCACATAACCTCATCCTGCTTTAATTGAAGACCACCCAGGTTGACATCTGCTATACTACTTGTGCCCTAATTCTATAGATAATCCAGTAGGGTTCTCATACTACTGGATTGCCTTGGGAGAGGTGTAGTACATACTCTTCTAATCTTTCTATGTTTTACACATTTCCAGATTAGGCTTCGAATATCTTCTGCATTAGCTGAATCCACCAACTGGCAGTCAGGGCAAACTATTAAACTGCACAATTCCAGTATCTGTGCCCTTATAAGATTCATTCTAATCCCAATACCTGCATCAACCAGACCTATAACCAATTTCTCACAAATTACCAAACTAGTTAGCCCAGATGGGTTATTGTACCTCAGCTTTAGGTGCCTTTTGGTTTACTTTTCTTGGTTTCTAATTCTGCAATATAGGACCTTTTCCTCCAGTATGACTCCAGTGGCCAGGTTGGTGGATCCCACTTGCTCTAGAGTGTGCGTCCAGTTTTTCAGTCTCAATTTCTGGTATCAGCAGTATTATCAAAGATCTCACTACCTCCTTATCTGGGTCTTGCCAAACGGGTTTCAATTATTTCAGTTCCTTGAATTTGGATCACCTGAGTGCTTCTATTTCAAGATAGTAATACCAAGGCTATAGATGATATATCCAACTAATCGTTGAATAAATATTACTGATATACAGGCCTATTTCTCTAAAATGTCTCCAGTAGGATTTGAACTCTAAACTTGCTGCTTGGGAGGTGACAACTTAACCACTTCCCTAAGTCACCACACTCTGATAAAATTTTAATATATAAATATACAATAAGAAATATATTAATAATAGAATTTTTGATTTTTTCGCATAGGCGATACATTAAACCCTATAAGATCTGGTGTAATGTGAAATCAATTCGTTAGTTTAGGGTTAGGGTAAGAGTTAGATTAGAGTCAGGGTAGTGTGTTTTAGCAAAGAGTTTCTAATCCAAAATTCCATAAGTAATTTTTTTTTGTTAGAGCATAAGAGATGGTTTCATAGTCAAAATCTAGTATTATGGCCAATTTTTGGTAATCACTTCGATCTCACATTACACCTGATTCTGGATTCTTATTGGTTGATTAGGGTTCGATACATTGCCATGGCGATAAATATAATATGGGGTCTGTGCCTTGAAAATGACCTTACAGGACTGTGTAGATTTTATGAATAAAAATTAAAATTTCTAGCTATCCAGTAATCCAATTCATATAAATATTTTTTTATTTTGTAGAACTCACTGAGCTCTACAAAATAAAAAAAGTTTACTTGAATTGGATTATTGGATAGCTAAAAATTTTAATTTTTATTCATAAAATCTACATAGCCCCGTAAGCTCATTTTCAAGGCACAGACCCATATGTCTTAATAATAAATAAATAAATGATAAAATACATAATATAAATAAATATTTTATATTATATATATTTAAGATAAAAATCTTATTTAATGAAAAATCTCAATAAATATAATATAAACAGATAATTTTAATAAAAATATAATTATTTAATATTTAATAATAATAAATTTCATCAATATTATCAAGTATTTTTGTAATAATTCACTTAGATTATAATCTAAATCTTAAATAAGCTTATTTAAATCAGTTCATCATCTGAATTTTCTATAATTTTTTGATTATCTGTATCTTTAAAATACTATTTTCTAAATTAATTAATTTTAATAAATTTATAGTCATATCTCTTTATAATCACATAAAAACTTTTTTATAATTACACCTATATTTAGACCCAATTACTAATTATTATATAACAAAAGACTTCTATATAAGCACACCTCTTTATAAGAACATTTTTTTAAAAAAAGTTTAAATGGTTCCAAAAGTGTGATTATAAAGAGGTATAACTATTATATACTCCCACATAGTTTATTCTTCTTTATCTAAGTCAAATTTAATCTTAAATAGTTTCAGACTCTTAGATAAGGTTTCAGATTTCGGATGAGGTTTCAGTATTTTGAATAAGGTTTCGGAAGCCATAATCCAAAACCTGAAACTTTTGGATTTAGCAAAAAAAGGGTACAGTGCCCAACTCTAATCTTAACCATATACTCTAGTTAATAAAATAGTATGTTCAGTAACAGAGTTTTTTTGTGCTGATTCAATGCAAACTAACTTAGCATATTTGTGAATATTAAATAATGAGAATTTACAGATTTTAACTAAGATTCTAAAGTTTTATACAAAGCTTCTATGGCAGGATCATGAGTTAGGTATTAAATTATATAAGATAAGCAATAATAAAGTTTACCATTAGTAATGTAGACAAAATCTGATTAAGAATTAATATGTAGTATCTTTATTTGGATATATTATCAATAATAAAGATTAAAATTAAAAAATTTTTTTATCATGTAGTATCATGCACATTTTATATATTATGCACATTTTATTATAAAATGTGCATTTTTCACATCTCTATATAAAACTATGTATTTCAAGACTTGCTGAGAAAATTAGTAATTATCAGATAATCTTGGCTAAAAAAATTCTGACCAAAAATTTATGAGAAATAGTTAAATCATCTAAATTTTTAGCGGAATGTAATTTTTAATAATATTTGCTAATATATTTACTATTTTTTATTAACCTTATGTATTTCTTTTTATCTATTGCAGGGCAATTGCTCTTGTTCTTGTACTTGTTTTTGAGACCATTATACAAAATGGGTTGACTTTTTTTTTTTAGCTATTTATTCATCTAAAAATTTTGTAATCAGTAAATTTGGCAAATTCATGTTTCATGATTTTAAGAGAGTTGTTTAAGGGCTTTAATAATTAACTAATTGATTGGAAAAATTTTAACAACTCAGAACACTAATCATAACCAAACTCATTCCTAATGAAGAATAAAGCAGGGAGTGTTTTGCTATTATTTGTAAACTTATATTAGATTACTTGGCTAGTCTTAAAACAGAAGTCGTACATATTAGCAGTTAAAATTGATTACTTTAATAATTTTATATTTAACTATTGATATATAAGTTTATGCTCTTTCATCTGTTATTCATAATTTAAATACATTTCTTATTTGACAGTCATAATTGTAAATTTGACTTTTATTTCTAAAATATGTTAATTTTGAACACCTATCAGTAAATATATATGAGCTTAACTATTTTATTTTATTTTAAACTAGTTCAATAAGTCATACAAAGCACTACCCATCTTATTTGTTTTTATTTTTAACTTATGTATAGAATTCTGCAACAGACCCTATTTTCAATATTGTACATATAGTGGTTAGAATTGAGGTTGAGTTAGTATCAAAGTTATTGTGATTTGACTTTTATGCAATAAAAAAAATTAAAAAAAAAGTTAACATTTTGATCTGAGTTTTCTAAGTTTATGAATACAAAATGAAATATCAACTTTGCATGGCCTAATTTTGATATGAACATTACTTCATTTATAGTAAATTAAAAAAAAAAAGAAAAAAAAATCTGACTGACTAAAGCTTTCAGATCCCATGTAATGCAAATAAAAAATCTAATATTAGATGTAAATATTATTTTATTAATTTACTATAATTAAAAAAAAATCTAACTGACTGAGATCCTATGAAATGTAAAATAAAAAATCAACTTCATGTAGTCTAACATCAGTTTACAGTATATTAAAAAAAATCTAACTGACCAAAGTTTTCAGATCCCATATAATTCAAACTGAAAAATCAACTTCATGTGGCCTAATATTAGTTTACAGTGAATCAAAAAAAAGACTAACTGACTAAAGTTTTTAGATTCCATGTAATGCAAAATAATGCAAATAAAAAAATAACTTTGTGTAGTCTAATATAAGATATGAACATTATTTTATTAATTTATAGTAAATTAAAAAAAAAATAAAAAAAATCAGACCAACCAAAGTTTAGATCCTATGTAATGCAAAACTATTAGAGCTAATAATAGATTACAGTAAATTAAAAAAAAATAAAATAAAATAAAAAGTAAACAAATCTGACCAACTAACTGAAGTTTTAAGATCTCAAATAATGCAAAACAAAAAATCAACTTCGTGCTATGTGGCTGGCCTAATATTAGTTTATAGTAAATTAAAAAATCTGACCAACTGATTGAAGTTTTTAGATTCTATGTAATTCAAAATGTAAAATCAACTTTGTGTGATCTAATATTAGTTTATAATAAATTAAAAAAATCTGACTAACTGACTGAAGTTTTTAGATCCAATGTAATTCAAAATAAAAAATCAACCTCATGTGGCCATATATTAGATGTAAACATTATTCTATTAATTTACAGTATAGTAAGTTCAAAAAAAATTCAACCAATGACAAACTGACCAAAATTTTCAGATCCCGTATAATGCAAAACAAAAAATTAACTTAGTGTGGCCAAATATTATATATAAACAGTATTCTATTAATTTACAATAAATTAAAAAAAAAACTGATCAACTAACCAAAGTTTTCAGACCTTATGTAATGCAAAACAAAAAATCAATTTCATGTAATCTAAAATTAGATGTTAACATTATTCTATTAATAGGGTCCTCCTGTTGTTAATGGCTATAAAGTTTCAAAATAGTAATTAACAATATATATTATTTAGAATGAAGATATTAGCATAGAACCCAAAATATATATAGATAGATCAGATCATTTATGGTAAGTTAAAAAAAATTTCTAACTGACTGGCCAAGTTTTCAGATCCCATGTAATTCAAAACAAAAAATCAACTTTGTGTTGCCTAATATTAGTTTATAGCAAATTAAAAAAAAAGAAAAAAAAACAAACTAACTGACCGTGGTTTTCAAATTCTATGTAATGCAAAATGAAAAATCAACTTCATGTGGCATAATATTAGTTTACAGTAAATTAAAAAAAATCTGACCAACTGACTGAAGTTTTCAGATTCCATGTAATGCAAAATGAAAAATCAACTTTGTGTAGCCTAATATCAGATGTGAACATTATTATATTAATTTACAGTAAATTAAAAAAAATCTGACCAACTGACTGAAGATTCAGATCCTACATAATCTAAAATGAAAAATCAACTTTGTGTGGTCTAATATTAGATGTGAACATTATTCTATCAATTTACAGTAAATTAAAAAAAATCTGACTGACTGACTAAAATATTCAAATCCCATGTAATGCAAAATGAAAAATCAATTTCATGTTGCCTAATATTAGATGTGAACATTATTCTATTAATTTACAGTAAATTAAAAAAGAAAAAAAAGAAAAAAAAACTGACTGACTGAAGTTTTCAGATCCCATACAATGCAAAACAAAAAATCAACCTTCATATAGCCTAATATTAGATGTGAACATTATTATATTAATTTATAGTAAATTAAAAAAAAATCTTACTGATTGACCAAAGTTTTCAAATCCAAAATGAAAAATCAACTTTTAATTTACAGTACAGTAAATTAAAAAAAATCAACTAACTGACAGATTCTATGCAATGTAAAAAATGAAAAATCAACTTTGTGTGGCCTAAAACAATTGCAAAAGTGAACTCCATACTTACCCTAGTAATTTATTTTTATTAATTAATTATTTATAAATTAATTACAAAAAACAAATATCGCAATAATTACAATTTTAAATAGGAATCATCATCGGATGACCAAACATTTTCCCACAATTTGATCATGTTTTTGGATGCGACCAATAATAATTATATGTAGATTGATAAAATTGGTAAGCTTAACTCTGTCGTCATTATTAACTGTACATATAGACTATGAACATTATTCTATTTACAGTAAATTAAAAAAAAAAAAAGGAAAAAAATCTGACTGACTGACCGAAGTTTTCAGATCCCATGTAATGCAAAATGAAAAATCAACATCGTGTGGCCTAATATTGGAAGTTAACATTATTCTATTAATTTACAGTGCAGTAAATTAAAAAAATCGACCGACTGACAGATTCCATACAATGTAAAAAATGTCATCGGATGACCAAAAATTTTCCCACAATTTGATCACATTCTTGGATGCGGCCAATAAAAACAACCCAAAATTAAATTATAATTATATGTAGATAGGTAAAATTGGTAAGTTTAACTCTGTCGTCATTATTAACCGTATGTAAAAATAAGTTTTCCCACACAATAGTCGCGTTTTCTGAAGTTGACCAAATAATATTTAAACGTAAGCTTAGCCCCGTCACTATTAACACAATGAATCGATCGTATGAAAAATAAGTTTTCCCTTACATTTCGGTCGAATTTGTTTAGGTGTATAGATTACATCAAAATGCCATAAGTGCACTGTTATGAGCTATCCAATCAAATTACGAATATTGAAAACCGATTTCTTTATAATAATAACTAATAATAATAATAATAATAATTTACTAAATTATTATGATTAATCCTGATAATTAAGTTATATTGCATTTAGATTTTTTTGAATATTGGAATCATTGAAATTAAATAATAGAAGTCTTAAGAAATTTTAGTAGTAGAACTCGCACCTAAAATGTATATTTATAACTTCTCATTATTGATTCCACATGATGTATATAAATTAGCAATATGATAAATCATATTACCGGTAGATGACATAATTAGTTCGTTGTGACATTCTAATAGACGTGGACAAAAAATGGTTAGTTCATGATGAACATGATCAAAACAAATGTCAATTTGAAAAAAATCACTTATTTTCAAAAATTAGCATAAGACATTTCCTTCTGCGCTTAATAAAAGCTCTCCGTATACAATTTACTGCATATTTCGCAAAATCTATCAATAATATAAGCATTAGCACTAGCATAAATGAATTTAAATAATTTATCGATTATCTCGTGATATGTAAATCTTCTAAATTATTCATAATCGCGCGATCATACCATATTGGGATTTTTGATAAAAAATGATCCGAGGTAATAATTCTTTCAAAGAATATATAAGATTCCATATGTAGGAATAATTAACAATGGAATGATATATAAAATTATGAATAAGCATATATTTTGTAATGTACAGTAGTATGAGATAGCTAAATGGAAATAAAAAAAATAACACATGAGATAAAAAATAAAGTTAAAAAGTATGATTACGAAATAAATCCCAAATGTATAAAAATTATTTGACACGTGAAAATATGCCATATATTTTATCATCAATATGAAGATACGAAATTAAATGCACATTTTAAAGTATATCGATTTAGTTTTTTAAACATATATATAAGCATATATAATATATCTCTTTATTTATTATTGCATATATGCCAATGCTCAAAATTCTATACACTGATACATAGATACCTCAGGATTATTCATAAATAAAATCAAAAAAAATCATTAGATATTTATTGTTATTTCACCTGGAAATAATTTTTTTTACCAAATCGCTAAACATATCATCTTTTTATAATTACCATGAAATTTTTTTCAAGTCACTCATTTTTCGTTTTACTCATTGCTATTAATTTTAGGACAATATTGGCTTGTGTGCCTGCTCCTGTTCCACGTAAATATTAAATATATTAAATAATTAAGCAACAGTAATTGTCAGAATGTACTGATTTTGTTAATACATATACAGTCAGACCTCTCTAAATGCATCCCCCTAAATGCATAACCTCTTTAAATGCATGTTAATTGTCTGGCCCATTGACGGGCTTAATAAATAAGTGCATATTCTTTATTCTGCATATGCATACTATTTTCTTGGCCCATCTATATAAATCCCTCTATAAATGCATATCACGTGACCACGGGCCAATCAAATCAGGACTACATGTTATGATTTTGTATATCATATGACTTGCTTAATTGATAATCCATCTATCAACTGGAGAATGGCGAAATGTGGC
>QKWP01000091.1:297812-391932 GCA_003550325.1 Gigaspora rosea | reverse complement strand
TTTATTTTTTTTACTATTATTTTTTTCTTTTATTTTTTATCTCTCTGTATATTATTGCATTTTAGCCTCTCCCTTGAGTTACTGCCATTGGAGTTGTCACAATCGGAGTTGTCCCTATTGGAGTTATTTCTAGAGTAGTCATTTCGATTTTTTTTTAAACCTTTCATTTTGGTACTATTACTTTGTTTTTTTTTAATTAAACCTTTCATTTTGGTACTATTACTTTGTTTTTTTTTACGATATTATTAGTTGCTGGGTTATTTTTAAAGTCGGTAGTTTTAGTAATTAGAAGTATTTTCTTATTCGCATGTAAATTATTAAATTAAACTATTTGTATTATAAAATTTAATTAATAAAATAATTAAATAAATTAAGTTATTTAATAAAATATAAAATTTAGTTAATAAAACTTATAAAATTTAGTTAATAAAATAATAAAATTTAGTTAATAAAATAATGCATATACGATATATGTTATTATGGACATATGCTATTATATGTTACCTGCACGTAAATATGCACGAGACAATGCACGAGAAAACACATAAAATTGCACGTAAGTACGTGCAGCGTTGCACGGAATCCGCGCCATTTTACGTGCCATGAACTTGCTTTCCCGTGCATTGTCCCGTGTAGATTTACGTGCAGGTTTGTGTGGTCACGTATTCAAACTTTTCCGTGTATTTCAGTATTATTCCGTGCTGTAATTTCTCATAGGGCTGTAGTTGCAACTAATCAATTACGGAGATCACGGGACTTAACAATCGATTAGCTGTTGTTTAGTTGTTTAACTATTTAGTTGTAAGCTGTATAGTTGATATTACAAAAAAATATTTCATCATTAAATTTATAGTAACGGTAACTTGCAGATTTAACAAAGCATTAAAATTAAACCAAATAATGTATATATTTCAAGATGCACTTATATGAAAATCTTTCTAATTTAAATAAATCAGATAACTAAAGCTTTAAGACTTCGTAGTAATCCGTTAAGCAGATGTAGTATCGCTTTCAGATTTAACATATCATTACAAATTGAACCAGACATGAGCATGGACCAACTTAAATAATTAGTAATAAAATGGCGACATTTCATAAGGCTGATCCTTATGTATTAGGTTTTGAATTTCAATAAAAGTTAATACTGTAACTTATATTATCATCAAAATAATTTACATTATATTATGCAGTATATTAAATCACGATGCGAAGAATTTTGAAATATATGATGCTCATTATAGCGACATCTATCAATTAAACATCGTTTTTGTTGACGAAAGTCTCTAATATTGATCAAATTTCTTATGGATCATGAACCATATCTCAACCATCCTAATCCAACCGCCAAATGCCTATCCTAAAGAGCTTGTTAGAATGTTTTATAACACAGCAATAAAGAGCCGTTAGGATGATTATTTAATGCAGCCATAAGGCCGTTCAAAGTTGAATAGTTGTTTAACGTCATCCCCCCTCTTATCAGCTGTTCCCCGAAATAAAACAAACCAATCAAAATACAAGAAAATTGCCAATAATCATGTGATTAAATATATTTAATCAATTATTCAGTGGCGTATATGTGTTTGTTTAAATTTCCCCTCACCCCACGTCTGAGCCCAAAATATTGACGTTAAACAACTATTCAACTTTGAACGGCCTAAGGGGTTTAAGAATGATTATTTATCGCTACCTATAAAGAGCCAATAGAATGATTAGGCCACTCAAAGTTGATTTTTCGTTTTGCATTACCCGCCAATCCATTATTTCAATTTTTCAATTTTTTTTATTAGACCCCAATTGTGCCAATTGATTGACTTTTGACATATATTTTTTCTGCTATTCTCATCCGGTGTCACCAATGGAGACCTTAATTCCTGCAATTGTCCTATAGGACTAACGGAGAAAATATGACTGCTGACCCAATTTTGATTCCTTGTTGTGCAAAATGAAATATTAATTTTGTATAACCTTAGATGTGAACATTATTCTAATAATTTACAGTAAATTATAAAAAAAAATCGACTGACCCAACAGGACCCCGAGCTATACATACAATTTGCTTTTGCTAGCATGATGGAAAGTCGTTTTGATTGGCCAACGTGATACAATTGAATGTAGATCGTTACACAAATTTTTATATTAGTTTTAAAGTACTTCCTATATGAAAGCTTAATCGCTCATATGACAAGTGGCTGAGCATGCCACCTACGATACCAGGAACGCAGTCATGCAAATTGACGGAGTGTATGGTTACCTTCCATCTAGAATGATAGTTCGCAAAATCTTGCATTTGATTGGGCGTTAAAAGGCTATTATTTCACATGTCAATGTGCTGTGCTAGTGTAACCTACTTCTACTGTTCGTGTATGAGCATACCGGTGTTTTTATGTTCAACTTTTTATTTTTAGTTAGTATTGTTATTTTATCGTTATTTATTTCTTATTTTGGCAAATTTTGTGGCATAGTCGGGTGATTGAATCTCCAAACGGATGATCAAAGCCCCAAACGTGTGATCAAATCTCCAAACTGGTAATCAAATCTCCAGACGGGTGATCAATTACTCATTTGGAGATTAGATCCGTTTGGAGATTTGAATCTCCAAACGAGTGATTAAAGCTCCCATACGAATTAAAAATATATACCGGTAAGGGTTTGGTTTTAGCATATGGAGGAAGAACAAGTAAAGTAGGGTTGTGGATAGTATTTCTGTAATAATCCAATGTATTGATTCATATTAATAAAGAGGACCCTTATTCCCGTAATTATGTGTGTTAGTTATCGTTTTAAACCATTTAACCTTAATCACAATTTGTTCACGATCGAACTAAACCGGCCCAATTTCATCAAGCTCTCCCAACCGATCGTAACACCAGATTTGGTATTTGTGTTATTCTGAAAACACAGTAATATGTATCATATGGTGAAACGAAATCAGGTAAAATATTCTCTATCGTTATCAGACTGCCTTAAGATTCAAATTGTATTTATTTTGATCTATTTCGATTTTATTGAATTTTTACTTAATATTCTATTCAGTAGCATCAACTCACCAAAAATTACTTCATTGACAATTTAGTTCGCAGAGAATTTAATTACTGGTAAGATTATTTTACAATCGATTTATTCACAAACAAGTTTGTTTTATTGGCAGTTATTTCAATGACATCAGATTTCACAGACAAATTAATTCTAGTCATTGTCGTTAGAATTAAGTTTAATTTACCGTAAATTCTCGAAATAGTGGGCATGGACGTTGTTTCGAGAATTTACGGTAAAGCTGGTGCAATTTTATGAAGTAATTGTTGGCTAAATATATTGTCAACAAAATGAATTTGTCTGTGAATTAACCGTCTGTAGAATAATCTTGTCTGTAATTAATTGTCTATGAATTAAGTTGTCTATAAAGTGATTGTTAATGATTTAATACTAAATGTATAACAAAGCGAAAAGTGCAAAGATAGAATGAAAATAAATTCGAACGGCTTATTTGGTAATATAGTCGACCAGAATTATGACAAGTATTATAATGTTGGGCAACGGTATTCTGATCATCGATCACCGTAACAAAGACGATTTTATTAGTAGAATTTAAGTGTTTATTTTATTACAATGAAATAAGTAAAATTAGAGAATTATAAGTGTTAAACAATATATGTAATCGCAGAATTAATATAAATAGAAAGAGCAAAAGTTAGTCTTTTGACTTTAACGAATAAAGAGAAGAGAAGCGTATAGTTGCGCCTGAAAGTTGTTTCAGTGTGTGTCTTGTTCCAAGTGAGACGTTTATAAATTGATAACCAGTTGAGCAAGATAACAGTTACATCACGTTCCTGGTTTTAGTGCGACTGTGTCGCGCAGCTACCCTAATTAAATAATTTTCAGAATACGTTGGTCTTTAGCTTTACTAGTAGTTGGCAGATTTGATCAGATATAATTAGATTCCCTGAAGACTTTTGCTAATACCACATATTTGCTAATAACTAAATAGTAAATAGTTAAATAGGCTCGTAAGACATTTTTTGGGGGTTTCAAAGTTTTATTCCTACGGCTAATGTAGTCTTGAAACTCGTACTCAGATAATATAAATGGAACAAATATAGTTGAGTATAGTGTAAAGTATATTAAGTGTGAAAAAAGCATTTGGGCGGTAATTAAAAGTGATTGAATAATTCTTACAGGTGGTATTATTTCATCTATAGTATAGATATGATGATTTTTTAATGTTAGATATTGAATCGAACATGGATTATGGATAGACAATATAAGTATTGTATTTTGTCAAAATTAAAATTTGTAAATTTCAAATTGTATAATAATTTATGTAAGCAATATTCACACTTGTAACAACCAATATAACTAGATTTTTTTTTAATATTTTTGTATTTTTAAGTTGCCAGAAAAAGTTGCTGATTAAAAAAAAAATCTCATGCTACTAAACTTAATAAAATGCATTGTTTTTTAAATAAAATATACATAGTATGAAATATCTTAAAAAATTACTTAAATTTAAAATAATTTAATTCAATAAATTGATTTATAAATTTCTTTATTTTGCTTAGGTTGAATGTGAATTCTTTATCAACACACGCATGTTTTGGACAACCCATGTGCATTCAGAATTAAGTGGATTCTAAACTCACTATAATTCTGTTCCCATGATATATATATTCTAGTTACATATTATAACTATACAAAAATATGATTTGATATACTATATATCTAATTCATATAATAATAAAAAAAAATTTAAAAAAACTATGATATCTATATCATAACAGAATTCAAAGTAACATTATTTGCAACTGGCAAGAATTATCCTTAGCAAACTAACTACTGCTTAAATGCTTTTTTTCACACTTGTAAGCAGAATATGATAAACATAGTAAAAAATTATATTTTTTACAAATTAAATGTTATTCAGATATTTTTTACAATTTCTTAGATCTTGAATACAATTTTCAAGACTATATTAGCTGTAAGAATAATAATTTGAAAAAAAACAAAAAAAAACTTTAAAAAAGTTTTACACACCTACTTAACTATTTAGTTATTAGTAAATATGCAGTATTAGCAAAAGTCCTCAGGGAATCTGATTATATCTGATTAAATCTGCCAACTGCTAGTAAAGTGAAAGACCAATGTATTCTGAAAATTATTTAATTGTAGGTGGCATGCTCAGCTACTTGTTATATATGTGATTACGCTTTTATATAGGAAGTACTTTAAAACTTATATAAATAATTTGTATAACAATCTATATTTAATTGTATCACATTGGCCAATCAAAATAACTTTTCATTAGGCTGCTTTTGCTTATTTTTGATTATCTTTTATAGATCTTTACTATATTTAGAGGCTGTCTAAAGTGGAGGCAAATCATATGATTAACCACCAATCAAATTATAGAATTTTAGTAATCGCTGGCAAAGCAAAACAAGAAATAAAAACAAAAAACTAAAAATAAAAAATAGTCGTTTAAACCTACTTTGATGTATTAATCAAAAATATCAGGAAGGCAATTTTGCTTATATATATTTATCTAAAACCTAATCTAACCTTATTATATAATAATCCTAATTCTAAAGTTAATTGAAAAAATTATTAAATATAAGTTGCTCTGCTTTAGATGTCCCATATATTTAGTAATACTAATACTTATTTTTGACTATTTTTTTGTAGATCTTTTTATTTTTAGTAATATATTAAAATTTTTAAAATTGTTGGCTTTTCATAGATTGCTTGGGTCCTAACCAATTCTAAGAAAACTCAATTCATGAAAATACATGCAAAAATATAAAATTGTATGTAGGTAAGCACAGGTTTCATAATTATTGTACAGAAACTGCATGGAAACTAATCATCCAAAAAATTTAATATATGATAATACACAAAATATTAAAATCTGTGCACTATTATGCATAGTATTGTTCTATCTATATTTAGATGTTTATTAATTTTAATGATCACATAATTTCTGTGCACTAACATGTACAAACGTTAAAATTCTTAATAATCATAATATTTGTATATTGATGTGTACAGTAGGACCCCCAAAATATATATAGATAGGTCAGGCTAATTATAAAATTACCAAAAATAGTAAGATCTATAGAAAAGCCTCAAAAATAAGCAAAAAATTACTATAAATAAAAAAGATCTATGTAAAAACATCAAAAATAAACAAACTAAAACCTGACCTATCTATGTATATTTTGGGGTCCTTGCATAGTCATTAAGATCCTTAATAATCATAATTTTTGTGCACTAATATGCACAATCATTAAGATTCTTAACAATCATAATTTCAGTGCACTAACATCACAATCATCACAATTGTTAAGATTCCTTAATGATTACAATTTTATGCACTGATAATGCACAATTAAGATTCTTAACAATAATAATTTTTATATGCTTAATAAACATAATTCTGTGCATTAAAGTAATAATCATTAAGATTCTTAATAATTATAATTTCTATGCATTGACATGCACAAAAACATTTAGTTTGTGAATATATAAATATTTACTTTCTGTTTTTGTTTTTTTTTAACAATATTAATTTCTGTCACAATGCACACAAATTACATTCAATTTGTAAGTAAATAAATATTTACTTTTAGTTTTTTTTTGGTTACACTTATAATTTTTTATTTTCTTTATTTTTTATAATGTTTTTTAGAAAAAAACTAAATTTACCTAGGGTATGCTACCCAGTTACACAAACTACAAAATTTTTATTTATAGGGTCAAATACCTAGTTACAAAAATAACAATATTTAACTATGTTATTGAATTAAATTTTTGTATTTGTTAGTTTAGGGTTAGAGTAAGCATCAAGTTTAGAGTTAGGGTTTGGCAATTATATAGTAAAATCGTTTAAAGAAAACTTTTTGTTAGAGCATGAAAGGTAGTTTTCTATGCAAATTTTGAGCAATAAGCAATTTTTAATAAAATAAATGTTTGTTTTGCAATTTTGGATTGTATTACATTACACAAGATCCTAAAATCTGATTGGTTTGCTGTGTGGTGGGTAAATACCCACTGGGTACAAATAGAAATTCTCTTTTTTTTATAACTCACTAATTTTTATATAATTTTTTTAGTTATTTCATTGCTTTTGAAGCTATCCTTTGGAGTTATTGCTTAGAAGTTCTCCTTTGGAATCACTATCATTTTTTCATTATTTTTGGAGGTATCACAGCATTGTTTTTTTTACTATTATTTTTTTCTTTTATTTTTATTTACTTTCTGTATATTATTGCATTTTAGTATCTCCTTTGAGTTACTGCCATTGGAGTTGCTGCAGTTAGAGTTGTTACTATTTGAGTTATTGCTATTTTAAATTTTTTTTTTTGAACCTTTCATTTTGGTACTATTGCTTTACTTTGTTTTTTTTTTGATATTATTAGTTGCTAGTTTATTTTTAAATTAGTAGTTTTAGTAATTAGAAGTATTTTCTTATTTGGCATATAAATTATTAAATTAAATTATTTGTATTATAAAATTTAATTAATAAAATAATAAAAGTTAGCTAATAAAATATAAAATTCAGTTAATTATAAGGATTAATAAATTTGTACCCATGGTTACTGTAACTGAGCCAATCAAATTCTAAAATCAGGTGTAATATTACACATTTGAAAAAGCCAAAACAATGTTCGTTTTTCCAAAAATTGCTTCTAAATCAAAATTTTGCATATGAAACTACCTTTCAGTTTCTAACAAAAAAATTCCTTGCTAAATTTTAATGAAACTATCTTTCTCTAACCCAAGGCCTCACTCTAACCCTAACTTTAATCACACTATTTTATTCTTATAGAAAACCTGTTTTGATAATGTTATACCTGATTTTAGTTACAATTATAGTAACCTATGGTATTTAAAATTTATTAAATGCTTGGAATTTTAATGCAGGTATAATGAATTGATATCGATATGAATGTTATAAATAAACTTTTAATAAAATTCGAATTTTATAATAATATAATGTATGATTCTCTACAACTTCTATATTCTTATTAGTAAGCGTAATATCACCTTCTTTTCCAACAATTGGGTGCGTACTTTATTAATCAATGATATCTGGTATTTTCATTTCATATAATTTACTACCTATAAAAATATTATTAGAAAATATGATTTATTAAAGCAAAAAATCTAAATTTTAATTACCTTGATATTTATAACTATTATTAAATGAAATAATGCTACTTTTGTGATGAGACTCGATATATACTGTATATTTGTTATATTTTGTAGTTTTTTATCGGATTCGGATAATTCTGATAAAATATTTTCGTTATTATGCCATTCTACAAAAATATCATAAATATCCTTTGCTGTTGGTCGTTTTTCAGGTTCAATGTTCTAACATTTCTTCATTAAATCCGAATAACATTGCTGTATTTTCGTAAATATGTGGTCGATAACCCTTACAAACTTGTAGCTGAAACTGTAATTCAAAATTCTACACAAAGGAATCCTGCTCAAAAGAAATAGATCTACCATATAAAATTTCCCACATTATTATGCCAAATGAATAAATATAAGATTTTTTAGTATATATTTGTTTTTTTCAAAACTTCAGGAGCAATATATCGTAAAATTCCATAAATTCCATTAGATTTTGATTTTAATGCAGCTATTGAAAATCCTAAATCCGCAATATATGCACTCTTCAAGTTATCTTGCAGTATATTTCCACTATGTAAATCCCGATGAATAAGATCGTGAGAATGAATAATAAGAAGATCTGATGCAATACATTGTAACAGATTTAATTTATCTTTCCAATCCAATTGTGCTATAGTATGTAGATTTTGGCGTAAATTACCATAATGAGCATATTCCATGACAAGAATATAATCTTTAGAAACATTATCTTTTGATATGCCGAAACATTTTAAAAAGGTTGGATCATTAAGACCAATATCGCAATACGCTTTTAACTTATTATTAATGAAATAATCCATTCGAATTATTAATATAAATGATAAATCACAAGTAATATAATTATTAAAAATATTTAAAAATTACCTCTCTTATAAATTCTTCATGATAATTATTAGATTTATTAAGTAATTTAAGCGTAACACTTCTATATACATATTCTCTTTTATGATTCCATCTAGCATGATACACAGTTGCAAATCCACCTTTACCAAACATCTTAATATCTCTAAACTATTTAAAAGAAATCCATGATAAATGATGTTTGTTTTCAATCAATATCTTCTTCAATTCATTTTCAATTTCTTCAATTTCAGAAACTTCAAAATTGCGAGGAATCCATTCTTTTAGAGCGAATATATTATTTATTTATAAAATTAAATAAATTTAAGATTATTTTATAAAATTAAATAAATATAAGATTATTTATAAAATTAAATAAATTTACGATTATTTATAAAATTAAATAAATATAAGATTATTTATAAAATTAAATAAACTTAAGATTATAAATAAATTCATAACAATAGGATTTATATTAAATTCATAATAATAGGATTTATAATAAATTAATGACAATAGGATTTATAATAAATTAGTTATGATAAGGTGATTTAAATACAGTAAATTAATTGATAAATATTTTATAATCAATTCGGCAGATTTATGGAAATTGGTCTATGTCAAACTTCCTAATTTTTTATCCAGTCTTAACTTACGTCTTATTACTTATGACAAACGATTGCTACTTCAGTACTTACAGTATTACGATTTCAAATATGAATAGGGAGTAAATTTTAAATTCAATTTGGATTGAATTTCATAATTATAAAGTCTGATACGTAATAATTGGATCTTATATCTATAAAAACTTATAGATTGAAGATTTAGGTAAAAGTCAAATTGCTCAAATCCTCCAAATTGTAATGAATTATGTAATTTGTGCTTTGCTACACAGCAAGATCGAGGTTTACTCAATCTAATACCAAGACCATATGAAATGAATGAACCTTTCAAAAAGAAAATATATCATCTATTTCTCAAACTTTTCTCAAGTTTTTCTCAAGTTTTGTTTATGAAATTATATTTGTTTCCCAGAAGAAAAAATTTTAAAAGATTTTAGTTAATTATACTATCTCTCTTTTAACGCTGATCCTAAATTAACATTTTTTTTTTTGAATTCAAATACATCTTATCTTGTAATTTTGTTGGGTTAAGTCGACTCAAGTTAATATTTACCTTTGATACCAGTATTTGGCTTTATTTAAATCTCTTGTTATTCCAATTCCGCTTCGATAACCTTCAGCAACTTTTAATATTCCTTCACCGTTTCCTATTTCTGCAACATTTTGATAATAAATAAATGCCTTATGTTCATCCTTTTCAACTTCAACTCCATGTTGATAACAATATCCAACAAAGCATATAGCAACGGCATTACCCATCTCTACTGATCTTCGATAAGAAATGAATGCCATATGGTCATCCTTTTCAACTCCAATTCCATGTTGATAACAATGTCCAACACTAATTATACCAGCAGCATTATCCGTCTCTGCTAATTTTCGATAGTAATTGAATGCATTATGTTCATCCTCTTCAATTCCAATTCCATTCCAATGACAATTCCAGCAAGAATTGTTCCACCAAAGTCTCCCATTTCTGCAGCTTTTTGATAATAAATAAGCGCTTTATGCTCATCCTTTTTAACTCCAATTCCACTATGATAAAAATATCCAACATTACACGTACTAATAGCATTACCCATCTCTGCCGATTTTTGACAATAAATGAATGCCTTATGCTCATCTTTTCAACCCATTTGCCATGCAAATAACAAATTGAAAGAATCACTTGAGTCATAAGATTGGTTTGATTATGTAAGCAAAATTTAATTATATTTTCTGGATTTTGGTTCTTCTTTATTAGAAATTGCTCTAATGCATCAAGAATTAAACGAGAAGTTTTGCATTTTAATCTTTCTTCAATATACAAATTACTCATTTCATTAACTATTTCAATAAGAAAGTCCTGCGACTTATCTTCTAAATATAATTGGGTTACATTGTTGGTTATTTGAGAAACATCTTGAGAAACATCTGATGAATTGTTGATTTCTTCAAGGGTGCTCTACAAGCAGGTCATTATTAATTGACATTTGACGTATTGATGTATTACTTATGGAAGAATCAAAATTATGAGACATACATTACATTTTTACAATGATAATTTATATTTTTTGCTATCGTATTACAACTATGCAATATTTGGGAAGAAAACACGAAATTTTTGCTTGATACTAAATCTATTCATTATATTCATAAAAATTAGTAAAATAAAATGAAATATGATGTTTTAATCATATCGCTGCATATCCCAGATATAGATGTTCATCATGAAATTTCCAAAGGTTTGCTCGCATAACATTAGATTAACATAATTATTGTTGTTTCGTACTAATTAAGTTAGATCTAGCAAGTAGTTGAATGATCCATATCTCTTCGTTGTTTTGCGCTGCCATAATTTCGCTTAAGAACGCCCATACTCGTTATTTTAAAAATTATACTATCTAAAATAAGGTTCATATTTTCGAAATGATATGATGCGAATGTTTCGATCAGCAAATTATCAGCATTAATGGTAAATTAGTCAATTACATTAATGCCTTCATATGCCAGACATTAGTTTTTACAGCTGTTTTCAAAAAGGTGTGAACGATCAGGGATCACCATATCATGGGAAATTCACTATATTTCCAAAATTTCCTTCTTTTTTTAACTCTCGCTTCTAACAGAGAAAGATTCTCATCAATTTCCCAATAGAAATAGTTTTATAGTTCAATAAAATAATACTATTCTAAGTTAAAGGTAAATTTTAATAGATGAATTAAGAAATTTTTAATAAATTCCTAAAAATGGTAGTCATCTTGAGTCTTGCAACTTTTATACAGTCAATGGTTTTGCTTTATACAGTAAATCAACTATTGATCAATTAAAAATTATGTGCTTTACGCATCTCTTAAAATAAAACTTTTACCGATTCAGAGTTGCTAAATAATTTTTTTTTAATTGTATTCAATCTTGATAGCCCATTATTGCATCGTGAACAAAGTGAAAATTAAAAGAATCTTTGAATAATTATAATGCAATCAAAAGAAACTTGATCTTCTGTCCAATTGGGCGTGAAAATTCGTATATACGCATATTTGACAGCTTCAGTTCGATTGCCTCTATGGGTGGTTTTGTAATATTACATTTGCATTTTTGTGTTTGCAAATCAACTCCAAAGTATAAACACTTTCGGCAATCCCTCTTTTGTATATAAGTTTTGTATCTAGTGCATCCGCCATCAATATTAATACGATTATAAAAACAAATTAATATACATTGCAATAATTTGTTTATATAAGTCTGTTTTCCCTTCAATTTCAGACAGTCGGGTTAGAGATGGGTTTCATGCGTGCGCATGATTCCTCAATCATGCACATGAATGCACATTAATGCGCATTAGAGTGTCCAGGATTATGATCCGGCATAATATTCGCATAATTCACCTTATAGCGCATAGAATATGCGATTTCGCATAATTTAAAGAAGCCCGCATAATCTCGCATAATTTATCCTTTCTCTCGTATAAAGAAATTTCTATTGGTCAATTGTCGTTACACAGATTAAATTACAGAGTGTATTATCAAGTCGGCCTATATTATACTCTAACGCTGGCTAATTCCGAGTAGGATCATGTGAATAATGCTGGCTAAACTATCATAGTATCTACACTTTAAAATTAATAGATCCGAATGTAGGGAATTATAGATCAGTATGGTACGGATGTGATTTTATCAAACCGTACTGTACAATCACTCCCTAAAAAACCCAGCTGGAATTAATCATAATTTCTGGTAGAGCTAACCCTAAATTCTATGAGGCGTGATAATTAAGCAAACTCTATAGTAAGGTTTGATCAAATCATACTAAAATCACATACTGATATTCTTAACACCTCGAACGTAGTAACAATTATTGATTATACACACTATTGGTTGTACAATGTAAGTTGCAGATAATTTTAGTACATACCACGGGCAAAATTAGAACACAAAAAATTTCTAGTAAAATTTCGTGCTTTTAGATTAGGGATAAAATCTTGCAATAAGGTTTGAGTTCGAAAATATTATTTATATAATAAAATTTTATAACACGTAAAAACAGCTTCATAGACGGTTATAAAATTTGTCTTGCATTACAGAAGATCTTGAAATTTGGTTGGTCAGCAAATTTTTTTAACCTTAATCCTGGGGTCTGCATAATTCGCATAATTTGCAATTTACCGGATGCATAATTTGGCATTTACCGGATCATAATCCTGGACACCCTAACTCCAGTATCGCCATCAAAAATTCATCACCACGTGATCAGTATCAGTCAAAAATTTTTTCAAGTTCGTTTATGTTAGGTTAGGGTTAGGGTGAGTGCTTAGTTAGGGTCTGGGTTTAGGTTATTATATAGTAAAATCGCTTAAGGAAAACTTTTTTAGTTAAATAAAGTGGTTTCTTATACAAACCTTTGAGAAATAAGCTTTTTTGACAAAAGAGACGTTTTGAGACATTTGTTTTGAATTTTCCTGATCATGTTACATTACACCAAATTATGATCTTTTATTGGCCAATAATCACGTGGAGGTGAATTTTTGATGGCGATACTGGGTAGGGTGTCCAGAATTATGCGATGCGATTGGGTAAATTATGCGATTTCACTAAGGTCAATTATGCTATGACCCGCTTGTGAACGAAGTGGTCATTATTGCGAGTCACCGGACTTTCTGTGTGACTGCAGATCATGGACGGAATGGTATTTAAGTAACCTGATGATCTGCATCGATCTCTTTGAGTTTTTTGCTCGACATGGTGTCCAGCTCAGTCACAAGAACAAGCCAGTTCATTAGCCAGTTTTTTAGTGAGAAAAAAAGGAGAATTTTCAAGTCTCAGAGAATTTCCTAATATTGATACTACCAGACTACATCATACTGGATAACTTTCGGGAATAGGCACATGTAACCAGCATTGGAGCAGAATTATTATACCAATTTTGTGGAGCGAACCAGAACACAAGTTTGAAGCTTCACAGATATTAGTTTTCTATACGTGATGTAAAATTGGACTTGGACTCGAAAAGGTCTTCTTTGTAATATTGAAGGATTATGATGCATTGGGGTTCTTTGCGTGAACATCAACCACATTTGAAGCTTGGATCTTTGTGATAATCGAGACCAGAAGGAGGGAAAGCTATAAATGCGGTATGCAATAACACTATGTTGACCTCTCTGGATCTCGGTAGAATGGCCTTGGTAAAATTATCATGACGAAGTTGAAAAGCATCAGCAGAGACATGGGTAATGCCGTTGGAATAAAGGCCGTTATCATAAAGGAATTGGAGATGGAAAAGAAGGACACTAGGCATTCGTCTATTACCAAAAATCTGCTGGGGGTGTAATGCTAAAATTTCGATCTTCGTGATAATGTCTTGTGGCGAAGTAGAAAAAGCATTAGCAGAGGTATTTTCCAAAAACGTTACAATGATAATAGAAAATACTGATGTAAGGTATAATGTTGGACATTGTAACGTAGAAGAAATAGGAGTTGAAAAGGATGAACATAAGCATTTATTTACGTTCAGAATCAGCGGATTTGGTAATGCTATTGTGATAAAAGCCGCTGGTGTCTGTCATCGAAATGGAATTGGAGTTGGAAAGGAAGAACACAAGGCATTTGCATATTACCAGAAATCTCCTGATATGTGTAATGCTAAGAGTCTCGATCTTCGCAAAGTTTGATGAGACCAGTGGAAATGGGAGCATTTTGCAAGAACACTACGTGCCCCTCTGGATCCCGGTAAAATAGTCTTGTAGTGTACGTTGCAAAGATATGGCAATAATAATAGGAAATGCTACCAAAGGTATCATGTTAGATATTGTGATGGAAGGGAGATTGGAGTTGAAAACAATGAACATACAGCATTCATTTGGATCGAAATCAGCAGATATGAATAACGCTGTTAGAAATAAAAACCATTAGTGTCTCTGATTATAATGGATTGGAATTGAAGAAGATGAACATGGGGCATTTGTTGATTACCAAAAAGCTGCCGATATGTAAATTCGATCTTTGCAGTAAATTTCGGGGACCAGAGTGAGGGAAAGCAATAGCTAATGCTTTTGCAAGGACACTACGTTGACCTCTCTGGATCCTGGTAAAATCGTCCTATGCCGAAGTAGAAAGGCAGAGTTGAGGTACTTTGCAAGAAAGTTACGATAAGGGAAATACTGATGGAAGAAGATTTGATCCTTGTGATGAATTTCAGGGATCAAAGGGGGAAAGTAATAGCTAGTACACTTTGCAAGAATGCTATTTCGACCTCTCTGGATCCGGGAAAAATAGTCTTGTGGCATTTACGATCAAAATCAGCAGATAGGGATAATTATGTTGGAAATAAATGCTGTTGGAGCCTGTTATCATAATGGAGTTGGAGTTGAAGATGGGCACAAGGCATTTGTTTACTACCACCAAAAGCCCGCCAATATGGGTAGGGCTAGAAAAGTCGTTTCATTGTGGTAAATTTCAGGGATCAGAAGAGGGAGAAGCAATGGTGTGTGCATCTTGCAAGAACACTTGTTGACCCCTCTGAATCTCAGAAAACCGGATTGGAACGAAGTAGATAAAGCATAGGTATTACATAAATTGGAAATACCAATGGAAGGTATAATGTTGAATTATTGTGACGGAAAGGAAATTAGAGTTAGAAAGGATGAATATGGAGCATATATTTACGATCGAAATCAGCAGAGGGGTAGTAATGTCTAAAATTAAACCAGCGGGGCCTGTTATCAAATGGAATTGGAGTTGAAAAAGATGGACGCAGGGCATTTGTTTACCACCAAGAAATTTGCTGAGGTTGGTGGCCATAATCGAAATGGAGTCAGAGTACCGTGAGATGTACAATAATCCAAGCATTGAAATAGGGAAAGAAATCGAGGAAGTTTTGAAAAGTGGAAAACGCGTGAGAATATCGGATAGGAAAATCCAAGGGCGTACATTACGGATTTAGGACTTTCACAGCTCTGACTCGAATTAGAGAAGAAATAAATGGTATTAGGCCATATGTAATGCCTGAAGTTGATGGTAAACCGTTCACGCAAACGGCTGATACTACATCGTGCATAGAAGGACGTGACTGTAGGTAGAAAGGTTGGTCACGACTGTTGTGTGCGAGGAAGGGGCACATGATGAGACGAGCAATAATAATGCGTTTTCTTAATTATATTTTATTAATTATGCCAACTTTTCGGAATATTTCAAACTTTTTTGCGGAAGTTTTCAGAATTCACACTTCATAAAAACACATTCTTCCGCCAATCAAATATCACTCACATGCTTTATGCCTTTTTTTCTTAATTATGTGAAGCATATGCGATGCGAAAAATGGTCAACTATGCGCATAATATCGCATCGCATAATCCTGGACACCCTAATACTGGGGTAGATGTGTTTCTATGGAAAAGCACGTGATCTGTAAAACGGCTAGAGAACCGGGTTTGCACGTGTGAATTCCGTGTTGGCACGACTAAAATGGTTCGAATTAGACCATCTGCCCGGACATTTTGGACCGTAATTGGACCGGGTTTTGCTGCACTTTACTAAGCCAAAATTCACGGGTTTTGGCACGGTCGAGGCATACGTAAGTTCACGTGCATAAGTTTCTTACGAGTTATAAGTAAGAGTGAATGAATTTGATTAGTTAGAGTATGACAAACATGCCTATAGCAAAATTTTGCAAGGAATTTTTTTTGTAAGGAATTAAAGAACTTTTCATAGGTGAGATTTTGCGATACAGAGGATTTTTTAAAAAAAGTCAGTTGTTTTGAATTTTTGCGTTACACCTGATCCTGCGATTTTATTAGCCATACGAGATACACGTGTCATTTAATACGTGTACGTGCCATTCTGGACATGCACAACGTGCCGATACGTATCATTTAAACACGTGCCATTCCGTGTAGCGTGCATATACGTGCCACAATACACGTGCCATTACAGAATTCTCCGTGCTAAACCGTAACACCACCCGAACCACTTTTTTCATAGGGGTGTGGAACGCTGTAGTCATAAATGTGGGGTATTGTTTGATTGGTCAGTAAGTGGGTTCTAGTAGAATATTTATGAATGTAGATGTACCTTTAAGGGTTAGAGCCTGCAAATGATAGTGAGCGTATTCCCATATGTTTTTTCATCGGATTGCAATAAAATCTCTGATCGAGTGAGAATAATTAGATTTTTGATAACATTTAGAGGGATTTGCAATGATTTATTATAAAATTTTTTCGTTATTCTTTAAACGTTATAAAGAAATATTTTTTAACGAAAAATTAAATATTTTTATGTAAATCTTTAAATATATTTAACAATAAAAACATTTTAAAATATACAAATCAATAAAATTATTAAAATTATATTTATTTACATGTAAATATATATAAGACACCGCACGAGAAAACAAATTAAAGTGCTTATTAGTATGTACAGAGTTGCAAAGAACTCATGCCTATTTACGTGCTCTAAACGTGCGTTATTTCATATATCTGATATAGTTACGTATAGTTTCATGTGGCCTATTATGCCGTGCTGTGATTTCTTATAGAGGATTGATATCGATATGAATGGAAAATTTAAAATATCACATAAACAAATAAAACATTATGTATTGTATGATTCTTCATAACATCTATATTTTTATTAGCGTAATGCCCACTGCCTTTCCAAAAATTTGGAGTGTTACTTTAATAATCAATGACATCAGGTATTTTCATTTCATATAATTTACCACCTATAAAAAGATTATCAAACAATATTAATATAGAATACTATGATTTATTTAAAAAAAGTAAATCTAAACTTCTAATTACCTTGATATTTATAACTATTTTCAAATGAAATGAAGCTACTTTTATAATGAGAATCGTTATATAAATGCGTAGCTTCATTAGTTATAGTTTGAAGTTTTTTATCAGATTCAGATAATTCTGATAAAATATTTCCATTATTTTGCCATTCAACAAAAATATTATAAATTTCTTTTGCCGTTGGCCGTTTTTCCGGTCCCGTGTTCCAACATTTCTTCATTAAGTCCGAATAGCATATTGCAGTATTCTCGTAAATATGTGGTCGATAACCCTTACAAACTTTTAGTTGAAATTGTAATTCAGAATTCTGTTCAAAAGGAATAGGTCTACCATATAAAATTTCCCACATAATTATACCAAATGAATAAACATCAGATTCTTTTGTATATAATTGTTTTATCAAAACTTCAGGTGCAATATAAGGTAAAATTCCATAAATTCCATTAGATTTTGATTTTAATGCAACGTTCGATATTATCGAAAGACCTAAATCCGCAATATATGCACTCTTTAAATTATCTTGTAGTATATTTCCACTATGTAAATTATCTTGTAGTATATTTCCACTATGTAAATCCCGATGAATAAAGTCATGAGAATGAATGATCATAAGATCTGAAGCAATACATTGTAACAGATTTAATTTATCTTTCCAATCGAATTGTGCTATAGTATGAAGATTTTGACGCAAACTACCATATCTAGCATAATCTATGACAAGAATATAATCTTTAGAAGTATTATCTTTTGATATTCCGAAATATTTTAAGAAAGTTGGCTCATTAAGACCAATATTATAATACGCTTTTAACTTATTATTTAATGAAACAATGCATTCGAATTATTAATATGAATGATAAAATCACGAATAAAATATAATTATTAATAATATTTAAAAATTACCTCACTTATAAATTTTTCTTGATAATTATTTGATTTATGAAATAACTTTGGCGCAACACTTATGAGTTCATGTCGATTTTTATCATGCCATCTAGCATGATATACAGTTGCAAATCCACCTTTACCTATCATTTTAATATCTGTGAATTCATTATAAGAAATCCATGATAAACGAAGTTTATTATCAATCAATAGTTTCTTCAATTCATTTTCAATTTCTTCAATTTCAGAAAATTCATAATTGTGCATTCGTGCTCTTGTAGCTAATATGATATTTTTTTTATAAAATTTAGTAAACTTTAGATTATAAATAAAATAATAAATATAATTTATCTGTTATGCTAAATTATGATAATACCTGTTATTAATTCACTGTACTTTTCCCTAATCGGTTGTTTAAATACAATATATTAATTTGTTAAGTATTTTTATATTAATTCGGCAGATTTGTGAGACTTGACCTAAGTCCGAAACCTTTTGATTTTTTATCTATTACTTACACTTATGTATTATCACATGTGCCATATGGGTGGAAATCTTCAATTTTGTGATTAGTTTGTGATTACTAATATTAAAAGTAATTATTTGTCGGTGATCTTATTAATTGCTTATAAGTTACTTATCAGTTACTTATCAGTTTTTATGAGCAGTATACCGAACAGATTAGCTAAGAATAACCAAGAATGGTCCAAAACTGATCCATACTTATCAAAATTGAACCGTTACTTATAAGTTTTTATGAATATAAAAACCTAATTTTATTTAATCACAGCAATCTACTAAAAATTTCCTCCCATATACGAATAATAGTTACTTATTAAGATTTCATCTAATTGAATTTTAAATACATTATAATTTTTACTAACTATGCAAAAAATCAAAAAAAATAATAAGTAATAATATATAACAACTTTGTCCATGCTCAAATCTGCCGACTTTTAATGAAATAAATGTTATTTAGTGCTCTGCTACACAGCACAACCGAGATTAACAATCTAATACCCTGCCTTACTATTTTTTTTTCATGTCTACCTTCATTACAATTTCCCACGAGGTCCATCTAAAGTAGCGATTTATCTAAAGATCTTAAATAGTGCCCTGATTCACATATAATCACATGAAATTTATGAACAACGTAAGTCAGGGTATTATTCATGAATTTCTTGTGAGCTTAAAATTTGCAGCTGAGATTCCCGATGATTATAGGATATTGATAGCCCGAAGAGTCACCTGTATCCTATGATGTGATTTTTAAACTCACAGGAAATTAATAATACAAATACTAAGATCAGATGTAATGAATTGTCCTTTCAAAAGAAAATAAATCATCTATAACTCGAAATTTTGTTTATGAAATTATATTTGTGTCCTAAAATAAAAAGATTTCTTAAAAGATTTTAATTTATCATACTACCGGTATTTCTCTTTCTTGATCCTATTTTAGCCTGATGCTGATCCTAAATTAATATTTTTAAAATTCAAATACATCTGATCTTGAAATTTTATTGTATTACATTGCCATATATCCACATAGATTTTGACTCAATTTAAAATTTACCTTTGATACCAGTATTTGGCTTTATTTAAATCTCTTGTTATTCCAATTCCGCTTCGATAACATTCAGCAACTCTTATAATTCCCTGAGTACTTTCTTTTTCTGCAGCCTTTTGGTAATAAATAAATGCCTTATATTCATCCTTTATAACTCCAACTCCATGTTGATAACAATATCCAACACCACAAATACCAGAAGCATCACCCATCTCTGCTGATTTTTGATAGTAATTGAATGCCTTATGATCATTTTTTTCAATTCCAATTCCATAAAAATAACAATACCCAGTAAGAAATGCTCCACCAGGGAATCCCATCTCTGCAGATTTTTGACAATAAATGAATGATTTATGTTCATCCTTTTCAACTCCAACTCCAAATAGATAACAATATCCAATACTGCATACAGCAATATTATCACCCATCTCTGCCAATTTTTGACAATAAATGAATGTCTTATTTTCATCCTTTTTAACCCATTTACCATAAAAATAACAAGCTGCAAGAAACATTTGGGCTATAGGATTGGTTTGATTATCTAAGCAAAATTTAATTAGATTCTCTGGATTTTGCTTCTTCTTTATTAGAAATTGCTCTAATTCATCAAAAATTAAATAAGCATGTTTGCCTTTTAATCTTTGTTTATTATACAGATCACCGATTTCGTTAAGGAGATCTAGCGAAAAATCTTGTGATATATATTCTAAAAACAAGTGGCAACATTGTTGGCTATTTGAGAAATAGCTGGTGAGTTGTTGATTTTTTCAGACTGTATGATATTGTAAGTTGACATTATGACGCATGAATATATTACTTATGCAAGCATCAAAATTATTAAAGATATATATTAGATTGCGTAATGGAACTTTAAAATTGCTATGGAGGGAAAAAGAAGCATATAAAATTACAAAGGCGAAGGTAAATATTTCTGTATAAATATAATAACAATAATTAAATAAAAAGAAAATTGTTTAGATTAAAAGGGATGATACGTAATAATGGGATCACAGAAAGTTAAATGAGTAAGGGAATAAAGCTAAAATGAATAATAAATTATAAATAAAATTAAAAAAAAAACAAACCTCTTATAATAAAAATTATCGTCTGTCGTGCATTTTTTGCCAATCATTTTGATTATGTAAAAAATGTATACAAAAAAATTATCGATTTATTCGGATTATCAAATTTTTTAACGATAAGGATAACAAATATATAACAAATATATATGGGAGAAATTTTCAAGTTTCAGGATAGAATGAAATTCAATTAGTTATGTAGATTATGTCAGTAAATAAAATTATTAGAACCAATTTTTTGGTTCAATTACAAATAGCTGTTCGTATTTATCATTTCTAAAGAATGATTCATAATAAAATATTCTTTTGCTGCAAAGAACGAAATGCAATATATTTTTTTCAATTTATTTCGTATTATATAAGTATGTGAGAATCTATAAATTAAATTACAAGATTTGGTATAGCATAATGATGCCTGACGAATGACGAAATATACGTCATTGACGAATGACGAAACCATTCGTCAGGTAATTTCTGATTGACGAATTGACGATTGACGAAACCCCTGACGATTGACGAAACCTATGACGAATTGACGAAACCTATGACGAAATGACGAAACCTATGACGAAATGACGAAACCTATGACGAAATGACGAAACCTATGACAAATTGACGAAACCTATGACAAATTGACGAAACCTATGACGAATTGACGAAATCAATGAAGAAACCTGAAGAGTTATATTCCATACAAAATAGAGTTAATTACCGCGTTTATAAAAAGTTAAGAAGTGTTTTAATAACGATAACGATAAGAGCTAAAAAAAACGATGTTTTAAGCGATAATGCATAATTAATAACAGCGATAGAGAATCAATATAGGTTGCTAAGATAACCAGTGCATTATTATTATCGTGATTTTACTTCTTTACGAAGGAAGAGACGCGAAAATACTTGAAAACCAATGTTTAGATCGACCTTGGTGCACCAATATATCGTTGTAGTCTCCAACACTAACACTCTTGCCATAAACTTCTATCTTTACGCGCTTTGTTTATTTACAAAATTTAATTTCCTTTTTTTACGTGTTCGGAATCTATGTCGGGTTGATCCGGAATTGACGAAAATAAACGCGTGCACAAATTTTGACTATTCCGGATCAACCCGATTACCGGTATTCTCGACCGGTATTCCGACATAAATGACTACCGGTATTCCGGATCAACCCGACATATATTTGAACGTGCGAAAGAAGAAAAAAGAAAAAAGCCAATGAAACCTTATAATGAAATATCATTTTTTGAAACAATTTAAGGTTTAGTGTATCTAAAGATCATTATATAGAAGCTTATTGTTTAATTATTGGCTGAATCGGTTGCCAATGTTTCATCAATCGTTAGAGGCTTCGTCAAGGTTTCGTCAATACGTCATAGGTTTCGTCAATTCGTCATAGGTTTCGTCAATTCGTCATAGGTTTCGTCAATTCGTCATAGGTTTCGTCAATACGCCATAGGTTTCGTCAATTCGTCATAGGTTTCGTCAATTCGTCATAGGTTTCGTCAATCGTCGGGGGTTTCGTCAATCGTCAAGGTTTCGTCATGACGAAACCATGACGACGTCATTCGTCATCGCAAAAATAATTTCGTCAGGCATCATTAGTATAGCATAAAAATATGAAGAAAATCGAAGTTTTCAAACATTGTGCAACCTGTAATTTTACATGACTTAATAAAAAAATTCCAAGCAAATTTTAGCAGTTTCTGTGCCTTATTTTGCCTTAATATCAGGACCAATCATATGTTTTGTAGTATTTTTACCGCATTTAATTTCTTCGATAATAATATTAGTTTAGATTTGTAATCAATTTTGTCTAATCCGAAGCATGACTACTAAACACCCAATAGGGACTAAGGTGAAAATTAGTAAATCCATGTTTTTTAACTAAAATTATTTTTACTATGTAACAGTAAATTCAAAATGCGTTATCCGAATTTAAAATGTTAGATTTGCGAAAATATGGGTTAAACGCATTTGTCGGTTTCATAAATAAAACCCAGAGTCTTACTTTATTTTCAAATTTATAATCCAACTAGTAAAAACATTATTTAAAAAATCCTATTTATTGTATTTTCACAATGCGCCGCTTGTTTGTTAATTCTGAAACCCTTTATTGTTATTATAGATTGGAGTGCCAATGTTTTGTTTTGTTTTTTTTTTTTTTTTTTTTTTTTTTTTGGGTACTTTTTTTTTTTTTTTTTTTTTTTTTTTTTTTTTGTTTTTTTTTTTTTTTTTTTTTTTTTTTTGTGGGTTCAATCTTAAAAAATCAATAATAAATTTAGTCTTTAAAACTTAAATTTGGGACTAAAAATTAGTTGAATTTGACCAACGCGCCGTAAAGCCTAATGAAAAAAAAACAATCTCATCTTTCTACGTCACTGAATAAATTTCAAAACCATAGAATTACCACTTGCTTCCCTTACCCGTTCTAACAATTCATATACCTGAAATGGAGTCCAAGGTTCGTGGAGTATGCTTTAATGGCAAGTGAAATGGTATGTACAATTCTCTCCATCTAATTGGATGATTGTTGACTTCTATATTTGTTCACAGTATAAGGCTTTTTATCCGGCATACTCGTACGTATAATCATGAAATTATTTCTTCTTGTTATTTTCATGTATTACGATGTAACATGTTTAGTTTAATTAAAACTCAGCCGATAACTCCCTACAAATCATGATCATAAATTGTCGGATAACACCATTATTGGGCAAATTACCGTAATTCACCAATTTTTGCCCAATAATGTATACTTATTGAAATTATCATTATTATCGTTATGCGTTTTTATTCATTGATATTATATCGTCATGCATTTCATACATTGCCAATATTGTTATGCATTTTTGTACATTTTAATGCATTGACATTATATCATTATGCATTTTAAACATTGTAATATCGTTATGCATAAATCTAAAATATTTGTAATAAATGCAAGTTAAACCTTGTTTTTACCTGTTTTTTCCACGTTTTTACTGTTATTATTTATTTTGAGCTATAAAATTTGTGTGTTCGCATATTCATAACAAGCATATATTTTGGTTTAGAATGGTATTCTTTCAAAATGGATTTGCTAATGCTTTGCAAAATTTCTATATCGAAGATTTAAATCATGTTTCTGCAAAGTTCATACACTAATGTTTTTCTTCTTTTAATCCGAGATCTATAGTAAGATCCAAAAAAGTCATAGTAGAATTTTTGCAAAGTATATTTAACCTGTTAGAAAATTCGATAATGCTTTCTCTCTTTTGGATCCAAAATTTATCTAAATATGATCCAAAAAAGTTATCATTGTTTCCTTGCAAAAGACATTCGCTAATGCTTTTCTTTATTCGATGAATGCTAGTATTTTATGAATAATCAAGGTTGAAATTTGAACATTTCATTTATCTGTCTTGAAGTAACATCTCAATTTCAGATGCTTAAAGTTGCACTAACTGAAATTGGTTCTTGAAATTAAATCATATTACAGTCGATAGTTAGTAATCTTGAGGCAACTTTATACAGATTTGACTTCATACGCATGAAATTGCAACCTCAAACACGTCATTATTAAGAGCATTATTTATTTGCTTTATATTTCATGCATACCTAGGAACTTAATTGAATGCAAGTGATGTTATTTAGTTAATTTTGATTATTTGCATTAAATTAATAAATTTCATGCTATTTATCCGCGATTTTACTATGGGACTATTTAATTAATATTAGATCCAAATAAAAACTGCAAGTTCCTTTGTTAATAAATTTTATAATTATCCACTTTACTATATAATAAATAATTAATATGGTACATTTTAGTGTCAAATTTTGGTTTGACTAAGATGCAGATATAACGCTAAAAATTCACGCTGATTGGTTATTTTATATAAATCATGTACGTACGTGCTGTAAGCCGCAGAAATGTGCATCCACTTATTTGCGCGGGTAATACAAGGAAATACCAATCGGAGAGTGCAAATTTGGTTCAGCCAGACGAAGAATCCGAACATGTGTAAAAGAAGAAAAAAGCGTAAACTAATGTTTAAATCGATCTTGATGCACTAATTAAAATGACGGGAATGAAATTTTACATATAGTAAGCATCACTCTAACTATATAGCCTTTAACGTTAAGGTCCTAACCCTAAATTTTTATCTCACGCACTTGTTTATTTACAAAATCGGATTTCCTTTTTGGTTTGTAGCATGTGGTGAATAGTTACCTAGCAGTTACTCAGATCGTTTACTTAAAATAGGTTGTAGGTTGAAAAAAATGGGAAATGTAGAATAATCGATATATAATTAATGGGTGACAATAGAAAAAATTGATTTACCTAGAAAAGATAATTAAAAGGATGTATCATGAATATGACTTTAATAAGTCATTAAGATATAAGATATGTAATAAAAGCTTTCACCCTAGATTGTTGGTGATTGATAATTAACTACCAACATTCACTAAATAAACTAACAATCTATTATTAAATAGCATAGTAGTATGATCTGTCATCTGTATTTCTTGTGCATATAATTTTAACTTAATCCATGTCAAGCTAGTTCTCAATGTACTGATACTGCTGTGGTTTTTATTTCTAATTCACGATGTAATGCGGACACTATAGTTACTTGTAATAAGAAGTTGCCTCTCCAAAGTATCACACTAAAGCCTTGACTTATCCACTAATTAAATATAATATGCTTCTCTCAATAGATGATCAGATTGTCCCAGAAGACCCCAAATTGCTAGTGTTTTTTGGTTGTGACTATGAGATTCATCACTTGAGTTTTTAATAAAAAAGAATGAATGAATGATAAGATTAAATAGGATTTGAGCCAATAATATTTATTATACAGTGTGATTACTTATATTAAAAGTAGTTATTTGTCGGTGTTTGTAAAGCTGCTTATTAATTGCTTATAAGTTATTTATCATTTATTTATCAGTTTTATGAGCAATATACCGAACAGATTAGCTAAAAATAACCCAGAATGATCCAAAACTGATCCATACTTATCAAAATTGAACCGTTACTTATCAGTTTTTATGAGTATAATAACCTAATTTTGTATAATCACAGCACGCTGCTAAAATTTCCGCCCATATGCGAATGATAGTTACTTATTACGATTTCATATACAATCTGATTGAAGTTTACATACATCAAAATTTTTACTAATTATGCAAAAAAAAATCAATTAAAAATAATAAGTAATAATATATAAATAACTTTGTTCATCCCTAAATCAACTCTTTTTGAAAATCTTGATTCATAATTATATAAATTTCTATACGTAATAATTGGATTTTGTATCCATAAAAAGGTATATTCAGTATAAGAGATTTAATTAAAGGTCAAATTGCTCAAATCCACTGACTTTTAATGAAATAATGTAATTTAGTGAACTGCTTCACAGCACAACAATCTAATACCCTGCCTTACTAATTGTTGTTCATGTCAACCTTCATTATAATTTCCCACGAGGTCCATCTAAAGTAGCGATTTATCTAAAGATCTAAAGTAGCGCCCTGGTTCACATATATTCACGTGAAATTTATAATGAAGGTAGGCATGAACAACGTAAGCCAGGGTATTTTCATGAATTTCCTGTGTGCTTAAAAATTACAGCTGAGATTCCCGGGCCATCTGTATCCTATGATGTAGTTTTTAAACTCACAGGAAATTAATAATACAAAATACTAAGATCACATGTGATGAATTGTCCTTTCAAAAAGAAAAATAAATCATCAATAACTCGAAATTTTGTTTATGATATTATATTTGTGTCCTAAAATAAAAAGATTTCTTAAAAGATTTTAATTTATCGTACTATGATCTATTTTAACCTGACGCTGATCCTAAATTAATATTTTTTAATTTCAAATACATCCGATCTTGAAATATTGTTGTGTTATGTCGCAATTTATTCAATTCAAGTTAAAATTTACCTTTGATACCAGTATCTAGCTTTATTTAAATCTCTTGTTATTCCAATTCCGCGCACTTGCTTTTTCTGCAGCCTTTTGGTAATAACGAAATGCCTTATGTTCATCCTTTATAACTCCAACTCCATGTTGATAACAATATCCAACACCACAAATACCAGAAGCATCATCCAACTCTGCTGATTTTCGATAGTAAGTTAATGCCTTATGTTCATTTTTTTGAATTCCAATTCCATAATAATAACAATACCCAGTAAGAAATGCCCCACCAGAGAATCCCATCTCTGCAGATTTTTTACAATAAATGAATGCTTTATGTTCATCCTTTTCAATTCCAGCTCCAAATAGATAACAATATCCAATACCTCTTAAACCTATAGTATTACCCATCTCTGCCAATTTTTGACAATACGTGAATACCTTATTTTCATCCTTTTTAACCCATTTACCATAAAAATAACAAGCTGCAAGAACCATTTGGGCTATAGGATTGGTTTGATTATCTAAGCAAAAATTAATTAGATTCTCTGGATTTTGCTTCTTCTTTATTAGAAATAGCTCTAGTTCATCAAGAATTAAAAGAAAACTTTTAGCTTTTAATCTTTTTTCATTATACAGATCACCGATTTCGTTAAGGAGATCTAGCGAAAAATCTTGTGATATATATTCTAAAAACAAGTGGGTAACATTGTTGGCTATTTGAGAAATAGCTGGTGAGCCGTTGATTTTTTCAGACTGTAGGATATTGTAAGTTGACATTTTGACTCATGAATATATTAATTATGCGAGCATCAAATTATTAAAGATATATATTAGAATTGCGCAATGGAAATTTATTTGCTATGGAGGGAAAAAAAACATAAAAAATTACAAGCGAATGTAAATATTTCTGTATAAATATCATAGCAATAATTAAATAAAAAGAAAACTGGTTAGATTAAAAGGGATGATACGTAATAATGGGATCACAGAAAGTTAAAGGAGTAAGGGAATAAAGTTAAATGAATAATAAATAATGATACGGACTAACCTCCCCATCAGTATAGTTAAATTTTTTTCGTCTGATAGAATTTCATTGTATAACTTATAGTTATTAGTTAAATCACGCTAGAACATTCTCAAGTTAATGTTTGCAGTTGATAACTAACTATCCAACCAAAATCGAATAGTCGACTTTTCTAGTCGATATTTATAAATTCAACTAGTCAATTAGGAGTTCTGACTTCTCGCTGTTTAAAGCACTGATTATCGATTATAAGTTAGTAAACCACCGTCATACTTATCACTTTTATTTCCAACTATGAAAAAATAACCCGGTAGATCGCCGGCCATAAGAGGACCCATCGGGCCCTCTTATAACCACTTCCTATTCGCATATAGTAGATCCACTATATATATGCATCACATACACTCTTTCTACTATTTGTAATTTATGTAAAATTATATGTATGTGTGCTTATGATGTGCTGATCATTATATCGACTAACTACTGTAAATGCATCTCCGTGTAATTTTTTAGCAATCGAAATATTGCACAAGTATCGTAATTCTGACTATTTTCATATTGAGAAGATCAAATTATAAGACTATTTTGCATTCTTGTTTGATTGAAAGTTTTTTAACAATATGATCGGCCCGGTCGACTGGGCCGATTAATTTCCACAGCCGGGTCAGCCCGAGAATTTGGAATCACTACCCCTTACTCATTTAACTAGTGATACAGGCTGACCCCGTCTCGCGGGCCGATTACGCAGATAAGTTAGGATTTTATTTTTCAACCTTTCTCTCTTATCCGCTTTAATTTTACTAGAAATCACCAATAGTCAGTAAACCGACAATCAATAAACAAATCCAAATTAATCCTTTTTGGTTCAATGACGAATAGGAGCTTTTTCTGACTAATTATTTTTATTTCTTGTCAGGCCGCTAATAATTTTTAGGGTCTTGATTCCGCAGTTGACTTAACTGCTGATATTTACCAAATGGTAAGCTACTAAGATCATTGATAGAATTTTGGGCAAGCTGTCGAATTAGGCTGGAATAAATCATAGATTCGGCCAGCATTAAGAATCAAAGAAAAGATTGTGTAATATCGGAAAATTTCGGGATGATAGACACATGAGCATGGTTGTCGAGAATTTTGAGGTGTGGTAATTTGATCAGTAAAATTACCGAAATTACCATTATTGGTAATTTTTTGATTGATTAAAAATTTTGTCGGCCAGGTCGGCCCAAGCCTTTGGGATCAGTCCGTATCACTAGTAAGCAGTGTTGGCATATGACCAGGTCATAACAGGTCATATCAAAGTTTAATTAGTAAGATTATATGGCCATAGTTATATGATTTCATTAATTAAACCTGGTAATAAAATCTGTTATAACTTTGTCAAATAATCTCAGCAATTGAACTTAGTAATATAACCTGTTATGAACTATTATATAACTTTATACCAGTACAATCACGTTTCTTGTGTAACATGAAATGTGTGAGGGATGGTTTCCGTTCAACTTTTTTGATGTTCGCTATGCTGATTTTTGAAGAATTCTTTTTTAGTATTGGTAATGGTTTTCGTTTTTCTAATTCAGGCAAGTGTTATGGTGATTTTGACGACACGGGATGATGACACGTGCAATGTAAATGATAGTGTGGGAATATACTCGTAATTGTGTGTAAATATGTTGTGATTGGTGAATACTTTCAAAAATGACATTTATATGTTGTAACTTGACTATGACTAATAATATGAGATACTATTTTTTGAAATTATTCCTGTTTAGTGTTGCTAACTAATGCATGTGTGATCTGATTTTAAAATGAAATCTTATAAGTAATAAAATATTACAATATATGAAACTATTTGAGTCCTTGTATTCCTAATAAGTGAGTTATGTGACTGATGTTTGATGGCTTTCGATTGTTATTAGTTTTTTTTTTTAAGTTTAGAGGCCGTGTGCTATGGCCGGAATTTTATTATGAGTTATAGTGACGTAATATTTGTTACATGAATGAGGATACAACTAGCCACATGTGCACTTTTGGTGCCTAATTTAAGTAGTCTGCCCGCAGGTTCTACACTAGCTGCCATACCTACAACCCAACTACAGGAATTGTCTATTTAAACCCTCTGGTTCATGGTCCTCCTATTACTACTGATGCACTACATTTAATGCAGATATTGTAGGCCACAACCCTTTTAGATATCGATGATCTAAGGGCTACTCGATTGTTATTAGTTATTTGATACTGATAAAATTTTTTGGAAAAAAAAGGATTGTATTATTTTGCATACGTACTTTACTTTGTTTTTTCTGAACATGATTTCATCTTTTATTCGCATAAAATGGTTTCACTAACAACTCGTTTCATCCGTTTTCAATCAATAACCTACGATTGCTTCAAAAACACACATTTTGTCAATGCTCATTTGACAAGCTTATTATAAATTTATAGATAAGTTCTTACTGTATATGTAATATATTTACTAATGCAAACTGATTATTAATTTCGAACCTCATCATTATGATGAAACTGGTGTTAACAATATTAATTAAAAAATTTTATGATGTAAATCTACACTGCTAATTGAATTTTTATATTTTAAAAAAAATTTGGGGTTTTGTTGTTTCATTTTCTCTATTAATAATTTTCTTTTATTTATTGATTATTATAAATTAGTAGGCATTAAAATTTGAAAATAGGGGTGTTGCGATATAGTGTAGTTGGATAGTTGTCACCCCTCCAAGTAGTTGTAGCAAAGGTACAGAGTTTGAATCCCACTGGAGACGATTTCGAAGTATTTACCTGTGTTACGGTAACCCAGATTCTGAGCTCAGATTTACAAATCTGTTTCCTAGGTTATACCAACTCGTATTAGGAGCTTTGGTGCTGTGTTATGCACAAAACTGTGGCACATAGATCCTGGGGAGCGTAGGTGCTATGTTACACACAGAACCATAGGACAAAGGGAAACCATACTTGGCAAGTCCCGATAGAGAGATAGCTGGACTTTCGAGAGTACCTAATAGGAATTGGATGGAGACTGACCGGCAGTGGACTAACTGGAAGCGGACTTACGACAAAAATGCTTATAGCGGCCCTACCAACAGGACTGCCGGGGTCACACCAGAGGTAAAGGACATGTGTTTTAGAATCATGTACCAGGGGGAGGAAGCTCCTGGGTTTGCCAGGGGAGACCAACCCTTCTGGGTCCTCGGATTGGAAGTAGGAAGGCAACCGGGAGAAAGAAAGCTTCTGGGGGAAAGAAACTGAAAGAAGAATAGGACAGTACTGGGGTCAGGTGAACTCTACAAGGGCAGAAGTAGGTAGTGATAGTAGTTAGATAACCACTCCTAACTACAAGTGTTGGTTTCAGCAAATGCGTACGCTACCAAAGTATAGGTGATACCTGTGTGGGACAGGGACCGCTCTACCAAGTTTTCCACTAGAATAAATTAGTCCTAAGGGGGACTGGTAAGCATCCGAAACAGTGTTCCGGTGATACAAGACGGGCTAACAAGAGGCAAGGATCAGAGGATTTAAATAGGCAATGCAAGTATGTGGGTTGCAGGTATGACAGCTAGTGTAGAACCTTCGGGTAGCTACTTAAATAGGCAACCAAAAGTTGCAGGTGAGGCTAGTTGTACTCTCGTTAATGTACAAATGTTGGATGTCCCTCCATGTAGGGCGTCCAGGGTCTGATTATCTTGAATAAAAAGCTCTCCCCGAAGTGGGCACTTTGACTAGGAAAAAAAAAAATTGAAAATGAATAGATGGATATTAGAACATTTCAGAACTGTTTATAGCAATAAATATGATTAAAAAGAGGAGTTTAGATTTGCGAGTTAGTAATTAGAATTGTAGGTATGTCTTAAAGTATTCTTTTGTCATATATACAAACACACTAAAGCTTATATGTAAAACTTCAGCCAGAAATCCATCTCTTGGAACCAAAACCAGACAAATAATCAACTGCAACTATCTACAGTACATTGGGAGAGTCAGACAATACTACCACAGGAGTCCACAGTACATTGTGAAACTATCAGACAGTGCCAGTATAATTTTGTAATTAAGAATTACAACGAACAATCATGTCACTTATGCCACTTAGGCCACATGAAGTTGATTTTTTTTTATTTTGCATTATATGGAATCTGAAACATGGTTTTATCAGTCAGTCATTAGTTTTTTTTTAAAAAAATAAGCGTAATAATGTTTATTTTATGATATAAATGAATGTATTTCAAAAAATTGATATTGATTAGTAGGCATTTAAAATGGGAAAATGGATGAGAAATATCGAACCATTTTGGAATTGTTTACATTGATACTGGATTACGATGAATTAGTAACCTCACAAGACAATAAATCGTATAACCTACAATGGCTTAGTTGAAAGAGGCATTTAGATTTAGTGAGTTGGTGATTAGGATGTTGGTATGACTTCTACTACTTAAAAAAGTGATGTTAAATGACCTGGCCTTTTGAAAAATTTTTAAATGACCTCAAATGACCTTGAAATGACTGGTCAGTATAGATCATTTGAATTTTGTATCATTTGCAAATGACTTGTGATCAAATGACCATGGTCATTTGCAAATGACTGGTTTCATTTGAAGGTCATTTTTGTTATTAGTAGTGATATGGTAGTCAAAGTCTGTGTAAACTTGATAATTGATATATAATCGCCCAACGTGTTAGTATGATATGTATTAAGGAGTAAGAATTATAATTTTCTAGATAGCACATCAGCGTAACATCTACTTATTTTGTAATACAAACTCCTGGAAAGAAAATAGCCAATCGAAGAGTGCAAAATTTGACTATTCCAGATCAGCCCGACAAAATATCTAAATATGCGCAAAAGAAGAAAAAAGTGAAAACTAATATTAAATGATATTGGTGCAGATGATAGGAATAAAATCTTATATATTGTAAGCATCACTCTAACCCTATAGTCTCTAACCTTAAGACCTAACTCTAAATTTTTATCTTACGCACTTAGTTTATTTACAAACTTAGATTCTTTTTTGGTTTGTATTACCTATGCAAATAAGTAAAATGCGTTAACGTGTTGGGCTTAATAGTATTAGAAAGCTCATTAATGTGCTAGGTAACATGTTAACGTGTTATATATTAAATTCAAAAATATATAAACGAATGAATTTGACTTTAAATAGAAAATTTTTACTAATTTAATTTTAATTAATTAAAAATCTTTTTTTTGCTACAAATTTGTACAATACCTGATATACTTTTGATATATATCATAAAACCTCATTATGTATATATATTGTGAGACCTTCCATGTAAGTATCGCAACTATACACTAGTAAGACTGACTAAAATCAACTAAACTACTCTAACAATAGTAAGACTTCAATTGAGGCGTGGATAGACTTGGTCTGAGTAACTAGGGTCGAATAGAGCTCTAGTTTATGTTACGAGGCTCTAATATAAGGTCACAGGATTAAAAACGTATATGATCACAAAGTTTCTGAAATCAACATGGTAATTTAGCACAGAACAAACCCAGCTTTTGTTTAAAGATAAATATTACTTTTGAGAACTGGAGTAAATGGACTTAAAAGATTATAAATTGATCAAATCTTAGCATGAGCATTAAATATTTAATATTTTGAACTATTGTTAACTTTGAATTTCAAAATTTAATCAAGTTTTAATTAACAGTTAATTGTATCTCCACCAATAAAATTCAAATGACCCAATAGGTCATTTCATTCTTGAAATGACCCAATGACCGGTCATTGGTCATTTGAATTATTTGGGTTATTTCAGGTCATTTAAATAACTGACTTAAAAATACTCTGGTCAAGTATGCAAACACACTAGTGCTTATACGTAAAACTGCAGCCTGGAATCTGCCACTTTGGACCAAAACTGGACAATAATTTCTACTCAGGTCCAATCCCTACCTAATCAATTTAATTCAAAAAATCTTCTTAATGCTAAAAGAACAAATACGCACAAAAAAAATACCCACCAAAAAAATATACAAATGCTGATCATACTGGTCCTGCACGGCATCGCATGCTCTGCAGCATTTTATTGTGATATGACCTGTTATGACTAGTCATAACAGATTATATCACAATAAAGTTATATAACAGGTCATATTACTAAGTTCAATTGCTAAGGCCATTTGACAAAGTCATAACAGATTATATTACCAAGTTAATTAATAAATTATATAACTATGGTCATATAATCTTACTAATTAAACTTTGATATAACCTGTTATAACCTAGTCATGTGCAAACACTGTTAGAAAGGGGATAAGACCACGCAAAGTTGATTTTTCTTTTTGTATTATCTGCCAAACCCGCTGTCCCATTTTTTCAAATTTTTAATTTTTTTTTTAGATCCCAATTGTGCCAATAGTTCGACTTTTGACATCTATTTTTTTCCACTATTTTCATCTGGTTTCATCTGATAGAGACCTTAATTTTTGTAATTGTCCGTATAACTAACAGGAAAAATATGACTGCTGACCAGTTTTTTGATTCTTTATTGTGCAAAATGAAAAATTAAGCTTGTATAACCTTATAGCTGATTTGAAAATTAGTGGGACACTTGAAAAATTTACTCATTTTTGAAACCTTTTAGTTTTGTCTTATGAATCATATAACTTTTCAGAAATCATATTGCTATTATTAGGCTGAAGTACTGAAGACTATGATATGGTTTCCGAAAAGTTAGATGATTCATAAGACGAACCCGAAAGGTTTCAAAACAAGAAAATTTCTCAAGTGTCCTACTAATTTTCAAATTACTATAAATGTGAACATTTTTCTATTGATAATTATCATTTATTACCATAGCAATGCATCGCCATCTCTGATCTACCAATCATTTTGTTTGTTTGATTTATATTGTTATCCTAGATCCACTTCTTCAATAATATTAGATAACTAGAGCGATTTTAGACCGTGAACACTTTGTGTAACCTCACTTTGTTACTGTGATATATCTAAGTCGGAAGGCGTTTTTTTAGAAAACTTAACAAAGAAGATTTAAGGCAATTTGCAATTACGAAAGAGGCTACAATTAGAAGTATATGAGGATACTAATAATTATTTAATATGTAATAAATAAATATATTTATTAGTGAAAGAGTATGAAGACTCGATGTTGAATTTGGGGTCCACATCAGCTGCTTTTATACATTTTGATTTTCACAAATGTAACAGTCAATATCTAATATATGTGTAATATATGCTATAACTACTATTAATAAAAGATAGTATATATAATAGAAATGTAATATATGAAATAAATAATATATGTATAATAAATGAAATATATAGAATATATGCTATAAATATGACATGTTTTAGAAGTAATACAGGACCCCGAACAATACATATAAAGGTTATATTAGCTTTAATATAAACTTTTTAAAATTTTTATCCACTTTTTATCAGAGCTAATTAACCATATTTTATATATAAGCTTTAATATTTAATAAATTTTAACCAATTATCAAATATAACAACATTTTTTTTAAAAATTTTTTTTTAAAAAAAATTTTTTCCAAGAAAATTTTTTTTTATCCAAATTTTAAATATAGCCTATTTAAAATTTATTAATTTTATCCACTTTTAATAATATAACTTTAAAAGCTTTTATCCACTTTTAAATATAACCTTTTGACCAATATCCACTTTTCAAATATAACATTTTTGTAAAAAAGTAATCTTTTTAGCCAAAATTTCAATATAATCTTTATATATATTGTTCGAAGTCCTAGTAATACATGTAAAGACATTCGCGCAGAAGGTCCTCAGCCAATCAGATTGCAGATCCTATATTGATTGTTAATTGGTTCCGATCTTATCATCCACGATCGTATTGGAATGGTCTATAGCTCGTTAGAACCGTCTCGATGAGCTGATTTGAATGGTAGTCATTTCATTCAATTTGGATTAGTGGATCAAAAGTTATGATCACTTTTGTATAATACCTATAGGTCAACAAAATTAATCAAAATAAAACAAATAGTAGTGAGTTATAATTAGGATTAGTGTATAGTAGGTGCGATAGTTAGAAGGCTGCCTAACTGCTAACCCAAATTTTGCAAGAAAATTTTTTTGTTAAAAAAAAGTGTAGTTTCATAGTCAAAATTTTAAGTTAGAAGCAATTTTTTTAAAAAAAGTTGTTTGCTAATTTCACATTACACCAGATCCTGCATCCCAATTGGTCGATCAGAGAGTAGTGATAGCGATGAATGAATAACTCTCTATTTGCAGTGAATTAAAAAAAATCCCTATCCTTCCATCCAATTTTGAAATCCATGTAATGCAAAATGAAAAAATCAACTTTGTGTGGGCTAAAGTTTATAGCCGCTAATTAGTTTGCTGGTCCGTCCTGGTTAAAAGACTGCCCAGTTTTTTAAAAATTCCAGATCAGACTGCAGTCTAGGACCGAATAGAACTGAATAGAGATAGACTGGATGGACCAATGAACAATATAATACTTTTTGCAATAACGATGAAATTAAGTTAGTATTATGAATTTTAATACTTTTACAATAAGCTTTTCAAATTTATAATATTTGCTTATATGATATAAGAGAACAATAATTAATACATTTGATAATTTTAGTCATACATAAATTATGGATTAGAGAACAATAGTATATTACTAGTATATTAATATAGCAAATAGCAAAATAACATCATTTAATTAACTTCATAAATATGAACATTATAGCTAAATTCAGTTAAAAAGATTTTTGTTACTTTTAACCATCTGATAATTTGATTGAAATAATATAATCCTAATTAAGCACGCCAAATATTCAATCTTGTACTGATTCAAGACAAGAATTGTCTTAATATATGAAAATATTAAGGGTAGAAGGTACTATTTTAAAATTATATATAAACTTAATGGTAAATTTTTTTTATATTTAATTTATGAAAAATTATAATAAATAAACTAATCATATTTTAAGTCAAGTTTGTAGAGCAGGCTTTTCTGATTCTAATGATAGTAAAAACATTAAAATTGGTTAAAAACTCAGTAATATATAAAATTTTAAAGATTGGGTATTAAAATTTAGTAATAAAACTAACTTATAAATTTATGTAAATTGACCAATCAGCATTAGCAATTTTGTGCAACCCAGAAAATTTTTGGCCAACCCAGAAAACTTTATGACATATACAAGATATTTTTTTAAAATATAATAATACTTCAAAATTTTACTACAATAGATAAATTGTTTTATTTATATTTTGTAAAATTTTAATAAAAATTAGTTGTAATTTAAAAAAGTTTTATTAGTAGCATATATCCATTTTATATGAAAATTTCAAAATACCATATAAAAACTATATAAAAATGATCTACGTACCCTCTATCCTTAAAGTAAATTAACAAAACGATTAGATGTTTACTTGCATAGAAAAAAAATATTTATTAATATAATATTGTTAACATTTACATGTTGACAAATGCTTAAACATAATATATTTAGAGACTTGTTATTGCCACCCCCACTTTTGTAAATGCCAACCCCTACCCGGAATCCAGTCCATTTCCAGCCCACTTCCAACCTAAATCATGTGACCCAAGCTACAAAACAAGGTCACATGACCAATAAAATTTGTCTTAAAGCTATTTAGTTACACAAGTTTGTAGTGCATAGTTTGTGTAACCTTTTTATCCAATCAATTTATAGACTGGAGTCCTAGGTCTGGTCCGGGTCTATATAGAATTTTATTAATAAAATTCTACAAATTCTTAAAATTCACAAATTCTTATTAATTAATTCTAACTTAATGCACTAAGTAAACTTGTTTAGCACCTAAAAATACACCAAATTGGCTACGTTGTTTTTATTTTACTTAAAATTTGGAGAACATATGCATAATTTTGGATTTTTGATCAAAAAAGTCAAATTTAGCATTTTTTCTCCAAATTTCAAGTAAAACAAAAACAACACAGCTGATTTAATTTATTTTTAGGTGCTGAACAAGTTTACTTAGTGCATTAAATTAGAATTAATTAGTAAAATTTTATGAATCATAAGATTTTATAGAATTTTATTAATAAAATTCTATAAAATCTTATGATTCATCTTCTTCATACTAAACGACAATTTTCTGAGAATATTTTACTAATTAATTCTAAATTAATGAACAAAGTAAGCTTGTTCAGCACCTAAAAATACATTAAATTGGCTAAACTTGTTTTTATTTTACTTGAAATTTGGAGAAAAGATGCTTAAATTTGACTTTTTTGATCAAAAATCCAAAATTATGCATCTGTTCTCCAAATTTCAAGTAAAATAAAAACAACATAGCCGACTTGATGTATTTTTAGGTGCTGAAAAAGTTTACTTAGTGCATTAAGTTAGAATTAATTAGTAAATTTTATGAATCATAAGATTTTATAGAATTTTATTAATAAAATTCTATAAAATTTTATGATTCATTCCTATGAAAAAAGTGGTCTGGGTGGTGTTACGGTTTAGCACGGAGGTGTCCATGATGGCACGTGCACGGTGGCACGTATATATATGACACACGGAATGGCACGTGTTTAAAATGATACGTATCGGCACGTTGTGTATGTCCACAATGACATATGTAAGATTTTTATATGGAATGGCACGTATTCGGAATGACATGTATAGGCTTATTAGTTGGCATTACACATATTTAATAGCATGTGTATCTCATGTAGCCAATAAAATCGCAGGATCAGGTGTAATGTGAAAATTCAAAACAAACGAATTTTTTTAAAAAATCGGCTGTACCTCCAAATCTCATCTATGAAATGCTTTTTAATTCCAAAAAAAAAAAATTCCTTGCAAAATTTTGCTATAGGCATGTTTGTTACTACCCTTTACAATTATACTGTACTCTAACTAAATTGAATTCATTCTTGTCGTAAGAAATATATGCACGTAAACTTACATGTGCTTCGACCTGTGCCAAAACACGTGAATTTTGGCTTAGTAAAGTGCAGCAAAACCCGGTCCATTTACAGTCAAAATGTCCGGGCAGATGGTCCAATTCTGACCATTTTAGTCATACCAACACGGAACTCACATATGCAAACCCGTCTCTTTAGCTGTTCCACAGATCACCGTGCTTTTCTGTAGAACCACATGCATATCTGGACGGATTTTTTTATAGGGCATAAGATTTTACTAATTATTCTAACTTAATGCACTAAGTAAACTTGTTCAGCACTTAAAAATACATCAAGTCGGCTATGTTGTTTTTATTTTACTTGAAATTTGGAGAAAAGATGCTTAAATTTGACTTTTTTGATCAAAAATCCAAAATTATGCATTTGTTCTCCAAATTTCAAATAAAATAAAAACTACATAGCCAATTTAGTGTATTTTTAGGTGCTAAACAAGTTTAATTAGTGCATTAAATTAGAATTAATTAATAAGAATTTGTGAATTTTAAGAATTTGTAGAATTTTATTAATAATATTCTATATAGACCCGGACTGGACCTAGGATCCCGGTCTATAAATTGATTGGATAAAAAGGTTACACAAACTAAGCACCACAATTTTGAGTAACTAAATAGTAGGGTGTCCAGAATTATGCGATGCTAAATTATGTGCATAATAAACTATTTTTTCGCATCGCATATGCTTCGCATAATTGAACAAAAAAGGCATAATGATCATGTAGATGGATGTGATTAGCAGATAGGTGTGTTGAAAATCGCCCGGCTAGTGACGTAGAAAATCAATGAACTCAAAATTGACCTCGATTGCATCATATCACATAATTTACCCTAACGCATCGCATAATCCTGGTCACTCTACTAAATAGCTTTGAGACAAATTTTATTAGTATGTGATCTTGTTTTGTGGCTTGGGTCACATGATTTGCATTGCAAGTGGTCCGGAAAGGCCGGATTCCGTGATAGGGTGTGGCATTAACAAAAGTGGGGGTGGCAATAACAAACAAGTCTCTAGATTTAATAAAAAAAAATATAAAAAATAAAGTATACTAAAGTACGCCACTGAGTGTCTCCAAAGGGAGTTATAAAAAATTAATAATAAAAAATAAAATATACTACTAGTATCTGGTTATTTCCAAGTTAGAATCAAAAAATTTTAATCAGTAAAATGTTATAGTATAAAAGTTTTATATGTATTTTATAAGCATCATAAAATTATATATGTATATATAAAAATAAAGCCTGCTAGCAGGAAAAAAAATTTTGTAAATTAAAATTTAGAATGTAAGTTTTTAGTAAACCAAGATTTAAACTCAAAACAGCCCGACTATTTCATTATCAAGTGAATTTCATGATTTAGTAACTGTTAATCCAGCTAAACTACTAGTAGACATAATAGTTAGATAATCTTGTATTTGCATATAGGCGTTACGAGTTTGAGGCAAGCTAAAAGTTAATTTAGTTGAATGCAAATTATAATTTTTATCATTAAAAATCCTCAGCTAAATTAATTATTAGCTTGTTTCAAATCATGTTTCAAAATAATGCCCTAGGCATTATTTCGTACAAATATAGTGCAAATTGTAAATCAACTGATCACGGCATTGCTATCATTAATAAATTTCTCTATTTTATTAATATTAATACAGCCTGTTCTCATTATACATTAAACATGGTTTAATCTTGTTTAACAAACTAAGCGGTTGTAATTAAATTTTAATCAAAAAATAACATTTTATAGTTGTTTCAAAATGCATATTATCATGATAATATTTAGTTTATTTGATATTTACTATTAGGACTGACGGTCCTTTCGGTCTGTTCTAGAAAGGACCGAACCAGCCCAGTCCCTAGATGGACTGAAGGACTGTCAGTCTGAACCAGACCAATTAACAGCCCTACTAAAGTTAAATAATAATAAATAATAATAAATTAAAAAAAAGAGACTATCCTCTTATAATAAAATTATCATCTGTTCAGGTGTCCTGTACACTTTTGTGGTCATGTAAAATAATGTATACAAAATTATAGATTTACTCAGATTTCAACTTTTTTAGCAATTATTATTGCTCGTCTCGTCATGTACCCCTTTCTTGCACACAACAGTCGTGACCAACCTTTATAACTACAGTCACATCCTTTATACAAACTACATCATACAGTATGGGATGGAGGTCGCAGAACAAGCCGCAGGATGCCACGTGAGCAGATCTTCTCAAGGATAGTACTTTGACCTCTTTGTTTGTTGCTTTTTCATCTTTGCGAAAATCCAGTGGCTCTTGGTAATATATTGCCCCTTTCTGCTCAGCCCTTCTTTCTTTCTCTTTTTTTTCTTTTTCTTTTCTTTTGGGTCGAGGTGGGGAATAGCTGGACACAATGTCAAGCAAAAAAATCAAAGAACAAAGAGATTGATGCAGATTATCAGGTTACCTAAAATACTATTTTGTCAGTGATCTGCTATCACACAAAAGGTCTAGTGACTCGCAATAAAGTCCCGTCTTGTAACTTTGTTCACAAGCAGATTGTTATTATTGCTCATCTCGTTATATGCCCTTCCTCGCACACAACAGTTGTGACCAACCTTCATAACTACAGTTACGTTCTTTATACAAACTATGTCATACAGTATGGGACTGTTGACAAGGATCATGCAATCTTGTGATATAAGAAAATCAACACTCCTATACACAACTAGACCCGAAATATACATAGATAGGTCAGGTATGAGTTTGCTTATTTTTAATGTTTTTTATGCAGATCTTTTCTATATATAGTAATTTTTTGCTTATTTTTAAAGTTTTTTACGCAGATCTTTCCTTTTTTAGTAACCCTATAATTAACCTGACCTATCTATATATATTTCGGGTCCTACACAACTACTCTAGAAACATAATCATACCTATTTCGTAACATCATTTTACGTGATATCCTGTAAACATCCTTAACTCTTCTTACAATATCCTTAACTTTTTTTACAATATCTGTTCAGTATATCACATAAGTTGCCATTACTTAAGAGCGGTGTAGGGTATACACACCTGTTACAATCCTTTTTGTATATGTCCACATATAAGCAAGGTAAATTTATTATTATGTCCTTGCACTGTCACATGCAGTCTTGAAACCACATGCAAACTGGTCCTTGTACTAGTACTGCAGCCGTAGAGGCCAACAAAACATCAGGTCCTTGTACTGCTAAACAGCTGTGGAGCCTGGCATCACAAAATATCAAGTCCTTGCACTGATAACACAGCTGTGGAGCCTGGCATTACAAACATTAGGTTCTTGCACTGCTAACATAGCTGTGGAGCCTGGTATCACAAACATCAGGTCTTTGCACTGCTACCACAGCTGTGAAGCCTGGCATAATGACAGTTTAACTTTCTTAACTTCTGGTGGGTAAGGGAGGGGATAGAGCCAGCCTCTACAAGGCGAGCTATAGTGAAGAAAAAGGATACTTTTCTTCCCAAGGACAATCAGTCTTAAATATTCTTTTTTGCTATTGTTCCTTACCTGTACCGATCTGTAATATGCCTGATTATAAAGTCATCTGATTTTGCAATAATGATCGCTCTATCACTTCGTTAACAGGCTTTTTATTCAGCCTTACTCTAGAGGTCAGAACCGTTATCTGCTTATCCAGATATCCGTATAGTTAGCACATATCCGGATACCATAAATGGCTTATAGGTGATAACCTTTATCTGTTAGTTTTAAAAAGGATAATCCAGCAGGTATCCGTGGGTATCCGTAAGTATCAATCAATGTTTGTGGCATCTGCGGATAATTGCAGATATCCAGATATAAATTAAAGCAGTATATTGGACCATGACATTTGATGGATAAGATCCAGATATTCATTAAAATTTTAACTAGAAAAACGAATAATGAAAGCATATATATGCAATGGTGGGAATAAAAAGTAAATTTCTGGTTATTCCCATAGTAAGGAATACCTGGAATTTACATTTTATTTCTACCATTGCATATATGTGCATGCCCAAAAGATAAAATTAATAAAAGTTGAGGATACTGAAAGCAAACAATGGTTTGATAAGTAAAAGCACCCACGAACTTACTCTGTTCATTCCACCTTTTTACCCGTAAAAGCGTCCAAATGTCCATTAGCCCACCTACCCATTATCATCCAATTACCGGTAACTACTTATCTGCCATTAAGAACACAGAGAAAAGAATAAACAAAAAATACCATAAATAAAAGAATAAACAAAACAAAAAAACAATAAATAAATAAGTAAATAAGGTAAAAAAAGCAAACTATTAAAATAACGAAAAAAACTTATATAATTTAAAAAAAATAATTTAATAAAAAAAATAAAATAAACGTAGTGATAATTAAAAATAAATAAAAAAAAATTTTTTAAAAAAAATATTTAATAAAAAAAATAAACGTAGTGATAATTAAAAATTAAAAAAAATTGAAAAAAATTGAAAAAATCAAAATTTAAATAAAAATCATTAAAAAAAAATCAAAAAAGTAAAATTTTAAAAAATAAAAATAAAAGAAAAACGTTAAAAAAATTAAAAAAAAATAAAAAATAAATAAAAAAAAAATCAGTAATAATGTTAAAAAAATTAAAAAATATAATAAATAAATAAATTAATTAAAAATAGAGAATTGAAATTACAGGTATAGTGAAAATGTAACGTACTAGGTGTACAAAACCTGTTCAAATTTCAATACGCAATGAATATCAATGCAAACTATGTTCGCGACTAACAAGATTACTGTAGTATCCTTAGGATATCCGGTTATTTGATAGGTTTCAGGTTATCTGCGAGGTTATTTAGTAATCCGCAAGGTTATCCAGTTATCTGTTCGATTATCCGGTTATCCATAAATTAAAAACTAGTAATTATCCGGATATTAATTTTATAAAAAAGGATACACCCATACGGATAAAAAAATATCTGGTTCCAAGCTCTACTTTACTCATCACTAGTGCAAAATCCGTCAGTGCTAAAACGTTTGTGCCCATCAAAAGTTTCAGGTTCGTACTATAATTTCTGAAAACTTAACCCGAACTCAAGACCTCATCCAAATGCAGGTGTCCTTCTGCTACTTAGAGAACCTATTGGAAAACTGTCTCCTTTCCTTCTCTGGTCCAAATCATTATTTTGAAGATTCAAAGATCGCTTTGATGCTTTTACGAAGTGCATCTACAATCTTTTCTTCCTTTTGAACCACGATTAACCTTCTTAAGGTCTATAGGTTAGCTGACATATGTATAGGAATTCAGTCCTAAGATAACCCTCTTCTGTTTTGGGTTATTCCATATATTGCGCAGATTACCATACTCTTTTGTTAATTTATATTTCATGAGATCTCTTCATATCTCTGGGGTTCTGGTTGGACTATGATGTACACATCTTTACTATTTAAATCGACAATCAGGGTTTTCTCAAAACCCTTCCAACTCTTCACTCCAATTTTCTTCCAATGCCAATTCTGTAATAATAATCCCTGGAGTTTTCCAACTCCCATTGTATGACCTGCTTAGCAAACTTCAGATAGTATATAAAACGCTTTATACTTAACATTCTCAACTCCAATTCCTAAATAGTAACAATATTTATCTTGGTACTTCTTTGTTGGAATTACCCTGTTTGCCAATTTGGTAATAAGTGAATGCCTATGCCTTATTTTTATTCTTTTCTGTTTTTATACTCAAAAAATGTCTAACGCCCATCTCCTTCTTTATCATGTTCATTTTTCATCAGCGTTGCCTTTCCTGATTTCTAATACAACCCAAATATACTTCTCTCTTGCAAAGTGCATCAATTAACTTTCTCTCTTGATCCAAGTTTATTCAAACTAAGACTCGAAAGTCTTGCAAAAATGCATTGGTTAATGCTTTCACTTCTTCTGATCCAAGAATATTCTGACACAGATCCAAAAAAGTCTGTACAATGTTCATGCAAGTGCATTGTTAACTTTTTCCTCTTGATCCAAGTTTATTTGAACTAAGGTTGCCTGCTGTAATAGGTTTGACGGGTTGTAAAGTTGCAAGTTTTTATTCAAGGGTTGTAATTTTTTGCCGTAATAGGTGCAATAGTCATAATTCATAAAATAGCTGCAATAGGTGTAATTGTTGCAATAGGTGTAACAGTTGTAATAGGCAGGCAATAGACTCAATAGTTGTAATAGGCGTAATGGTTGTAATAGCCGTAATAAATATATTGATTGAGTTATACCATGAACATAATACAAAGTACGAATACCAGGAACATAGTCCGAAGTACAAAATGTATGGTTTTATGAAGAATAAATCGACAGCAAAATCTTAAATCAATTGGGTTATACGTTGGTATTAATATTTGCTTTGCTCGAAACAGTAATCTAGATATGATGGATAAGAGACCAAAATGCTAATTATAAATTGTCAAATTATAGTAATCGTTGTGAAATTTAATGTGCGTCATTTATGGGCGCCAAAGGGCCAGAAATGATACAGATTAAATTCGCTGTCAGATAAACAAGTTATTAGCTGCATAACATACAGTGTTATCTGGTAGTTTATGGCGATGTGCTTGCTAAATGTTCCAATTTTTAGCAGCAGTACTTTTTTATAAAAAAATTAAAATAGAGACTTCAGCACCCACCAGCTGCGGTAATTAGAATAAAAATACTTATGTCACAAAAAATTGGGTCCTGTAATCAACACCACATGTATTCAGCTATTAATTTTACAAATGGGTCTAAAAAGGTTTACAAGTTCCTTAAGCATAAAATCAATAGAAATATAATCTGAGTGGCTTGAAACTTTTGCGGCATAGCTTATGGATTGAAGTGTTATACTACGCTCTGGTTTTAGTGCGACAACATCGCACAGCTACTCTAATTTTATGTAACAAAAAAATATCTTTATTTTTATTAACTGTTAAGATCTTTCATGATTACTAATCATAGCATTATATCGATCTACATATATGCATGACATTTAATATGTATCGGATATCAACAAAAACGAACAATGAAAAAACTTTGTTTTTACATAGTACTTATGTACTAATTAAAATTTAAATATTGTTGACGATAAGCTAAATTTACTATTCTCAAGCAGCTTATTCAGGTTTCTTGAGTATTGTTCCCTATACAAAAAAATTGATGTTTTTATACTTAGTTTAAGGTACAAAACGAGTTCTTTATGTTACTTATATCTATTACGGCAATTGCAACCTTTACGGCATTACAACTATAATGACTATTACAACTCTTTCAACCTTTTATAGCAATACGGGTATTTACAACTTTGGGTCTTAGCTGTAACCAAGGGTTGCAACCCAGGTTGTAATCTGTAAATGCCGTAATAATTACTTATGGCTGGCAACACTAATTTGAACTAAAACTCAGGAAGTCTTGCAAAAATGCATCGGCTAACGCTTTGCCTTCTTCAGATCCAAGAATATTCTGACAAGGATCCAAAGGAGTCTGTGCAATATTCATAAAAAGTGCATCAGTTATGCTTTTCTCTCCTCTACTTCGAGTTCAACAGATCGAAGATTCGACTTTTTAGTGAAGTCAATGCAGTGTTTGTGCAAAATGCATCAACTAATACCTCTACCACTTTGCTTCTAAACAATTGCCTTTCAGATTCAAATATGTCAATGTAATGTTCTTGCAAAGTACATCTGCTAATGCTTGCTCTACTTTCTGCTTTGCTCATAAATAATTGTCAAGCTTCAGAGAAGTTAGCATTGTGTTCTTGCAAAGTACATCATTATTGCTTTTTCTCTTTCTACTCCCTATATTTCTACAAGGTGCATCAGCTAATGCCTTTTCCCTTCTGATCCAAGATCACTCTTACTAAGATACAGAGAAGTCAGTATAGCGCTCTGTAGCTAATGCTTTCCTCGCTTTGCTCTTTAACGATTTGTCTTTAAGATTCAAAAAAATGACAAATGTAATGTTCTTGTATATCATCTCTAATGCTTTTCTACTTCGGGTCCACAATACAAGATCCAAGAAGTCAGCATAGCATTCTTGCAATGTGTACAGTTATTACTTTCCTCCTTCTAGTTCCAGAAAATTTTGCGAAGATTAAATATTTTAACGTAGTATTCACACAACAAACTTCAGCCAACAGCTTTACTTTTACAGCAATATTCCATTTCAGGTCCAATTTCATCTCGTATAAAAAAACCAATATCTGTGAAGCTTCAAAACTTATGCTCTACAATATTAGTATAATAATCCTACACTAATACCGGTTTACAAGTGCAAATGAAAATAAGTTTTTTTTTTTTTGCTGAAGGTTACCAACTACGTACAGTAGCATGAGAATTTCTTGAAGACTTTGAAATTTCTCCTTACTTCTTGATGAAAAAAACTGGCTTGTTCTTGCAATGGAGCTGGACACAATATCGAGCAGAAAAATCAAAGAACAAAGAGATCAATGCAGATTATTAGATTACCTAAAATATCATTTTGTCAGTGATCTGCTTTCATACAGAATGTCCAGTGACTCGCAATAATGTCCCGCCTTGTGACTTCGTTCACAATTGGATCATAATGATGATCAATAGATATAGAAAAAATTTTCAAGTTTCAGGATAGAATGAAATTCAATTGCTATATAGATTAAGTCAGTTAATAAAATAATTAGAAGCTAATTTTTTGGTTTAATTACAAATAACTATTCGTATTTATCATTTCTAAAAAATAATTTATAATATAATATTTTGCTGCTAAGAATAAAAAGTAATATGTTTTTAATATTATACAAGTATGTGAGAATCTATATTTCTGATTGGGCAGATATATTATGAAACTTTCGTTATCAAAATTCAGTGAAGCATAAAAATATGAAAAAAATTGAAATTTTCAAAAAACATATGGCCTGTTTACATGACTTAATAAAAAAATTCCTAGTAAATTAGCAGCTTTTGTGCCTTTTTTGGCATTAATATCAGGGCTAATAATGTGTTTTGTAGTTTTTTAAGTACTATTTGTGTGTAATAGCAGGCCAGGGCATTATATCAAGTAATGGGCTAAATTAAGCTTACTGTAATTTAGGCCGAAATTTGAATTACACTCATGCACATTATTATGCACAAATATAGTATTTAATTTTTTTCGGTCATAATATTAGTTCAAATTTTGTAATCAATTTTGTCTAATCTGAAACATACTACTTAAAGGTCCAATAGGAATTAGAGAAAAATTAGTAACTCTGAGTTTTTTAGTAAAATTTTTTTACTATGCAACAATAAATTTAAAATGTGTTATCCGAATTTCACAAAAATTTAAAATAGTTAAATATATGAAAAAATGTGTTAGACATATTGTTATTATAGTTCGAATGCAATAATTTTTTTTGTGGCTTAATCTTGGAAAATAAATAATAAATTTAGTCCGCAAAACTTAAATTTGAGACTAAAAATTAGTTAAATTTGACAAATATGTTGTAAAATTGTAATGAAAAATGCATATCTTTCTCACATTACTGAATACATATTCTGAACTAATAATATCTGATGAAACTATTTTCATGCAGACGAAACAGTTTTGTCACTGGTTTCATCTGACGAAACCCAGACGAATTACAAAACTATAGACAATTGACGTAACTATAGATGGTTGACGAAACTATAGACAATTGACGAAACTATAGAAGGTTAATGGCAATTGATGAAAATACAGATAATTGACAAAACCATTGACAAAACTAGAGTAAAGTTGAATTTCATGCATGTGCATGATTCCTTAATTATGTGGATTAATGCGTATTCAAGCTATAGATGCTTGACAAAATTATTTTTAAATTGACGAAAGGATTCGTCAAATAACAATCTGAACGAGACCGTTGACGATTAACAAAACTATTAACAAAACTACTTTTGTCATAAAAATAAAAAATTACACAATAGAAGATAATATATAGCTTTATTTATTATCTATTTAAACTTTTATAGCATGTTCCTTAAGGCCATACAAAGTTGATTTTTTGTTTAACAGTAGGGGGCACCAGAAATCATCTGATTTAAGGGAAAGTGGTCTCTTGCCTAGTAGGTTACTATATATCCTTTATTCTGATTGACTAATATAAAATATTGTTTATATAATAGATATATATATAAAAATTTTATTGGTTAATAACTTATGATCCACTGGTTGATTTAGCTACCAAAATGATCCTCTCAAAAAGAGGATAATAACAAGCCTAAAATTACAAAAATCTAACCACAGGATCATAAGATCAATATAGATTTGTATATCTGATATTATTACTATATATAATCGTACTATATAGTAATAATACATAAATCTATATTATTCTGTGATTAGATTTTTGTGATATAGTCAAACCCCACAATAGTCACATTCGCATTAGTCACAATCTCGCTATAGTCACTTTAACACTTTAATTTTCCTATTTAATTAAATATACTATATATAAATTTTAGCTTGCTTTAGTTACAATCTTGCAATAGGCATATAGAAAGTCTGATTTTGGCACATAACTATTGCGAGGTTTGACTGTATTGGGCTTGTTAGAATCCTCTCTTTGAGAGAATCATTTTGGTAGTTAAAACATACAAATTGGACCAGTAGATCAAAAGTTATTTATTATTAAAAATTATATAGAATATAATAAATAGGGTTCCTCAAATTCAAATCAAATCAAATATTGGGTCAATTTGAATTTGATCAAATCAAATTGACACTAATTTGAATTTATTTGATTCAAATATTTGAATTTGAATTTGATTTGAATTTGAATTTTTTTTTTAAGTTTAGAGGCCGTGTGCTATGGCCGGGATTTTATTATGAGTTATAGTAACGTAATATTTGTTACATGAATGAGGATACAACTAGCCACACGTGCACTTTTGGTGCCTAATTTAAGTAGTCCGCCCGAAGGTTCTACACTAGCTGCCATACCTACAACACAACTACGGGAATTGTCTATTTAAACCCTCTGGTTCATGGTCCTCCTATTACTACCTGACGTACTACATTTAATGCAGATATTGTGGGCCACAACCCTTTTAGGTATCGACGACCTAAGGGCTACTTTACCCTCGCACAAGAGCCTACCGGAACAAATTCCATGTCCCATACATGTACCATTGCCCGGATTTGGTAACCGAGGCTACTTGCTCTTATTAGGTTCGTTCCGATCGTAGTATCCGCCTTCTCTGGTGCATACCGTAGGACCGATTTTCACTACCTCCTAACTCGGGTCTTGCCAAACGGGTTCTTGTGGGTTTTTTCCAGTTCCCTGGATTTGCGATGTAACACATACATCATTGCGCCCGCAGGCTCCCATTCAAGATGGTGGAACCAAGGTTACAGGTTTAGCGCCCAACCGCTCATAAGCCACAATCACTGAATGCAGATTTAACTTCAAAACATCGCCAGTGGGATTCGAACTGTCAACCTGCCGCTTGGGGGTGACACCTTGACCACTTCTCTAAGGCGCCACACCCATTTGAATTTGAATTTTTAATAGTAATTTTCAAATCAAATCAAATATTTGTTAAATCAAATCAAATTTGGCCATATTTGAATTTGATCAAATCAAATATAGTCAAATTTGAATTTGAATTTGATCAAATATTTGATTCAAATATTTGAAGATCAAATCAAATTGCAGAACCCTAATAATAAATAACTTTTGATCTACTGGCCCAATTTGGAGATTTAACTACCAAAATGATCCTCTCAAAGAGAGGATTCCAACAAGCCCAAAAACATAAAAATCCAATCACAGAACTATAAGATCAATATAAATTTGTGTAGTATTACTATATAGAATTTATTAATAAATACTACAAGTCACTCTTGTTATAGTAAAGTCCTTGGGCTGTAAAATTTCTTCACTATATTGAGAGATTCATTATATCGAGAGGCTGTAATATAGTAATAATAATTCTGTTCTAAAAAATTCTTCAAAATAGCCAATCTTCACTATATCGAGAGTTCACTATAACGAGAGTGACTTGTATATAGTAATAATACTAAATCTATATTGATTTAATGATCCTATGATTAGATTTTTATGTTTTTGAGCTTGCTAGAATTCTCTCTTTGAGAGGATCATTTTGCTAGCTAAATCATCCAAATTGGACTTGCAAATTTAAAGTTATTACCCATTAAAGTTTATAAATATTTGTAATAATAATTTAATATTCATAAAATTTGATTGGCTGTAAACCAGTAAGGTAGAAGGAGGGGTAGGCCTCTATAATAAATAGTAATCAGGTAATTTCTAGCAACCTCTTATATAAGATCTGAAAAATATAGGCTGGTTAATCAGTTTTTTTTATTATAAATTAATAAATTAATTTTTATATCTAAGGTTATGAAAGTTAATTTTTAATATTATACAACAATAAATTAAAAATTGTGTCAGCAGTTATCTTTTTTTAGTCAATTCTATAAGACAATTATAGAAAATTAAAGTTCCTATCATGTGATACCAGATGAAAATAGCAAAAAAAATAAATGTCAAAAATCAAATTGGCACAATTGAAATTTAAAAAAAAATTAAAGAAATTGAAAAATTAAAAAAATGAGTTAGAGTGTAATGTGTATAGCCTTAAATAAGGCAGTTTTTAGTTGATTATTTGTTTAATATCAATATTTAGACTTAGGCATGAGGAGGGTGAAGGAAATAGAGAATTAAACAAACATATTACAAGAACATTTGATCAAATCTTATTGGTTAATATTATTAAGCATATAATTATCTAGGCTTATACTGCATTACGATTGGCTTGTTTAATTTTCAATAGCAGATAAGTAGGGAATAATGTTACTTAAAATTAACTAAAAATGGGCTAGGCTTTGCAAACTTGCACAAAAGAAGTTTTTTAGTTATATAAATTGTAGGATTTTGCTAAAATAAGAATAGATAACTTGAATATTGTTATAAGTGACTATAGCCTTCAATATAGTACTTGCAATACAATATATAGTAACAGGGATTTTATAACAGTCAGAGAAGATATGAAGCAGTGTGCAAGTAGAATATTACTTCACTAGAGCAGTTTATTAGATATTTATTAAAGAACAAAAGAGTATTTATTTAGCAAAGATATATTTTATTTATTTTAGATACAATTTTAAAAAATAAAGCAATTCCCAAATAATAGAGAAAGTAGAAAGGGAATCTGAGTCTAAAGCTAAAAAGCTAATATACAGAAGAGCAGAAAGCTAGAGTTTATATATTCTTTAAAAATGTATATGGATAAAAGTATAAGAGTAGAAATGTAAAAGAATAAAAGTATAAAAGTATAAAAGGCCATTTTATACTATGTAGTATTCTATTAGGGGCATCTAGAAATAACGTTATACAAGAGGAGGGAGGGGGTCTGACAAAATATAACGTTTTTTCTCTTAAGTGGGGAGTCAAAAAAATATAACGCAAATTTTTTAGAAAAAATCGTCTAAAAGCTGATCCAGTGGTCTGAATTTAATAAATTTGGTACCATTCGATTTGTCTCGGTGAGAGGGGTCGAATGGTACCAATTTCATTTCATTTGGATCATTGGATCATAAGTTATTGGCCAAATACTATTGGTTATTATGTTTTCTTATAAAATGACTATAAAATCAATGGTTTTTTGTGAATAACTATTGATCCAGTGATCCAAATAAAATGATTTTAGTATCATTGGATTCGTCTCACTGAGACAAATCGAATGGTATCTAAATCATCCAAATCAGATCACTGTGCCACAATATATTCAAGTTTTTGTAAAATTTTATATATAAACATACAGATTTTGAAAAATTTTTTTATATAGTCGGGGGTCAAGTAATACAATAAAGAGATATATAATGTTATTTATGGATGCCCCCTTATTCTATATCTCTTTTTGTATTATGCTAAAATATCCTTGGAATGTTCTAGCTTCCATTAATAAGAAACCTATTCTATAATAATATGAATATTTGTAAATAAAAAAATAAATATATAAATAAAAATTAAAAATTAAAAAAAATTAAAAATAAAAAAAAATATTAAAAAAATAAATAAAAAAGATCAATAATTTGGATTCAAGTAAACCAAAATTTAGCAGGCCAGCTAAAAAATAAATTAACATTAATTTTTACTATATATTATACAATTAAAATTAATTAAAATTATCATAAAATTGATTGAAACCCAATTAATAATAAAATAATTGCAATTTTCTTTTACTAATATAACTTGAGTTTATAAACAAAGAAAATCATAAATCAATCTAATAATAAATATATGTTATTAATAAAATTATATAAAATTGCAATTTATTAACTAATTGTAACTATGCCATTAATCAATTAATTGAGCTTGAAAAATTGCATTAATTGCCCCTACAATTATTTATTTAGTAGGTCTAAAATTTAGAGTTATTTGAACCCAATTTGTCTTATTTGATCCAATTGGATTTATTTGAATCTAATTGGCTTATTTGAACCCAAACCAGATTTATTTAAACCAATTTGTGTTTATTTAAACTCAAGCTAGATTTATTAGAGCCCTTATTAAATTTTAACACTGGCCAATACTAGAATAAAATTTGAAATTTTACTAGAACTAAGAGTCAAAAAAATTATAAACTTTATTTTTAGAGTAATGTTTGAGATCTAAAAGCTAGATTTTATTTTTAGTTATCCAATTCATCAGATTATTATCTTATTTCTAAAAGTTTTCATTAATCTATAAACAATTCTAAAAAGTACTAATACCTTTAAACATTTTTTAATTTTAATAGCAACTAATTTATGATGATTAATATTAATTGTTTTGAACTATATTTATTAATTATTATTAAAATAACTATTATTATACTTGTTTTAAAAAAGCTGAAGCAAAAAAAAAAATTTTTAGGGTTTTTGAAAATTTTGGATCAGCAGGTAATACTAAATTAAAATTTTACTTTGCATGGCCTAAGCAGTGTTGGTGCATAACCAGATAATAACAGATTATATAACTAAGTTCAATTTGTAAAGTTATATAACCATAATCATATAACTTCACTAAAATATACTCACAGTAAATATAGCAAAAGTTCATTTTGATTGGTAGTTATAATACTCTAGAAAAATATTGATCATACCTTAAATAGATTACTAGCTATATCTAGATAAAGTTTATTATTTATAATAAAGTATATTTCTATATTATTTATTATATAATAAATATATTATTTACAAAATTATTTTAATTCAGTTTTGCAATATATTATTTACAATTATAACTTTTTGTATCAAAAAAGGTTGTTTTTTTAAAAAATAGTTTCTGAATTTACCTTTGATAGTTACCAACCCATTTAACAATGACCAACCTATCCTAAAATGCTCAAATAGTTTAACAAAAGTAAAAGTACTTCTTTCTACAGCTTAGTATAGCTTTTTTATTGAGTTTTTTTTTGGTTTTAATTTGTTTAGACACCAAAAAAGCTCTTTTGTTAGTTGTAACAAGTGCTTCTTTTGTTAGTTTTACAATATCACTTAGAAGCAAATTTTTGTATAATAGTTTATCAAAAAAAGGCCAAATTATGCTAATTTAATACAAACCTTAAGGGAAGTGCAAAAAATCACATAATTTTTTAGGGGTGGGGTCCCCAAATATCACGTCCTATATATATATATATAGTATAAATAGCCAATCATATTGAAGAAAATCAATTTTTAGTTAATCGCAGATAGTTGCTACATAGTAAAGTCTAAATTTTACTAAGCAAATCGAAAAAAATCGATTAAGTAAACATATTCAGCAGATCAAAATACACTTACATAAAATTTTTATAAGTATTAGAAAACTTTTATTATTTGACTTTTAACTTTTACGTTCGTCGAATAAATTTTTTAATAAATTTTAATTTTTTTGTTAAACATAAAAATCAAAAATCAATTAATAAAAAATTCTCTAATACTTATGAAAATTTTGTGTTAAGTGTATTTTGATCTGCTAAAGTTTACTTAATCAATTTGTTTCGATTTGCTTAGTAAAATTTAGACTTTACTATGTAGCAACTTTTGTCGATTGTGGAGTAGCTTATTTTTAGGTCAAAGAAGTTTTGAGTTTTTTTAAATTTGATTGGTCAATAGTCGTATCACTAGGGGGTCAGGACCTATATAAACTCTAATTTTGTGATTTACAGCACTCCCCTAACTCTAATTTAATTTAACTATAAAAATTTTTAGCAAAATTAGTGATGCTATAATCAAGCATGTGTATTAGTAGTTTATTTATAAGGCACTTGTTAAATATTACAACCTGCTATATCACAGGTCATGTGATATACCAATTAATAAAAAAATGTATTGTATAATATATATACACTAACATATATAGTTTATAATTTTAACATTATATAAATTTAGTACAATAAGTATCAGTAATAATAAATTTTTAATTTTCTCAAGTTTCAAACTGGATGGCCTAGATTCAAATTAATAATCAGCATTACTGCAGTTATCTATATTACTGTTATAACTGCAACCAGAGCTGCTTTGTATTATTGGTCAAATAACAAAAATACCATACATATCAAAACATGTTCAGTCACATATATACAGATAAGAATACATATATATGTACTTAGGACTATATGCATACATAGTATCTTTTCAAACTGTATAAACACACTACAGTATTAGAGTGGTGACATATATTATATAATACAATTTTACTATACCTCCTACTCCCCTCCCCTATATAAAAGAATTTAATTGGCTATTATAAACTTCTATATTTAATGTAAGATATCAGAGGCCTTCTCCCCCCTTCTAAAATATTATATAATATCTGTTACCACCCTTATTAAGTTTGAACAATTACTTATCTCTCAAAAAAATAAGACTAAATCTAGTTTCATTAATTGATAATTTGCCTGTCAACTAGAGAATAGGCGAAATGTGGCGTTCTTCTATCTAAAAGATTTTTTCTTACTAAGTTAACATACATGTCCACTAATTGAAAGTTGTAGAACTCGTTGAGACGCATTTAACGATAGTTAGCTCATCCAAATTGGCCCAGTGGATAGTAAGTTATCACCAAAAAATGATTGGCTGACTATATAAAATCTGTGCTGGAAATTATATATGAAAATTACTATAGCTGAAATGTGGTGTGCTTTCATCTAAAACTTTTTTCTTACTAAGTAAAAAATACATGAATACTAATTGAAAGTTGTAGAGCTCGTTGAGGCGCATCTAACGGTGGTTAATATCATCCAAATCGGCCCAGTGGATGGTGTGATATCGTTGAAAAATAATTGGCTGACTATATAAAATCTCTGTAAACAATATTTGTTTATATAGAGATTTTATATAGTCGGCCAATTATTTTTCGATAATATTTTGCCATCCACTTAGCCGATTTGGATGATCTAACTACCGTTAGATGCACCTCAACGAGCTCTACAACTTTTAATTAGTGGCCATGTATCGTTAACTTAGTAAGTAAAAAGTTTTAGATGGAAGCATGCCACATTTTGCCTAAAGTGATTTTCATATGTAATTTTTGTCACGGATTTTTATATAGTTGGACAATTGTTTTTCAATGATATCTTGCTATCCACTAGGCCGATTTAGATGATCTAACTACCATTAGATGCATCTCGATGAGCTCTACAACTTTAAATTAGTTGACATGTATCGTTAACTTAGTAAGAAAAATTTTAAATAGAAGAACACCACATTTCGCCTATTTTCCAGTTGACAGGTGGATTATTAATTACCATATAACCGCGAAATAACGCACACGAGCATTATTTCGAAAATTGCCCCCCTAAAAATTACCATATTTGATTCGAAATAACGCGCATGCGCATCTCGTAATAACGCGCACCCAAGTAAATCACAGGACTAATCAATTTAATATAAAAGGAATAATCAATGCGCATTCAATTTTAGACTCTTTTAATTTTTTTTCTTTTAAATATTTTCATTTTACAAGATTCTAATATTACTGTATGCAAGACTTTCCCAAATAGTAGACTTCCAAGTACTAGACCCTGGTGCAAATCACAAGATTTTAATTAAATACAGATCTTTTCGAAATTCTAGCTTGCCTGTTATAAACGCAAAGTGTGCGCATTTCAAATTTTATATTATATCTCAATCACATACTATACCCGGGTTTACTAATAGGTCTTGATATTGGTGAAATATAAGAAACCCGGATCATTTATATGACAATTTATATTAAGAGCTTATCTACTTTGTTTTTAGAATTATGATATTAATGATTTTTTTTTGGTCGACCAAAATTAGTAAAAATAAGTTGATAACCAATACAAGAGATTTATTTTGTATAATTCAGTGTAAGTTGTTTAATTGTATGAAGGTAAAGATAAGTTTGCGCATGATTTTTTTTTTTATCTTTTTGCCTATTAATTCGGTTAACTGAATTTTGAACTGCGTACACTTCTAAGTTTTCTAAGTTGCTTTCTCAAAGTTTTATGATTATAAATTTCACCATTGACAGAAAGAATTACAGTTTCGATAAATCTATTATTGGTGAACAATTGAAAGTCATCGACTAAAATTACCAGTAAGTAAATCTCTGCAAAAACATTTAGTAAAATAAAAATCAAAAAATAGATTTACTTACCAATATCAATTTATATTTCTTCATCGGTATCCATTAAATCCACAACCTCTACTTCGTTATGTGTCATATTTTCATCAAAATCTAACTCATCTCTTGAATATATACCTTCACCTTCTTCGATTTCATCATCTTCGCTTTCACTTTCACTTTCATCACCTTCATTTTCATCACCTTCATCTTCATTACCTTCATCTTCATTACCATCACCTTCATCTTCTTCGCCTTCTTCGTTCAATAATTTGTTTATATCGTCTACATTATTTTTGACTATAGCCTGAAGACGGGTTGACATTTTATAATCCTCACTTCCATCGGGGTTAAGTACAAGTCCAGCTGCTTCGAATGATTTGACCAAAATATCTTTACTAATTTCTTTCCAAGTATCAGATATCCATTTGCAAATGAGCTCATATGAGGCTTTTTTGCGAGATCCTTTTGCCATGAATTCTTTCTCTCCTTTATCAATCCATTGATCCCATCTTTTTCTCATTCCACTTTTAAAAGGTTTGTTTACTGAAACATCTGGTGGTTGCAAAACACAGGTTGTTCCTCCAGGTATTTCTAGAACATCCAAGCCTTCTGCATTTAATGCCTTAACTACATCATCACGTACATGGCTACGATGACTATCGACAAAAATTATACCTTTGCTTTTAAAAAATCCTTGGGGCCTTGCACGTATAACTCGCGGGATATAAGTGGAGGTTATTAAGTCTGCTCGCATATTTGCACAAGGTGATGGAATTACAACAATATCGCGTGGAAGTTTACCTTTAGGTTTTTTTTTTAGTTTAAACATCACTGCCGGTGGGAGCTTTTCTCCAGAAGCTGTAAAACCTAGAACTACCGTAAAACGTAACTTGTCATGCCCTGTACTTCTAATTGCCACTTCACGAACACCTTGAAAATCAAATGTTGAACTCTGGGGCATGTCAAACCAAACTGGAGTCTCGTCAAAAGAAATGATAAAATTTTTTTCTATATTTTTTGTTTTCTCGTGTGCAAGTTGAAGAAAATTATTAACTACTAAGGGCACATCCTCAGGAAACTTTTGTGCGATTTGAGTTCGAACACGTTCGACCAAATTATGCCGCTTTCTAAAACGTTCAATCCAGCTTCGAGAGAACTTGGCGTCAATATTTAAGGTCTTTCCCAACTTCTTTGCTTTGTTTTGATTCATATGAGTTGTAACAGCAAGATTTATCCTGTTTTTTCTTGATATAATCTACTAGATCTTTTTCTAAATCAGGATATTTCGCCTTACGACTGCGACCGCTAAGAACACGCGCCTTATTTATGTTTAATTTTTTATTATTTTTAACAGCTTCTAGCTCTGACTTTTGTTTTCGCCACTCTTGTACACGTCTTCGATTAACATTATAAAATAATGATGCCTTACGATTAGATGTGGTTTCTGCATACGAGATCACTTCAAGTTTGAGTGAAACAGTGTAGCTTCGTTTTTTGTTCGTGCCCATTTGTAAATGAGGTAAAATTAAAGTGAAAAAAAATGCAAAATTAGCATTTAACATGCATACTTAAAGGGGTACCGTGATGATTCAAGATGTGTTACAAAAAAAAAAATTCAAAATTAAAATTTAATCAAAAAAAAAACAAATTTTTTTTTTTGCATAACTAGGTGTGGTTTCGTTCTTCTAACTCTAGTACGATTACTAAAAGATGCCCTTTGATTCAAGAAAAATAAGGATCCTGCTTTTTTGTTTGAGTTTGTTCTTCTTTTTATCCATTCTTAAATGTTGTTCATTACTCAATTTTTGTCTTTATATAGTGATCAAGACAAGAAGAAGGGTCCAGCTTTTTTTTATTCTATTCCTCCTTACGTGATCGCTAAAGGATTTACTTAGACTATTTATTTTTACATTTAATTCGTTTCATAGTAGTAAAAAGCGATTTAACTTTTTTTTTACAAGCAGGTTATATTATTTGGTTTTTTGGGATGATCATTGTAAGATGCTTTAAGTACGTTTTTATGAGGTTTTATTTTTTTAAAAAAAATTTTGATAAGAAAAAAACTCAAAAAAAAAGCGAATCGTGCAAAGTTCTAACACATTTGACCAGTGCCTTGAAAATAAAATGTAATTGTTCATTTCATTAAATTTTGCCTTGATAAGATCCAAAAAAAAAAGTTCATTATGAAAGGTTTTACTTTTTATATAAGTTGTAAGTTCAAATAAATAATCGTTTGCATACAAAAAAAACTTCATACGTATGACAGTTTTAAAATTTTAATTTATACTAATATATTGCTATTTACCTTTATATGTATGCAGTAACGCCCTCTGCCTATTTTATGCAGGTATATCTAATCGGGTTAATTAACAATTGCACAATAATTTCTTGTATAAATCTTGTTTGCTCTTGGCTATTTCCTATTACATCGTATTAATACACTTATACCCCTATGCGCGTTATTTTGAAACATACCTATTTCAGAAAATCAATCTTTTATTTCGAAATATCGCACATGCATGTCCTGAAATAACGCACAGGTGAATAAATTAATGCGCAGGGGTGCGTTATTTCACAGTTATACAGTAAAGATATAATTGCTTAATCATTAGAAAGCTAAAACATAATATCAAATCTAATTTATGCTTAATAAATGCTTTTACATAAATGATAAATAAATCACAGGCTAGAATGCAAAATATGCTATCTCTTGGTAAAGAACTAAGACCTGAAAACTTTTTTAAAAAAATGATATGAATATAAACATAATACAATTACAGCAAGCAATTTTCTACAAATAATACAATACAAGACTATACATACTGTCTAACCTTTATAACAGTCTATTTAAAATAATTTTTAGGAAATTTATATGAAGTGACATAATGACTATTCCCATGTATACATGAGGACGAAAGCATTTCGGGTTCTAAAACCTGAAATTAAAATTTGAAGACGAAATTGTTTTTGATCTATTTTACTTAAAAGTCGAAATTATTTGATACTTTTTTTGAATAGATGAAATTATAAGGAACATATCTATATAAATTTTATTTGTTATTCCTTATAAAATATTTTAATTTTCTCTAATGAAGACGAAATAGGCCTTTTTCAAAAATCAATTTCAGTAGTATCACTAGTCCCATGGCAATTACCACAGTGGTGAGCTTCCATTTTTGGAGCTGAATTTTCTTTTGTTCTTGAACTTTTACAATTTTTATTTTCAATATCATTTTCAGCTCTATTCTTAACTTATGTTAGTTTGAATTTAAATCTTGCTCTAAATCCAAGTCTTGCCTTTTATTTAAGTCTTGTTTTGTATTTATATTTTCAAAAATGCCTTGCTGAGCAGAATTTTGTAACCTTGGATATCCTTTATGCTTTGACTTTTTCAGATTTTCAATTTGGTTAATATCAATAGTTATCCATTTATTAGCATTGACTTCATAATGGTTTTCAATAAATTTTACTATCAACCCTGCGAATTCATTGACTAATCCATTTTTCATACAAACTTTAGCCCATTTTAGCTATACTAAAACCATTGATTCATTTTTTCATTTATATCAAATTTTATAGCATCACAGCCTGTAATTACTAAATATTTAGATACTTGCATTTGATTAGTATACCAACGCTTAGATATAAGCTTAATATCAAATTTGGCATTGCAAGACATTTTAAAAACACAGAAAAAATACATGCAATAAAAACTATTTGAAATAATATAAAAGACAGGTACAAAGGTGTATACCATTATTTAAGAGTATTACATAATGAGGATAACTATAATGATGATCAAATAATAAAACTTTCCAAATCTCAAGAATATGTTCATAGTTAACTATATTCATAATATTTTTAAATGAAGCTTGTAATGCATCATATTCATCTTCAAAATATCCATCCATACATTCAGAAAGTAATAAAAAATATTAGTTAAATAAAATAATAACCATACTGGCTATACAATATAAGGCTATACAATATAAACTATACTGTAATTAGATCCTTTAAAATTTCAAATAAACTAGCACAATATAAGATACTTGCTCATTTTGAACTGAGGTAGATTCTAATATTAGATACTTTTTAATAATATTCTGAATAGGTTCAAAAAAAATGCTTTGAACACTTGGAAGTCCTCTAGTTGATAATACTGTAATAAATTTTTATATTCTAAAAGCTGTTGACACTGTGATTCATGTTTGAGCCTCATTTGAATTGCTTTTCCCAAATTAAAAAATGATGTTTTTGCATTAACTTTAATTTTAATATACTTGTTTATGCCTTTCACCCATTGGGTGCTTTGTATCCCAGCACAAAAAGTCACAAACACATAGATTTTGGCCCATGAATATTGAGATTTTCAAAGTTGCTTTAAATAACTTTCACTTGCAGGATACTCAACCAATAGCTCTTCCCAATAGTATATCAATTCTGCTTTACTATGTCTATTATGGCATTTAAACCAGCTTTGTAAGAAGTTATTGTAAAAGCTGCCAAGCTTTTGAAACAATTTTTTTGCAATATTTGTTTGTATATGGAATATACAATAATTGTGCTTAGCAGTTGAAAAACTTGATTAATAGCAGGAACTATAATAGGATCAGTATCAGTAAAAATTACTTTGGAAGATAAATTGTCAGTTGCTTTTAAAATGCAATTTAATATCCACTTATAAGAGCTAATGGTTTCATCTTGAATGAGTGACTGCACCACAAGTTGTTTGATGGTGATTGTTAACAATACAAAAAGATTTAACAACATATTATATACATTTGTTTTTGCAGTATTGTTATTAACTACTACATTGTAGTAGCATTTCCATAATTCTATTTGAATTGGCAACTTCCAAAAAAGTTGAGAAAGATTTTTTTTTAATATCCTCAAACTCAATATAAACTATACATTCTGGCTTCTTGTCTTGTTGTTTCATAAGCCATTATACCATTTCAGCTACATTATTTTCATATTGATAACCTAATTGATTTTGTATTTTCGCATAGCATTATAGAAATCACTATCATATAAAGGTTGTTTAGGGAAATGTATTAGCATTGAACATTCACACCAAGGCCACATTCTTGAGTTAAAAGCTTAATATCATCAAGAACTTCTTGTGAAAGTAAATGTAAACTTGGAGCAAACTCTTTGTGATATGGAGCAAGTAAATAATTATACTCTTCAATCAACTTATTAATTAATATACTATTATTTTTTCGATATTCTGCATTGAGTTACTATGGGCATCCAATATTTTTGGGTTCCTTTTCTCTATGGTCTGAACTATTAACATTTTTTTTAGGTTGATGCTCTTTCGAATTTTCATAGACAAAATATCAGTGAATTATGGCTAGGGTTGTTAATGGAGTACTCCAAACTATAATAAAACATATAAACTACTCTGGTTTGAAACTGAAGTGGTTTATATGTTTTATTATAGTTTGGAGTACTCTATTAACAACTCTAATTATGGCCCTATTACTATTACATTCCAACAGAAATTTTATTGCTTTGAATCCAACTTCTAATTTATACCTTTTTAATATATTTTCTAAACACTTCCAACTAGCAAAAGAAACACTAACTTTAATTACATTATTATTTCTTTCATTGTCATATTTAAATTCTTCATTATTATATTCACCTTGTTGCTTATATACTACTTGTATAACTTCTTGTGCATCAGCTTGTTCTTGAATTAATTGTGTTGATTCTTCAGTCAACCAATTAAAATTAACATTGCTACCAAGACTGGATCATAAGAATTCAAATAGTTTTTGTTGGTTAGATTATTAGAAAGAAAAAAATCAGATGGCATTGAGAAAGCTACAAAGAAAATTCATAATGTAGTAAGCAAGTTTCACCTGGTTAATTTCTTTCTTTTTTTTTGCATTATAAAAATCAGTGACTTACTATCCTGTTCTTTATTGTAAGTGTGAATATATGGATCTGAAAAAAAAAGAAATTATTTGATATTATGAGATTAATTAAAGTGATTTGGAATATATTAGTCAATGCAATACTGGTTTATTTGGTTTTTTTATGAAAACAATGAACCAACAAAAATATAATATACGAAACTTTACTACAATAGTTAAGAAGTAAAAAATAATTATGCAAGTGATCTTTGTGCATAATATTTACATTATATATGATTACTTGTAATATCACAACTGTGATATCGCTACCTGTTATAATGCAAGCAATTTCTGTATATAATATTTATGTTCACTTGTAATACAAATTGCTAGTATGTATATATTTTATTTTTTATTTTTATTTATTTATATAATTAAATATTTAGATATTAATAGCTTACATATTTATATATTTATAATTTTTGTAGTTAGCTTTTTAAAACTAAACATACAAGCTAGTAAATATTTCTAGCATTAAATATAAATAAATCCTTGATAATAATTATTTTTTTTATGTCAAATCTATAAAACAAGTCCTAATTTTTACAAGGGAAGTGCAGTAAATCACGTAATTAGGGTTTACATAGGTCCTGACCCACTTCCCCCCTAGTGATAGGACTATTAACCAATCAAATTTAAAAAAAACTTAAAAACATCTTTGACCTAAAAATAAGCCACTCCACAATCGACAAATATGACTACATAGTAAAGTCTAAATTTTACTAAGTAAATCGAAAAAGTCAATTAAGTAAACTTATTCAGCCGATCAAAATACACTTAACACAAAATTTTCATAAGTATTGGACAATTTTTTATTAAATGACTTTAGATTTTTCGTTTGACGAAAAAATTAAAATTTTTTAAAAAAATATATTCAACGAACATAAAAGTTAAAAGTTAAATAATAAAAAGTTCTCCAATACTTATGAAAATTTTGTATTAAGTGTATTTTGTTCTGCCGAATAAGTTACTAATCGATTTTGTTCGATTTGCTTAGTAAAATTTAGACTTTACTATGTAGCAACTATCTGTGATTAACTAAAAATTGATTTTCTTCAATATGATTGGCTATTTATACTATATATATATATATAGGATGTGATATTTGGGACCCCCACCCCCTAAAAAATTACGTGATTTTCTGCACTTCCCTAAAGTTGAAATAATAAAAGTTGTAATCCTTTTTATAAACTACAACATTCTATTATAATAGGGAGCTAGAGCTAATATTTATAAAGTTTAACATAAATAAGTAAATAATTTTTTTGGTTAGAAAATTTTTTTAGAATGTTTCTATTTTTAACTTATTAGCAATTTAAACTTTGTTATAATAATATAAAATTAAATACTACTAAAATATAATTCTTATTTTTATAGGAGGAATATATTTGTCAACCCCTGCGACACAGTTTTTTGTCACAGGTTTATTTATAACTCAAAACTTTACTAAGATAATACCTATTGCGCTTCTAACAAAAAATGATTCTCTCGCAATTCTGTATTAATTTCAACCCTAACTCTAATAATCTTAACCCTAACCCTAACCCTAATTATACTTTACTTTAATGACCTTATTGCCCGTGAAGGTCATGGGGTGACAAATGCATTTTTTCATTTTCATATATTATCAAAAAAAATTTAATTAAATATTTTAAGTTTTAAAAAATATAAATTATAAGCATATTTATAGCAATTTTTCAAAAAAATTTGCCTGGATTTGCTTACTGTTTAAAGGATAGATTTCTTTTTTTTTAGCAAGAGTACTAAAGGTTTTCATTATTTTAAATTTAGATTTTTATCTTTTATTAAAAGGATCTGAAGTTCATCTTTTATTATTTGCAAAAAAGGTTTTGTTAAATAACTATAGTTTTAGTAGTTTTTTTAGTACAGAAATCTCTAAAGGCATTTAGCACTAACCAGTTTTTAATAATTTCTAAACCAAAATTTATACAATTTTTTTTAAACTCACAAACACTTTGCTTTATTAAGATGATTGCATTTATAAGCTGTATTTGCAAATAATTACTTAAAATATTATTCAAGATTTCACTTATTTTAGCAAATTTTCAAATGCAACCTGCTATACTGTACAAACCTTAGTTTGAGTTAGAGAACTTATTATGACTACCTACTTTTTAAACCTCTTTCTCTTAGCTTCTCACATAGAAGGGTTTTACTAGAAAAAAAGACATAACAAAAAAAGGGGAGTGATATAAAGAGAGAAATAATCTATACTACCTAAACAAAAATACCAAAAAAAAAAAATCAAATAAAACAGATTAAAAAAAAGAATAAAGCAAAAAGAAAACAGTAAGATGACACAGAAAAAAAACCAAAATAGGAAAAAAAGTAAAAAAAAAAACAAAAAGTACTATTATAACTTGTGCCAAGTATAAAAATTATATAACAACTGTAATAGTTGTAATCTCTATTGTAAAGCTTTGCTCTAACTGGATTATTTCTTCTGACTCTAACTAATTTTTCAGATATCTCTTTTACTATTAGAGTAGCTTATTGTCATACTAACTGAGTAGCACATGCTATAATATAACCAAAACAAACATGTGATTTCAATCTACTAAGATCATTTAAAAATAAAAAGTATAAATATTGTTGAATCTTTTGATAGGAGTAAACTGTATTGTTCACTTTTTACGAAAATTTTGGAAAAGGAGCAAAGAGCCAAAAAGTAATATAGAACACTTGTACCAAATTTAAAGAAAAGTATACTAAAAAGTATATTTTTTGTTGTTCTCTATTGTTTTGCCACAGATTACTTCTTTAATAAAAAAGCTTTTTAGCTTTTTACCAAAATTTCTTATACAAGAGCACCATCTTCTGCCAGTTATCTTGTAAGAAAATATTTTGGCTTGTATGCTAAATATAATAAGGAGTTCTAAACCTTTATAAAAACTATATCCTGTATTATTTTAGTACATGTTATGTGTAGGCAACTCTAACAAAAGAATTTTGATTTTCTTTAGTAGGAAAATTTGGTCTAAATAATAGTCAAGAGTTTTTTCCAAAAATTGCATATTAATTTTTATTTATTTTTTATTAATATATTTATAGTTACTGAATTTTTTATAAGTTTTATCATTAGTTATAAATAGTGCTTCAAATTGGATCAGATTAACCTGAAACCTGATCTAAATTTTAGGTCTAGTTGGGTTCAGATCAGGTTTGTGTTGAGTTCGGATTAAGAATTAATCTGACCCAACCCAACCCAATTCAACCCCAAAATTTTTTATATATTTTAGTTTTTTTTCTTTTTATTATCATTTTTTAATTGATCAATATGGATACAGAATCAGGTGTAATGTGAAATTGAAGTAAAATAATTGTTTTTTTAAAAATTGCTTCTAATTTAAAATTTTGACTATGGAACTACCCTTTTTTCTTAATAAAAAATATTCTTTGCAAAATTGAACTCATACAGAGAATTTCCCAAAATTCTAGTTTAGGATACATTAAAGAGCATTGAAATTATGATCAACTGGATCAAGAATTGATCAATTCTGCTTCAAGATTATAAAAAATTTTACTAATAAATCATATCTACTCATTAAGTAAAAAATGCTTAGCTGATAACTTTGCTATAGAACCTGCTAACAACTAGAGCTAAACACCAACCTAGATCTTATGCATCTGATCCAAAAATTTAGAAACAGCACTATAAAAATTATGAAATTGGGTTAGAAGAGTCTTTTAACTATTGTATTTACAAACAACTAACTCTAATCTTAACTTGGGCACTATTTGTTTTATTTTGATTAATGCAATATCAAAACAAACAAAATGATTGGTCAATCAGGTATGATAATAAATTAACTATTTTTTTTTTTTTTAAACCCCTTCTGTGGGGATGCCGGATGGCAAACTTTATTTAGTTTCTATTACATCATATCACATTTTATTAGGGAATTCCTAACTACGCTAAACCTCCCTTCATCGTCTGTTTATCTGCAGGGATTTCCAGCAGGCCTTCCACGCCGGTGCCCCGTACCTTCTGGATCTTAGGTGGCTTTAAGGACTACACATCCACCAGGTCGCTTTATAGGTCAGCCGTTTATCGTCAACCTCAGGAACCACTTTCCATCTTGGTCGGTGTAGTATCATCAGGTGCCCTTTCGATTTTCCTTTTATAGTGAATAGTCCTTATGTTTACGACATTTCTTGTCAGATTTTTTCCTTTTCTGGATGACACACAACTCCTGTGGCTATGTCATGCAACTCTCTTATCGCTGTAGTACCTTCATCCATAAATGGGAAGAGATGCGTTCCTCATCGTAGATCTTGACACTTGTGATCTAGCACGGTTTTTGTCATCCACTGGACTCGAACCGGCGACCTTGTGAGTGCGACCCTGAAGCGCTAACCACTGCGCTATCCGACCCAGGGTCAATTAACTATTTTCTAAGACTGTGCAAAGTTAATTTTTATTTTGTATAACAGTTATAGGACATATCTCTTTAAAATAGTCTTAAAATAAGTTTATAATAAAAATTATAATAAAAACATATAAATTTACTACAGTCGTCCCTCTCTATAATCACCAAGTCCGTCGCACCCTATTTTGGTAATTGTAAAGAGGTGTGACTATAAATAAAAATACCTCATTATGGTCATCTATAGGCGAAATGTGGCGTGCTTCCATCTAAAACTTTTTTCTTACTAAGTTAACGATACATGCCCACTAATTGAAAGTTGTAGAGCTCGTCGAGACACATCTAATAGTGGTTAGATCATCCCAAATCAGCCCAGTAGATGGCGAGATATCGTCGAAAAACGATTGGCTGACTATATAAAATCTCTATGTTTACATGAGATTTTATAGTCAGCCAAACATTTTTTGACGATATCTCGCCATCTACTGGGTCGATTTGGATGATCTAACCACCGTTAGATGCGTCTCGACGAGCTCTACAACTTTCAATTAGTGGGCATGTATCGTTAACTTAGTAAGAAAAAAAGTTTTAGATGGAAGCACTCCACATTTCGAATATAGTGATTTTCATATGTAATCTCCGTCTCGGATTTTATATAGTGGCCAATAGTTTTCGACAATAACTCGCCATCTACTGGGCCAATTTGGATGATCTAACCACTGTTAGATGCGTCTCGATGAGCTCTACAACTTTCAATTAGTGGACATGTAGCATTAACTTAGTAAGGAAAAAATTTTAGATGGAAGCACTCAGCATTTCACCTATAGGATCACTCTCCAGTTGACAGGCAGATAATCAATTAATAGATAATTTTAAATATACGAAATTTGCCAATCAGATTATATAATCCATATTTAGTTAAAAATTGGTGACCATAATGAGGGTTTTTTATTAATAAAATTGTTAAAAAATCAAATTTTCATGGTGATAGTGATTATAAGTGATTTGTGACTATAATGAGGTTTTTTACTATGTTTGAGTCTGTCGCACAAAATCAGGTGCTTAAATAGAGGTGTGACTATATGGGGTGTGACTATAGGGAGGTCTGACTGTATAAACTTTGAGCTAAAGTTCCTTCTTGGCTTAACTAATTAACTTAAAATTAAATTTTACAAACATATAGAACAAGAAAAGAAGAAAAATTTGAGCTTAAAAACCATATTGAAATTTTGTTAATTTTGCACTTTTTCAAAATGTAACTTAGCCAAAAACAAAAATTTACTATTTTAAATTTGTAAAATTGTGCTCTAAACAAGTTTACTTCTATGTGTTTGTAAAATTTAATTCTAAGTTAATTAATTAAGCTAAGAAGAATTCTCAGCTCAAAGTTTATGGTAAATTTATATGTTTTATTATAATTTTTATTATAAACTTATTTTAAAGGAACATGTCCTATGACTGATAACATGATCCAAAATTTGAGTCAGTGAGTCTTCTTTTTTTCAATCTACTATAATTTAAAGATAGCATGGAATTAGAAAATTTTGAATTTTTTTTTGATCTATCTGATAATTCTAGAAAATTAAAGTTACCATTAGGTGATACTAGAAAAAAAATAAAAAAAATCAAATAGCAAAAACAGAATAATTAGTACAATTAAAATTTTTTAAATTTTTTTTTTAAAAAATTGGGTTGGTGTGTTATGCAAAATGAAAATTAATTTTGTATAGCATTCACACTAATACTAAATAGGATCAATAATTATTTTTCTTTGATAAACTAATCAATATTTTTATATATTTTCAATTTATATTAGAATTTTTAATATTAGAATTTAAAACTTAAGCATGTTGGTCTTAAAAATTCAGGCCGAGTTTAGTTCAGATTAGGTTGGTCAGATTTAGATTGGGTTGAAGTACTAACCTGAAGTTGTCAACCCAACCTGTTTCAAAATTTTAGATCAGGTTCTGGTTTCCAATAACCTGACCTGACCCATTTAAAGCTCTAGTCATAAGTTTTATTATAAGTTTTGTTATAAGTTTTGTTATTGTTATTTATCTAATTGAAGCTGCTTAGCAAAATAATTTTGACATTTGTTTAGATAAAACTATTTCATTATTTATCAAATATTATTAGTTGAAAAGATATAGGTACATTTGTTTTTATTATTATATAATGTAAACAAAGAAGTAAACAAATAGTTATACAGACAAAAATGCTTATATCTTATGATCTACTTAGAATTTTTCTTTTATAATATTTATTATACAAACAAGAGAGGGTTATATCAGTGTTGCAAATGGCTAGTTATTTAATTCTTATTTGGTCATCTAATCTAATATCATATATTGCTATCAAAAAACTCAAAAGCTACTTTATGATTGATAATAGTTGCTATATAGTAAAGTCCAAATTATACTATGCAAATCAATTATAATTGCTTAAATAAACTTATTAAAAGATCAAAATATATACATTCTAAAATTTTAACAAAATTGGAAACTTTTTATTAATTGGCTTTTAATTTTTACATTCAATGACAAATTAAAATTTTATTAACAAAATATCTTCACTAAATTTAAAATTAAAGTTAAATAATAAAAACTGCACCAATTTTATGAAACTTTTAATTTATATATATTTCAGTCTTCCAAACAAGTTTACTTAAGCATAAATAATCAATTTATATAGTAAAATTTAGATTTTACTATAATAACTATTTGTAATTGACCAAAAATCAATTATATCCAAAAATAAGCTACCCAGAATTTTTTGTGTTCAAAATTGTCCAAATAAGGTAGTTTATTTTTTTAATTTCCCTAGTCTCAATACTAGGGGGTGCTGTTGGTACTCTTTTTATTAAGATCATTATTAGTCAATAGGCCTTTCTAATTAGCAAGATTCCCTACATATTGATATAATATGTACATTTTTACTTATTACAATAATGATCCTATTCTATTTTTATCAATGGAATTATCCAGCTAACCCATTTACAACTAGGAATTTAACTGGAACTGTCCAAGTGCTTTGACTGGAATTTTGCTAGAGGTATTCAAGTTCAACCAGAATTTTGCCAGAGGTATTCAAATTTGTAACCAGATTTTTACTAGAGATATTTAATTGCACCTCAACTAAGCTGAGAAATTTCATATCGCTATGTAGATCAACTATCTGTGGTTAAGATTTTCTTTTCCAAACATGGTCCCAGCAACCTGGTTCAGCTCAACCATTTCATAACTTCATATATTTATTCCTGTCCTCCAGTAGGGCTTGAACCAGCAACCTTGCATTTGGAGATCTGGGAGCATAACCACTTACACTATCGACCCACAGGTCAGTAGTTTATTTTTGGAACATACAGTATATTATAACTGGGATCACATAATTGAATGACAACTGTATACTAGCCAATAAGATATAGGCAAAATGTGTTATAATTTTTTATATCAGGTTATTTAGACATTTTAAATATAAAATAACTAAATAATCAATGACCTATTCATTTGGTCATTTGTTATTTGAAGTGCAGCACTAGTTTATTTAGTATACATCGATTTATTCTTAGAGAAATGCCAGATTCCAAAAAGCGTCAAAAATTATATAGTTAACATATCTTGCAGTTTACTATGTTTTTTACTGGTTCCCAGATAGATCATGATTAAATATTTAATTTGAACCATCAAAGCAGAATTATATACTTTTTTTTGTTAAAAGCTTACTATATTTGGAATTTAACATAATTATGTCTTTTAATTTATAGTAAGCCTCTAGTATTTCATGAGTATGATTTATTGCAATTTGAATATGAAATATATCTGTGATATCATAATTAATTTAAAATATTTTCAATCTTTATAAATTGAATTTGGATGGCCATTAAATCGATTCTCACTATCTTTATTATTACATATTTACCTGTAAATATAGATAAGACACTGCAAAAGAGAACACATAAAAGTACATATTAGTATGGGCAATGTTTGCAAAGAATTCATGCTTATTTACATGCTATGAACATCTTTCTCTTGAATTGTTTCATGTATATTTATGAATAGTTTCATGTGGCTCATACTTCAATTTTTCCATGCATTACTGTGTTATTCCTTACTGTGATTTCTTATAGGGAAAGAATTGATATCGAAATAAATAGAAAATTTCTAAATTCTAACCTATCAAATTAAAATATTATATAAACAGAATATATGATTTTCCATAACATTTATTTTCTTATTATTGTAATGTTCACTGCCATGTTTTCTTTTCCAAAGATTTGGTTGGTTAATAAATGATATCTGGTATTTTCATTTCATATAATTTACTACCTATAAAAAGATTATTAAACAATGTTATTATATAGAACACTATGATTTTTTTTAAAAAAAATCCCAAAATTTCAATTACCTTGATAATAACTATTATTAAATGAAGTAAAGCTACTTTTATAATGAGAATAGTTATATAAAGCCGTAGCTTCATTTGTTATATTTTGAAGTTTTTTATCAGATTCAGATAATTCTGATAAAGTATTTCCATTATTCTGCCATTCTACAAAAATATCATAAACTTCTTTTGCCATTGGTCGCTTTTCTGGTTCCATGTTCCAACATTTCTTCATTAAGTCCGAATAGCATATTGTAAATATGTGGTCGATGACCCTTACAAACATTTAGTTGAAATTGTAATTCAGAATTCCGATCAAAGGAATTCTGCTCGAATGAATAGGTTTACCATATAAAATTCCCCATATTATTATACCAAATGAATAAACATCGGATTCTTTAGTATATAATTGTGTTTTAAAAACTTCAGGAGCAATATAATGCAAAATTCCATAAATTCCATTAGATTTTGATTTTAATTCAATATTAGCTGTTATCGAAAGACCTAAATCCGCAATATATGCACTCCTTAAGCTATCTTGTAGTATATTTCCACTATGTAAATCTCGATGAATAAGGTCATGAGAATGAATGATAAGAAGATCTGAAGCAATGCATAGTAACAGATTTAATTTATCTTTCCAATCCATTTGTGCTATAGTATGTAGATTTTGGCGCAAACTACCATATGGAGCATAATCTATGACAAGAATATAATCTTTAGAAGCATTATCTTTTGATATACCGAAGCATTTTAAAAAAGTTGGCTCATTAAGACCAATATCATAATACGCTTTTAACTTATTATTTAATGAAACAATGCATTCGGATAATTAATATAAATGATAAATCACGAATAATATACTTTAATATTAAAAATAGTTAAAAATTACCTCTCTTATAAATTCTTCATGATAATTATGGGATTTATGAAGTAACTTAAGCGCAACACTTCTATGTTCTAATCGAATTTTATCATGCCATATAGCATGATATACAGTTGCAAATCCACCTTTACCTATCATCTTAATATCTTTAAATTCATTAAAAGAAATCCATGATAAACCATGTTTACTATCAATCAATATTTTCTTCAACTCATTTTCAACTTCAGAAACTTCAGAAATTTTAGAATTGTGCAATTCTTTTGTATCGAATATAATATTTATTTATAAAATTTAGTAAATTTTAGATTATAAATAAATCAATAAAATATAATTTATTTGATAATACCTATAGCTAATTCTTTTTTTTTCCTAACCGGTGATTTAAATGCAGTATATTAATTTGTTAAGTGTTTTGATAATTAATTCGGCAGATTTGTGCAAATTGACCTATTCCTAATTTTTTTATCAAGTATTTACACTTACATCGTATTATTTATGACGAACGATTACTATTATCAGGAAGTAAATTTTAAATTCAATTCGGATTGAATTTTATAATCTTTAAAAAATCAATTAAAACATATGTAATAATAAATAATGATATATTCTGTACTCCTTATTTGAAAATTTGATTCATAATTATAATGTCCGATACACAATTATTGGATCTCATATCCATATAAGTACTTATAGATAGGAGATTTTAGTAAAAATCAAATTGCTCAAATCCGCCAAATTGTAATGAATAATGTAATTTAGTTCTCTGCTACGCAACTCGACCGATGTCTACTCAATTTAATACAAGATCAGATTAAATGAATTATCCTTTAAAAAGAAAAATAAATCATCTATTTCTCAAGTTTTTCTCAAGTTTTGTTTATTAAATTACCCGAAAGAAAAAATTTTTTAAAGATTTTTGTTAATTGTACAGTATTATTTCTCTTTACGTTGAACGAACCAAAATCACACTTTTTTTTAATTTTTTTGAATTCATATACATCTGATCTTGTATTTTAGTACAGTTTAGTCGGTTCAAGTTAATATTTACCTTTGATACCAGTATTTTGCTTTATTTAAATCTCTTGTTATTCCAATTCCGCTTCGATAACATCCAGCAACTTTTAACATTCCCTCACTGTTTCCTATTTCTGCAGCCTTTAGATAATAAATCAATGCGTTATATTCATCCTTTTTAACTCCAATTCCATGTTGATAACAGTATCCAACATTACATATAGCAATAGAATCACCCATCTCTGCTGATTTTTGAAGATAAATAAATGCTTTATGTTCATCTTTTTCAACACCAACTCCATGTTGATAACAAATCCAACACTACCTATACCAATAGCATTACCCATCTCTGCTGATTTTCGATAGTAAATGAATGTCTTATGTTCATCTTTTTCAATTCCAATTCCATTCAAATGACAATATCCAGCAGGAATAGTTCTACAGACACCACCCATTCCTGCAGCTTTTTGGTAATAAATGAATGCTTTATTTTCATCCTTTTCAACTCCTATTCCGCATAGAAAACAATAATCAACACCGCATATACCAATAGCATTACCCATCTCTGCCGATTTTTGACAATAAATGAATGTCTTACATTCATCCTTTTCAACCCATTTGCCATAAAAATAACAAGCTGCAAGAATAATTTGAACCATAGGATTGATTTGATTATCTAAGCAAAAATTAATAAGGTTCTCTGGATTTTGCTTTTTCTTTATTAGAAATCGCTCTAATTCATCAAGAATTAAACAAGTATTTTTGCCCTTTAATCTTTCTTCATAATATATTTTACACATTTCTTCAATAATTTCTTTAAGAAAATTTTGTGATGTGTCTTCTAAAGACAAGTGGATAACATTTTTGACCGTTTGAGAACTATCTGATGAGTTGTAGATTTTTTTAGGCTGCATATTATTGTAAGTTAACATGTTGACGCATGAATATATTACTTATAAAAGTATCAAAATTATTGAATATATATATTAGATTATTTAATAGCTTTGGAGGGAAAAGAAGCGTAAAAAATTACAAGAAAGAAGATAAACATTTATTTATAAATATAATAGTAAATAAATTAATGAAAAGAAAATTGTTTAGATGAAAAGGGATGGTACGTAATATTGGGATCACAGAAAGTTAAATGAATAAAAAAATAAGTTAAATAATAAATAACAAATTAGAAAAAAACAATCTTATTATAATAAAATTATCGTCTATCAAGTGTGTTCTGTACACTTTTTTTGATCATGTAAATTATGTATACAATTTATTCGGATTTTCAAATTTTTTAGCGATAACTATAACAAATTGATGCGAGTGAAAATTTCATGTTTCAGGATAAAATGAAATACAATTGGCTATGTAGATTAAGTCAGTAAAATTATTAGAACCAAATTTTTTTCGTCTAATTATAAATAGCTGTCCGTATTTATCATTTCTAAAGAATGGTTCGTAATATATTAATGTTTTGCTGCAAAGAACGAAATGCAATATTTTTCAATTTATTTCATATTACATAATCTGATCGACAAGTAGATTATTACGAAACTTTGCGTTATCAATTAAACTACATTATTGTACACTTCTTATGTGAGCACCTAGCCATTTTCATGCATGTTATTGGGTCAATTCTAATACATGATACACAAACTTTGTTCATCTCCTATCGCTCCTATCGGAGGTGAACAAAATTTGTGTATCACGTTTAGAAATGACCCAATAAGATACAGAAAATGGCTAGGTGCTTACGTCATAAATGTACAATAATGTTGTTATTGATCATGTTATTAATTATAATCGCTGATTTCTTCACAATAGACACCATGTTATAACGTGCACTTCGGTCACATCGTAAGCACAATGTCCTAGTGAATAATCAGTCATTATCAATAACATGATCAATAACAAGTACATATTCGATGTAGAATAAAACTATGAAAAAACCCGAAGTTTCCAAAAATTGCGTAGCCTGCAATTTTACACATGACTTAATAAAAAAATTCCTAGGAAATTTTAGCAGTATCTGTTTAATATCAAGATTAATCATATGTTTTGTGTTTTTTTTTTACTGTATTTAATTTCTTCGGTCATTATGTTCGTAATCAATTTCGATACATGATTATTAAGCGTCCATTTGGAATTAGGCCGTTCGAAGTTAATTTCCCGGTTAACATCACCTTCCAGGACTCTCAGAAGGGGAGAAGGGTGGCAAATGAATCGAATAAAAATGAACAAACTATTTTAAAAATAGTAAATCTATTATAACGAATTGACTTCAAATTAAATTTAGTCTAGTTGAGTTGTAATTAGGTCAGATAAATTTGATTCATAGTTAAAATTACATTCCTCCTACAAAAGAGAGGAGGCAAAAAAAATAAATAGATACAAGAAAAAGAACTTCGTACGTACAGTACAATTTTTACAGCTAAAATTCTCGTGATCTAGTGATCGGACCTACATCATTTTAAAGTATCGTATGCCGATCACGGATTTACTAATTGCCCAAAGTTGTCTCTCATTGAATGAAATTAATCAATGATCGGATGACTTAGAAATTAATGTAAAACAGTATCAATTCGAATAATTGTTTTGCGATTGTTATTTCTGTAAAAGTTAATTGTTTATTTATTAAATATTTCTTCTAGCTCTTCACAATCGAATAAAAAAACACTTCGGAAGCTCTTTTTTCAGCAGCTTTACTTGAATCAAACTGAAATAAATATTTATGAGATGACAGCCAAGTAGGAACTAGAATTTTAGCTTTATTTTTTATTATTTATTTTTTTATTTTTTTAAATTATTTTTTTAATTTTTTTTTAATTCGGGTTAATTTATTTTTGATAATTTTTTATTTTAATTTTATTCTATTAAATTATTGTTATTTTATATTTGCCGTATAACCGCGAAATAACGCGTAGTGATTTTAAATTTCGGCTTTAATTAAGCTTAATTTAGACCGAAATTCGAAACCACACCACTTCGCGTTATTTTGGTTACACGGTATTTTTATTTTTTTTTTAATTTTTGCTTTTTTTATATGGGCTAGGTGCTGCGAAAAGGGTCAAATTGACAAAACAAAAGATCTTCAGAAAATCAATTTTAATATTGCAAATTTTATAATAAATTATAAGAAAGTGCAAACTTTAAAGAACAATATAGCAAAATTTATTTAATACAACTACTTTTGTGTTCAATAAAAAATGATCCTAATCTTATTCTAAATTGATTTATGTAAAAAAAAATCTTTTGAAAAAATTTCCAATTTTGGTCCCTTTTTGCAACACCTAGCCCATATGTTCATTTTACTGGGGCATCAAAGGGGAAGGTTGAGGGGAGATGTTAACCGAAAAGTTAACTACGAACGGCCTTAGGAGGGAAATTAGTAAATTCATGTTTTTTAACTAAAGTTGTTTTTATTATATAAGATAATTTATACCGTAGTTATTTATGATATGTGTGTGGCATTCACTTATTTGCGCAGGTAATACAAGCTCCTTGAGAGGAAATAGCCAATCGGAGAGTGCAAATTTTGACTATTCCGGATCAGCCCAACGAAGAATTCGAACACGTAAAAGAAGAAAAAAGCGAAAATACGCAAAACTAATGTTTAAATCGATCTTGGTGCATCAATTAAAATTTAAGGGAAAGAATTTTACTTATATTAAGCATCTCTCTAACCCTATATAGCTTCTAAACTCACTTAGTTTATTTACAAAATCGGAATTCCTTTTTTGGTTTGTGTTACCCGCTGTTATGCTTAATTTAGGGATCCGTTAAAGCCAGGTGCCACCACGTGACTGATAGCCAATCAAATTGTAAATTTTGATCGTCACGGATCAGCCCGACGAGACAAAAACAAAGAAAAAAAAGTGAAAAACTCCAAAAATACAAGAAACGAGTGTCTAAACCTGTCTTGGAGCATTAATAAAAAATGTCGGGAAGGCAATTTTACCTATAAGACATTCTAACCTAAACTCCTAACTAACCCTTACCCTAATTTTAATTAAATAATAAAAAAACATATAAAGGCACCTGGCTTTAACGGTCCCCTTAATTTAGAAAATTTTTAATATATTTTTTATTTTTTTTTATTTTTATATAATTTTATTTTTGTATTACGGGATCGGTAAGCCTCATCGGTTACAGAATTTGGAGATCGGTAGTCACTGACTAATAGAAAAAGTCGTTGACTAACGAAGAAAGTTTTCTAACTACTGAAGAAGTCAATGACTATTAGAAAAAGTTTCGAACTAACAAAGAAGAAAGTATAAAAACGATATTTTCCTGGTAGTTTGGAAGTGTGTGAGTTATAGTTTAGGATAATTCGTAATACCTTTTAACGTCTCTTGTAATATTATACCTAATGATGATAATAGATAACGATATTATGAGTTTTAGTATCATTTGTACAATCTTCTTTATAATTTTTCTTATCATAATAAAAATTCGATTTTTTTTAGTAAATTAAATATTAATTTCCTTTTAATATATCTTTACATAAAATTTCTAAAATATTTCAAAAAAAATAAAAAGAAATTAAATTTCTTTATCAAACATAACTCTATTCTATAATTTGGATTCTGTTACACAAACTTATATTAAATTTCCTTTGGTAGTTACGCCGCGCAAATAAGTAAAATGATCTGGTGTAATTTCACACAGGTTTATATTTAAACTTCGTTTCCGAAGACAGCATTAAATCCGATTGGTCAATACATATACTCTGCATGTATCATCTGCTTTGAACGAATTGTTGGCCACGAAAACGAATTGTGCAAAGAAACCGAATACATATTCAGAAACTACACCTTTCGCTTTATATACTTTCAAAATAATCACAAAAACGGAGGAATAATCATGAGGGTTAGGCTAGACCAAGTTGATTATGTGTTTTACATTATCCTCCAGGATTCCGAATTGTTCCGTGACTGTATAAAAATTTCCGAAATATCCCGTAGCCCTATATATTTATCAAAATTTTTTTTTCTATGAGGGAGGGGGGAACTCTGGGGGGTAATGTAAAACACATAATCAACTTGGTCTGGCCATATGACGTTTTTTTTAAATTTAGTTGTTACTTATACTATATAAAATCTCTAAACAAAAGTAATAACTTTTTTTTGTAATTGGATCTCTCTAGAAGCGAGTTTGTTCTTAAAATAGATAGTACATTGTTTTTCTTGTTATTATTTATTGTTAGCTATTTAAGATATCGATGTTTTTTTAAATTTAATCGAATTATATGTATGGCAATGACTATTAGCCAAAGTAATAGATTATCAGTTATTGTAATTATTTAAATTTAAAAAAAATGTATCTTTTATTTAATTAATCTGTTTTTGCGAAATATTTTACTTGGGTTCGTAAGTCTACAATCAAGATCTTGTAAAATCACGAAATGATCTACAAAAATTAACCAATCGGAATGAAGGCCCACTATGTTGCCGAAGGCACGTGGTTGAATATAGTCACCGCACATTTTACTTATTTACACGGGTAATATAAACCAAAAGGGTTATAGCCCTATGCGTTGACGATAGTTACGCTAGGGTTATCGCGAGGATAACCTTATATGAAAAAGGTAATAGTGCATGCAGCAGAGATTATAAAGATGTGAATAAATGGTGAAGCTCAGTGCTTTTTTACTTCGCTTGTCTTATCACTTGCTCTCTTCGATGCCCAATTATAATTTGGCTCCCACCCCTCCCGCCCATTGCACCTAGCGCCCTGCTTGTTGTTATGTGGAATGAGTTGAATGCGCCGCACCATAGCGTGGGCTCGAACTTGTGACGTTGTCATGTGTACTGAGTTGAATGCGCCGCATCATAGCATGGGGCTCGAACTCGTGATGTTGTCGTGTGTACTGAGTTAAATGCGCCGCATCATAGCGTGGGGCTCAAACTCGTGATGTTACCATGTGTACTGAGTTGAATGTGCCGCACCATAGCGTGGGCTCGAACTCATGACGTTGTTGTGTGTACCAAGTTGAATGCGGCACACTTTTTTGCAAAGCGCTATAAGATTCTTAATGATCATATCATTAAGATTCTTAACGATCGTTCTTAACAATAATATCGTTAAGATTCTAATGATCATATCGTTAAGATTCTTAACGATTGTTCTTAAAGATCATATCGTAAGAATCTTAATAATCATATCTTTAAGATTCTTAACGATTATATCATTAAGAATCTTAACGACCATATCGTTAAGATTCTTAGCGTCATTCTTAATGATCATATCGTTAAGATTCTTAACGATCATATCTTTAAGATTCTTAATGATCATATCGTTAAGATTCTTAACGATCATATCATTAATGATCATATCGTTAAGATTCTTAACGATCATATCGTTAAGAATCTTAACGATCACATTATTAAGCTTCTAAACAATCATATCATTAAGAATCTTAACGACCATATCGTTAAGAATCTTAACGATTGTATCATATCGTTAAGAATCTTAACAATCATATCATTAAGATTCTTAATGATCATATCGTTAAGATTTTTAATGATCATATTGTTAAGATTCCTTAATGATCACAATTTCTGTGCATTAACATGCACAATCGTTAATGTTCTTAATGATAATTTTTATGATCATGCTAATGATCATTAAGATCCTTAACGATCATAATTCCGTGCATTAACGTGGTGATCATTAAGATTCTTAATGACTATAATTTTCCGTGCATTGACACGCACTTTTTTTATTTTTTTGNTTTTTTTTTTGCATTTAACAATAATAATTTCTGTGCTTTGACGCGCACAAATTACATTTGATTTGTAAGTAAATAAATATTTACTTATTTATTTTATTTTTTTTAGTTTTCTTTTATTTTTATAAATTTTTTTTTTTACAACTCACTAGTTTTCATATAATTTTTTTTTAGTTATTGTCATTGCTTTTGAAGTTATCCTTTGGAGTTATTGCTTTGCAAGTTTCTCTTTTGGATCCTATAATTTTTGGTATATGTTTTTTCATCATTTTTGAGGTATTAAAGCTTTTTTTTCTTACTATTATTTTTTTCTTCAATTTTTATTTACTTTCAGTATATTATCACATTTTAGTATCTCCCTTGAGCTGCTGCCATTAGAGTTGCCAAAATTGGAGTTGTTATTATTGGAGTTATTGCTAGAGTAGACACTTCGATTTTTTTTTTTTTTGAACTTTCATTTTGATACTATTGCTTTACTTTTCTTTTTTTCGATATTATTAGTTGCTAGGTTATTTTTAAAATATTTTTAGTATTAAAAGTATTTTCTTCTTTGGCATGTAAATTATTAAATTAAAGTATTTGTATTATAAATTTAATTAATAATAAAATAATAAAATTAATAAAATTTAGTAAATAAAATATAAAATTTAATTAATAAAAATTACAAAATTAGTTAATAAAAATTATAAAATTTAGTTAATAAAATAATACGTATAAATGTATATACGGATATATGTTATTATGTGTTATGTATGGATATATGCTATTATATGTTACCTACACGTAAATATGCACGAGACAATGCACGCGAAAACACATAAAATTGCATGTTAGTACGTGCACCGTTGCACGGAATCTGCGCCCTTTTATGTGCTTTAAACGTGCTTTCTCATACATTGTCTCGTATAGTTTTACGTGCAGGTTCGTGTGGTTCCATATCCAAATTTTTTCGTGTATTGCAGCATCATTCCGTGCTGCAATTTGTTATAGGGTACAAATCCCGTAACTTTTGTCAGGGGAGTGTACATCTTAAAAGAATATTTACAGAGTAGTAGTTGTATAAGAACATGTTGATGTGTCATTTATTTTGACCTTATGTTAGTATCTTTCGTGTTTCTTGAATTCGTTTATATTTTTCTTATATTTATCAAAGTTTTCAAAAAGATAATGTACAAGAATTACTTGCAAGTTACAAATAAAGGTGTTTAATTCTGAAGGCGTTTGTTAATTTTAAGAAAATATATTAGTTTCTCTTATTAAGTGTGATAATTTTCAAATAGAAGTGAAAATTTGAAATTAAATAATTAATGGGAAATCTTTCATATCTAAAGATTGACATAATTAACATTTTATTGTCTTGACTAATGCTTAAGAAATCTTTTACTTCTTATTCGTTGTTTACAAATACTGTTGATGAAATAATTGTTAATTCAAACCATATTAATAAATCAATCTTAGAAAGTTTATAATCGGGTTAATTGGGATGGTTGGAAGATTGGAAATGTGGTAAGCTTGTAATTTCTATAAAAAATTTACTAATTGTAATGTTTCTACGAGCAAGTAAGAAGCCTAAATATTTAGAAATTAGTGGAATTATTTATAATAAAGTAATTAAAAATTTTCATGGAAATAATCTTATCTCTAAATTTAATTTATCATCATTTTGATTCTGAACAAACAAAAATTTGAATTGAACAATTAGCAAAAATAGCATATATATATTTCTTGTAATTTTTTTGGTTCTTGGGGAGGAAAAGAACTAGCAGAGTTTTTCTGCAAGAATAATACTCTAATTTCTTTAATATTTCGCGATAATAGTATTGGGAATGAAGAAGGGAAAGAAATTGCAAAGGCGCTTTTTAAAAATACTACTTTAACCTCTTTAAATCTTAATATTAATAATGGTAGAAAATCATTTGCAAAGATATAAATACTACTTAGGCTTCTTTAAATCTTAGCGATAAAAATATTGGTAATTAACGGTAAGCAAAAGCATTTTATAAAAATACTACTCTAACTAATTTAGACCTTTCTTACAATCAAATTACTTCTGAAGTAATCGAAACATTCGTGGAGGCTCTTCATAAAATTGCTACTTTAATCCTCTTGAGTCTTGGTGAAATTATAATTGGAATATTTTTACATTGTACTGTCTTATAACTTTAATTCAACTATATAAGCAAAAAAATTTTCTTTAATACGTGCAATTAAATTTTCAAAATTTACTTTAAATAGCATAAATAAATTGATTATTATGATTATTATCAATGATAAGAACCTCATCCTATTCAACTATAAAATACTAACTTAAAATATTTAACTAATCATAACGGCTGATGTGGACAAGGAAATCCAATTTCCCCAAATCAATTATATATAATTTCACATGCCTAATGAGATGCATCATTGGAGAGATTGGATTTCCTTATTAAAATCAATTGATATGTGTATGAAAAATTATAATTAGAAAGGTAGAAGTAGTGATGGGCAACGCGCGGGATCCGCGCGTGATCCCGCGCGGGATGCGCGGGATGCGCGGGATTTAAAAGCTCCCGCGCGGGATTTTTAATACAAGATTTTCTGGCCTGTGTTAGCATATCATCTGGCCCGCATTAACAAATAATCCGGCCTGCTTTAACATAAGTGGGCCAATTCCTAATTAGTATTTGATGTATTTACATAAGATATTAAATCTTTCGTTCCACATATATACGTGCGTACATAGATAATGCGCAAACTGTACGTTGAAATAAATTTTTTAAATTTTCTTGATTAATAAAGTGGCAATCTAGACTTTTAATTTCTTGCACGAATAATACACCAAGAATATTGTGTACCATATAGGAGAAAATATCCAAATTCGATGATTATTTAATATAATGATAAGGTTAAATAAAATTCGAGCCAATCAGTTATGTAATTCAGAAATTATAAGCTGATTATGAATTTCTTATGAGTCGCTTATGAATTTTTGTATGTATATAACCTTTTTTGTACGTATGTACAGTACCTGATCACTTATAAATTTTAGCACATTTATACCTGATTATGCACCTGATTACTTATAAATTTTTATACGCTTATGATTGATCGCTTTGTTACCATTATAATTTTTAAATATATATTTATATAATAATATTTTAAAAATTGATAAAATTAAGGCAAATCTGAATTGATGAATTTAATAATTATAAGATCCAAATGTATTGAAAGTAGGTAAAATCTATATAAGCATTTTTATTTGTAATAAATGTAGTTAGATTTATAAGAAATAAATATTATTTTAACGAGAAATTACATTCTTAGTGATGATATATATATATATATTTATTAATCGTGAAAAATTCCGAAACTCTACTCGATCCCGCGAATCCCGCGAATCCCGCGCTATCCCGCGCGGGATCCCGCATCCCGCGCGGGATTTTTGAAAAAATCGGGATTTGCCCATCACTAGGTAGAAGTAATAATGAAAATTATTTATTGACTAAGGGGCGAGCGTTAGTAATACAGTATTGAATGTCATTCTTAATTTATAATAGGCTATAACGATAATTACGGATACTTTATTTATTTTATGATGGCAGATAAATTCTTAAAAAAAACTTTAACCAATGTTTTCAAACTTATGATGATGATGAAGGATTTTATAGTAACGGTCAATGTTGAAGAATCTCTAAGTATTAAAATGTGCCATGACATTCGGTTACTTTAAGACATTGATCTTTATATTTTTTCGTAATGAATCCACAAAGATTGTTAAAGATAAAAATAGCATTAAAGTTATTTAAGATACATTAGCATTTAACAGTTTGGAAAACTTGTTAAATAGGCTATATTATTTTTGTGCGTCATTTATTTTAAAATAATATTTAATTTTTTTTGATGATTGAAACATATTTATGGAGTGGTAGTTGTATAGAAAATATTGTTGCATCTGACTTCCTTTTAGTTTATGACTAAGAATCTTGAAAATCTTTTACTTGAAGTTAAGATTTCTTGACTTTATATTTTCTTAAAAAGTTTCAAGATGTATTCAAAAGTTAATAAGAATTGTATATTAAGATTGTAGTAAATACTTAAAAGTTTTTGATTCTAAAGTGCATATTTATTTTAAGAAAATACATTACCATAAAAACACGAAATAACGCACTGACATTATTTTAAAAATTGGAACCTTCAAAAATAGTATATATGGTTTCAAATTAACGTTCATGGGTATCTTGAATTAACGCGCATCTTTTGCAAAAAAAAAGTGCATAAAAAGCAAGCAAATACAAAGTGGTTCGAAACTAGGTTCAGTACTAAGAAATCTGCTTTCGAGCATACACTACTAAATTGCCTCTATCTGTGGAAAAGCTTTTTTGTTAGATTCATAATATTATGATAGGCATCTATTATTAAAGAGATGTTTATTTAGAAATCAGTATTCGAAATAACATGCAGGTTGATTAATTAATACGCATATAGGCATTATACATTATTGCAAATAGCAGGGGGGACTTTTGTTTCCGATGATTTCCGGGATCGACGTTACACTGTAAAACCAGAATTTTTCGGGTCTAAGTGTCACGTAGTCACTCGGACTATCGTGTCTTTGTGGGGTTTTGCTACTAAAATTCACTCGCTTGGCAGTACGATGACTGACGTATCGTTCAGGTACTACCACCAATAAGATACACACAGATAAGTTTATTCACTAAGAGATATGCGATTATTAACACAAAGTTATTCTATTATCAGAAGAGAAGCTCCACGATCTTTTATTATTTCGCTTCGCTTATATACATTATTTGACTCTCATTATTTACATCATAAATCGGTCATACGACTTTGACTCTTATATCAATACATATTTCTTTATGCATCATACTATACTCATCATTAGACTAATTTAATGAATCACGATTACCCGATCATAACATTCGATCACATGTGTACCCGATCACTGATCACAGGGGTACCGAAAACTACGTGACACTAAGCAAACTAAAAAAAAATAACAATCGATACAACACTTTATTAACAAAAGAACTTCCTAGCAAGCGTCTCTTTGTTGAATCACGGTGAATCACGCCGAATCACGCAATAAAAGGTAGATATACTAAGAGTTGAAGTATTGTCTACTGTATAGGAGAAGGTAATAAAAATATATTATATTGCTTAATTTATAAACTTTTAACGTCGTTTTTTTTGGTTTTTTTTTCGTCTTTTTTCTTTTGTTATCCAAATAATTAACTTGTTTTTTTTTTCATTTATAAATTTATGTAGACTGTTTTCGAAAGTTATATGTATTTCTATAAGACGTTTGATTCATTTTATATATGCGATAGTATAGTTTTATTAATTATAGATGAAGTATAAAAAATGAGAATAAAAGGCGTGTAACTTGTTATAAGAAACTTTTTAATAAAGCTCTTGTGTTTATAAGCTATATTTTAACCTGCGAGAATAGTTTTATTCATTTACAATGCGAGTTAGTTTGCTTCGAAGTTACGAAAGAAATTGTAATATGTTTAATGATTATCTGTTTTCATTGAACGTGTATCACGTGGATATAAAACTGGTTTATGATTGGTCAACTACCTCATGATCAGACCCGTGCATTTCCGAAAAATACAAAAGTCCTCCCTGCTTTTGCAAATACAGAAATAGAAGTAGTAAAGGGTTTGAAATTATATGTATTTAAATAGGGAATAGCTCAAATTTCTGATCTGTTGTCAGTTCTTAATGATTTCTATGTGGAAATTTCTATTTGAGCGAAGAAGATAGTATTTATCAAGTGGTAATGTTCATTCCTAGCGATGCTATTTATTGAATTACGATTTTTTAGAATATTTAAATCTGGAATCGGCTATAATTTAAACGGCTAGTATTTACAGTTATAAATAGGCAATGACCGGCTACAAACGTATAAATCCTTAAATTATTTATGATCAAATTGGGTCTATATGAAAATTAAAAAATAATCACAAATTTTTAAATTAATAACGTCATAATTACATAATTTCATGCGCATTCAGATCACACTTTTGAGAATTATCTATCAAAAATGGTAAAGTGGATTATAATAATTCCATCGTCATAAAACTATACCCTAAACAGAAAAAGTGATAACCATAAAGAAAAAAAAAATTACGAAACCAAAAATATTAAAGAATTTAACAGAAATGATTCAAGTCACGCTTCACTTAATAATATCGACCGCAGTGAATTACACGCAGTTGAAATCCCGGTACAACGTTTCACAACATTTCATGTATATATATACAGTACTTACGTACGTACGTTTTTTTTTATTAAAGTATCCTTTAAAATGCTAACCCTACCAAACGAATGCTTTTCCAATATATTTGATTATTTGCGGGATGACTATAAAAGTTTATATTCTTGCCTTCTTGTAAACCGCTACTGGTGTAGAATTACTGTACCAATATTATGGAGTGAAATAGTCGATAAATTAGGCAATAAAAAACTTATAAATACATGCCTTTTATCATTAAATTTCGATGAACAAGTGTTATTAATTCCCTTTGAAATTCACATTTCAAATTATCAAAAACCGTTATTTGAATATACAAGTTATGTTACATCTATTGGCCGTTTAGATGATTTGAATGACACTTTTGATGATTTGGAAAATGGAGTTATGAGTTGGCTTAATTATAATGGTTATTACGAAGATTCAAGTTGGGAATATTCTAAAGATGATAAGTTTGTAATTGCTGTTAAAAATTCATTAATTGCAATGTTTCTACGAACAAGTAAGAAACTGAAATATTTAAAAATTAGTGGAATTATTTATAATAAAGTATTTAAAAATCTTTGTTTTAGAAATAATATTATCTTTCTAGATTTAGTTAAAAATCATTTTAATTCCGAAGAAACAAAAGAATTATTTGAATATATTTCCAAAAATAATACTCTTACTTCTTTATATATTTCTTATAATTATATTGATTCTTGGGGAGGAAAAAAATTAGCAGAAATTCTTTGTAATAACACAACTCTAACTTCTTTAATTTTTAAAGGTAATTATATTGGGAATGAAGTAGTTAAAACATTTGCAAAGGCACTTCATATAAATACTACTTTAACCTTTTTAAATCTTAGTAGTAATAATATTGGTAATGAAGGAGGAAACGAATTAGCAACAGCACTTTATAAAAATACCACATTAACTTTTTTAGATCTTAGTCGTAATTATATTGATGATGAAGGAGGAAAAGCATTAGCAAAAGCACTTTATAAAAATACCACTCTAACTCATTTAGATCTTTCTTACAATCAAATTACTTCTGAGGGAATGGAAGCATTCGTAGAGGCTCTTCGTAAAAATAAAACCTTAACCGTCCTGGTTCTTTATAATTGGGATTATTGGGATTATTATTTAGATTATTACAATCTGAATATTGAAGAAGATCGCATAAGATATTGAAACAATCAAGTGACAAAGTATCAAAAATTCTTTATGCGAATATCGATTATTTTTTAAATTTATTATAAAAACTATATATCATAACATCGCTCAAATTTTGATATGATGTAATCTACATTATTTTCTTCCACGTCCAGAATTCAATATTTTTTAAAATGGATTTGTAGATATTAATAAAGACAATTATTAAATATATATATATTTAATTTATCAACACTTCAAAATAGTTGTTTAAGGTCCTTCAAAATAACGGAGGAAAAATAAAAATAAGTTGCAGATTAAATGACTTCGGTTATGCAATATTAAACATCATGCTCAATGTATAACTATTTACTATTTTCACGATAATTAAAAGTTACGAGAATGCTATAAAATTTAAAGGTTTTTGATTCTGAAGGCATTTTGCTTGTTTTGAGAAAATACATTAGTTTTCTCTTACGTGTATTAGCGAGTTGATTTGCAAATAAAAGAAATGCAGATGTAATTAAGTGGAGAATCGTTCAAAATTCTAGTCAGCTATCAGATCTTTAAAATGTTATTTTAGCTGTGAAAGTTAAAGACACTTATGAAATTCTTTGTGGATCTGTAAATTCTATAGTGCTCAGATTAATATTGCAATAAATTGCTCATTCTTGAAGGAGAAGTGATGAAGAATTAACTAGCTCTTTAATAGTTTAATAGGAACAGATATATTGTTTAGTGTTGAGCAAGATTACTTAGAACAAATGTTCGAATCAATTATAAATTTAGAGAATCATAGAAATTTGTATAATTTTATTAATAATATTTTACTTGAAATTTCATTAATTGATTATTATTTCTTGCACAAAGTAATGTTCAGCACAAACAAATACATCAAATTGGTATATTTTATCTTAAAATTTGATAAAAAGATGCTTAATGTTGGAAATTTTTATCAAAAATTCAAAATCAAGCACTTTTGCTTCAAATTTTAAGATACCTAAAATAAAATATGCCGATTTGATGTTATTTATGGTGCTGAACAAGTTTACTTAGTGCAATAAGTTATAATCAATTAGTAAAATTTCAAGTAATATAATATTTTAATAATTTTATTAATAAAATTATATAAATTTAGAAGATTTTCTAAATTTTACTAATTGCTTCTAACTTTTTGCTATAATTAAATTTTTCAGTAACAAAAATTATATCATTTTAGTGTATTGTATTTATTTTTTTAAAAAATTTAAGGCAAAGATGCTTAATTTCGAATTTTTGATAAAATTTCTAAAATTAAGTACCTTTCCTCAAATTTTAAGAAAAGTAAAATAAAATATATCAATTTAATGTATTTTTTAATGCTAAACAAGTTTACTTAATGTAATAAGTTATATTAATTAGAACAATTTCAAGTAATATAATTAATATTTTGAATAATTTTATTAATAAAATTATACAAAATGCTATGATTCTTTAAATTTTATTACCATCACCCCTCCCTATAGTCACACCCCATATACAAGTCACTCTTGTTATAGTGAACTCTCAATTTAGTGAAGATTGGCTATAGTGAAGAATTTTTTTAGAACAGAATTATTAATACTAATAAAAAGCTCTCGATATAGTGAATTTCTCAATATAGTGAAGAAATTTTACAGACCAAGGACTTCACTATAATGAGAGTGACTAGTAGTTATACCTCTATTTAAGCACCAAATATTGTGTGATGGATGTAAAACAAAGTAAAAAAACTCATTATAGTCACAAATCACTTATAATCACTATCATTATAAAAATTTGATTTTTTACATTATTAATAATAAACCCTCACTATAGTTACCAATTTCTAACTAAATACAGATTATAAAATCTGAATGGCCAATATTCACCAATATTCATATTCATAAATTTTTAAAATTATCTATTAAAGCTTCTTTAATCCAATAACCTATTTGGATAAAGCAACTACCAAAATGTTCATCTCAATGAGATGATTCTAATGAACCTAAAATTATTAAAATCTAATTACAAGTTTCTGGGATTGTTAAGAACTTCATGTGGTTAAGAATTGATTAATCTGAACATCTGAGTAAAAGTTCCTTAGCAATCTTGGGTTTTGTAAGCAAATTACCTCTTAATTTTCTATTTGTAAACTAATTTAAGTTAAACTATTATTAGTTTTAGCAAGGAAAAGAGGAGGCACAATTAATAAAATTTTATAAAATCTTATAATACCAAATTTTTATTAATTAATTCTAACTTTATGCACTAAGTAAACATGTTCAGCATCTATAAATACATTAATTGATAATCCGTTTCCAAATGAGTGGGCCATACATAGTAAATTGCGGCATGCAGATCAATATGATTTACTATATAAAATTGCTAAGCTATAAATGGCACTTCATGACAAAGTGAAGACATTTTTCTACTAAGTAAATATATTTTCAATTTCTAAGTAAACTTGTAGAGCATTATTTTCCAATTCTAATATAGTAATATCATTAAAATCCATTTAGTAAATGCAGAGATATTGCCATAAAATAATTTGCCAACTAATGTAAACAAACTATTATTTATATGAAATAGCATTTTTAATTATAGCAAATCTCATAGTCATGTGCGTCACGATTTACTATATATGGTTATATATTTTTCTCTTATTTGGAAACGGATTATCAATTAAATTAGCAGAATTATTTTTATTTTATTTAAAATTTGGAGAATAGATATTAATTTTGGATTTTTAATCAAAAAAGTCAAATTTAAGCATCTTTTCTTCAAATTTTAAGTAAAATAAAAACAATTCTTCTAATTTAATATATTTTTAGGTTCTAAATAATTTTATTTAGTGTATTAAGTTAGAATTTTTTCCTTTTTAGCAGTCATGCCATAACTTTATTTATTATATTTTGTATAATACAGTTTATGACTACTTCTATTTGAATCTAAAATCTAAAGTATTACTCACCTGGTTGTGATATTAGACACCTATATGTGACTAGCTATAGCAAGGTTTTATTTTCTAACTTTTTCCTGCCTTCATTAAGGTTTCTAAAAAAGTGTTTCACTGGCAAGGACTTGCAGCCTATCATGACTACTCTTAATTTCGGCACTATGGGGAAACTATTCCCTCTGATACCAATATAAAAACTTCTTTGGTCACTATTTTGAAACTTCTTGACCATTATTCTAGTTTCTTTGAATGATTTAATATTCTTTCTTCCTTTTCTTTATTTTTTGATTACTTTTGTCCTATGTTCTTTGTTTTTCCTCTTCTTCTTTTCATACTTTTCTTTCTTTTACACTCCTAATTTCTTCTCCTATTCTAATATGATCTTGCAACGAGAATTTCAAATTTCATTTTGAAAGAACTGAAGCCAACCTTGCATATACTAAACCAGCAATTTAGTAACTTTAGTATTAGAGATTCCTTGTTGTCACAACAATTGTCTTGTTTTATTATTTATAATTCCTTTTGCTATTTTATTTTGTCTGACTCTATCGGTATCTTCGCACTTATGTCTCCCTCAGAATATCTTTCCAAGCTGTCTTTTAGAGATTAATTTCTTCTCAATATCGCCAAGGCTCTCTCATGCATTTTGGACCATTACCTTTTCTGCTTGAATTTAACAGTGTGTATTTTTGTTATACACAGTTGAATGTTTAAATGTTTCCCTCATTGCATTATACTTTTTGTATAGGTCATCTCTATACAGATCTGACCTGAAGCAGCATCTCTTCTCGAGTATAGGCAGCAGTCTGTTGAAGCTTTTGAGCCTAAAGCTCTATACTTGATTGTTCCTGATACTTCTGCCTTGTGATTTTCTTAATTGTGTTAGACCTTTTTAAATACTAACCAGTCTGTTTCTAACTCTCACTCAATGTGGACCTCATCATTTCTACTATGCACAATATCCATTCAACTTTGTGTACTGTGCCCAGCAGTTTTTTGATTAAATCTCTAAGAGGAACTTCAATGGTTTTTATGTGCTATATGGGTTTCAGAAAAAATCCTCTAGTGTTGACTACCTGAATATTTACCACTATACCTTCTTTTTGATACTGTTTTGCTAGTATATCTGCCTGCTAGTTTAATTTGTTTTGAGAGTATGCTTAAATTTTGTTGAAATCTATTTTCAAGTTCTTCATTACTACTGCTTCTCTGATTGCACTAAATATACCTGGATTGTTTAATTTTAACTATTCACTTGTCCTTTGTATCTCTAAAACTGCTTTAGTTAGATTTATTGCAACCTGGCTGTCTGTGTTAACTATTACTTCGCAATCGCTTGGAACAGTCAAGACTGCTTTCAGGATTCCATTAACACTGCTCACATGAAAGAGCCCAGCCTAAGGATAGCAAAGTCCTTAAGTCTGGGACTTTAGGACCTGGTTTTTAGACCTGGTTTTTAAAAGACTAGGTCCCAATTTTAGGACCTAGGTCCAGTGTTGTACACGGACATTGTCCTGCCAATTTTACATAAACACAGACAGTTCGTGACAGGACATTTGGAACATATCTGCAATCATGTCCTAACTAGAGGTTGCGATCGAACATAATATGACCGATTGCTTGGTCAAATCGGTCATGATCGATCACGAAATTTTGTGTTCGATAATAATCGATCAAACTCAATGATCGATTATAGCCTTTTTATCGATTATAATCGATCAAAGGTTATGATCGATCATAAAGTTAATTGATTATGAACTTGATATCATATGATCGATTTCAAAAAGTTAGTTCTATCTATTATAATTTTTTGATCTTTTTTGATCGATTATAATGATAATTGATCATGATCAATCATATGCATAACCAATTGGATTTTCTGCAGCATACATACGTCTGCAAAATCTCATTAAGATAGCTGCGCGATGCAGTCGTGCTAAAACCAGGAACGTATTAAGTGTGACACTACAGATCGTTTTTGAAAATTAATATATTTTTATTTTAATTATTGCAGTTGATGCTGACTTGAGGTCATTATAAAATAAATATGACATTCCATATTTACTAGTGATGCAGTAGAATTGTTCCACTATTGCTGTAACTAGTTACGATATAAGCTTTAGTTAGTTACAGCTTGAGTCATAACATCTTGAGACGATTCTACTGCATCACTAATATCTACCCACAGCAGTAAGGTAACTATATTATATTGACATGCAAAACCAGGAATGAAAGGCAAATATAATTTACGGGTTTGAAATAAATTTTTGTACAATTTATTTATAAGTTAATGGTTATTATAGTTTACATATTATGGTCCAGTATAATATAACGCCGCCAAGTCCAGTTTTTAATAAAACATTTACAAAATTCAATTTTGTTTTCTGATCAACTATTTTTTTAATAATGGATTTCTAGTAGTATTGTTTCTGGACTTTTTATTATATCTTAGTTTCTTTCTATCTGTAACATATGGATTAGAGTGTTTTTAAGTATTTCCTTCAATGGGTTTAATGAACAATAAGAGTTATGGCCACCTATTTTTTTTTTTTTTTTTTTTTTTTTTTTTTT
>QKWP01000091.1:222270-294035 GCA_003550325.1 Gigaspora rosea | reverse complement strand
GTCAAAAGTTGATTTTTTGGAAATAGGAAAGATGCGGCCATCTTTTCATTGTTTAGGGATAGAGCCTGATACTAAGCATCGGTTTAGTAGTGCTGTGATAGCAGATATAGTTTGTGGCCCAGCGTGTTTTAGCATTTCATAGCTAATTTCTGAGGGACCGCATGCTTTGTTGTTAGGAAAGTTGTTAATAGTATTAATAACTTCTTCCAGGTGGACCACCTATTTTTTCTAGAGTTGCTCATATAAGTCTCGGTAAATAATTTTTTGTGAATGAATTGCATTTAAATTGGATGTTATAATAAATAATAAGTTTAATTTGTTCTTCCAATTCATTTGCACAATTCTTGAAGATTGTTACGTAAAGAACCCATTCCTGCAAGGTTTAATACAAGAATATAATTTCTATTTTCATTCCTCGAGATACCGAAACATCTCATAAATAAGGGATAATTTTACAATAATTTTCTAATTCACCCAAACAATCGTTATTGTAAAATTCTTTAAGAGCAATATTCATAGTATAAGATAACACACCATCAATTCTTTCATAACTTCTTATAAAGCACTGCATACAGTTCCAAAACCACCTTTTCCAATATTTTTAGTAACTTTAAATTCACTGTACGGGATCCATGATAATTGATACTTATTATCATTTAAAAGTTTTTTAATATTGTCATCAACATTAAAATTTTCATAGTTTGATTTTATTATTTTGTGAAAATTTTTTCTCTCATCAAAGAACCAATAATTTGCTTTTCGTTTATCTATTTGAGTTCCAAGGCCATTTTGATAACAATAACCGAGCAATGTCATTCCATTTAAATCTCCTATCTTAGCGGCTTTTTCAAAATTAATAAATTCCTTGTAACTATCTCTTTCTACTCCAATTTGCACTATCCAATTTTAAATATACCATTACTACACTCCATCTCTGCAATTTTTGATAACAAACAAACGCCATTTTCCATCTTTTTCTACTCCGATTCCATATTCATAACATTTCACCACATTAATCATTCCATTAGTACTTCCCATATTCGCGGGTTTTTGATAATGAACAAATGCCTTGTATTCATCCTTCTCAATGCCGATTCCATTATCGTAAAAAACTCCAACCTGATTTGTATATTCAGCATCTTCCATGTTTGAGAATTTTAAGTAATAAGCAAATGCCTTTGTATTCATCTTTTGCAACACCGGTTCCATTTCCATAACAAAGCCCAACTAAAGCTTCACCATAAGTGTTCATATTTGCACATTTTTGATAATAAACGAATGCATTATGTTCGTCCTTTTCTACTCCAATTCCCCTTTCATAAAAATGGCCAGCTTTAGCTACTCCAAGAGCATTTCCCATCTCCAAAGACTTTTTATAATAAACAAATGCTTTATATGAATCTTTTTTTACACCTATTCCATTTTCATAACAAAGTCCAACAAAAACTGTTCCGTTAGAATCACCAATCTCAGCGGATTTTTGATAATAAATGAATGCTTGTTTTTTATCCTTTTCTACTCCAATTTCTTTTTTGTAACAAGATCCAACAGCGAATGTTCCGTCAGAATTCTCCATCTCAGCAGACTGTTTTAAATAAACAAACGCTTTATATTCGTCCTTTTCAACACCATATCCATTGCGATAACATTGTCCAACATTGAACGTTCCAATAGCATGTCCCATTTCTGCAGTTTTTTTAAAATAAATTGGTATAAAATCTGTATTTTGCACGCGAATATACTTACAACTAGCATGTTTATGGTTATATTCAAAATCATAAGACTTTTAAAGTTTATGAATTAGTTTAATAAACTATTAGATAAATTATTAAAGCGAATTAAAGTGATAAATAAATAGCTTACTTCTTTAAGAAATCAAAATTATTTTTTTTAGAACTGGCCAAAGTTTTGGGTGCAATAGTGCTAGATGGTTTACATGCTCTTACATATTTATAATCAGCACCATCAACTTTTCGTATGCCATCGCTTTGTATACATATCCAAATCCACCTTCATATGCACGGGTTCTAAGTTGGATTCTTTCATGCAATCATCAATATATTTATTTCCAATTATCCACCTTGTTGCTATATCAGGTCGCTCGATAAGCACCATGCTTTATTGGTGTTATCTCCATTACAACATGCAAATTTTTCATATATCAACAAATTCATTCGTTTACTATCTTTGACTTCAGTGATTAATCAGTTCTTAGATAAAGCAATGAATGCGTCAGATTACTTATGAACTACTATATATAGAGAAACGTTAACATGTTAAATTGCACCTGATCAGATCTATATTTGCATTTTACTTTTCGAATACACTTTCGTATGTATGTCCTTAAAAGAAATACCTTAAGCCATATTTCAAGAATAAAGTAACGCATAAAATAGTAGAATGCGCTTTAAATTCTTTGAAATTATGTTTTAATAGTTATAATGTCAGCTTAAACTATTCTAAGTTAAACTAACAAATAAATATAAATGGTTGTTATGCTAATGAATTTGATTAGCTAGTTGACCTGTGGATCTAGAATTTTATGATCTACTATAAAGGTGGAAAAATCCCTGACTGGTTTAACCAAACATTGCTTTGAATTTGATTTCTAGATGGCTGTAATTTTTTATATGTTCATTTTGCCAGGGGCTATTAGTGATATTAACCGAAGAATCAAGCCTTACTTATCTTTAATGATGGGACCTCTGAGTTTTTAGAGTTTTTAGTAAATAATGAAAGGTAATAATAATAGTTAATAACTTCAATTATAGTGATATACAGGATTTTTATGATCGGTCATAAATTATGACCGATCAAACAATTTGACCGATTAAGCATATTGACCAATCAAAATACATGATCGATTATGATCGATCAAACGATTTTGACCGATCAAATGATTTTGACTGATCAAAGCACATAATCGATCATTGATTGATTTATCTTGCGCATGTTCGATCAATGACCGATCACAAAAAATTTGACCGATCGCAACCTCTAGTTCTAATACAATATTGTTAATGGACAATGTTCTACTAATTTTTAACTTTGTCCCTACTATGTCCAGGACATGTCTGCTAGGTAAAACCATTAAATTGCGAAATTATACAGACCCTTGGTTTGTGTTTCGATGGATACAACAAATTTTATTGGTTGGTGATTATGTGGAATGTCCAGGACAAAAAAAATTCTGGCCAAACATGTCCCAGACATCCTATCCCGGACTGTTCGCTGTCCGTGTTTGTGTTCTATGACAATACTGCCTAGGTCCATAGGTCCACAATAGGTCCTAATTAGGGTTCAGCACAGATAAAAAATTGGGCATGCCTTTTAATGATTATGTAATGATAAACCATAACTAGCCAATTAAATATCATGAAGATTATGAGTCACTAATAGTATTTTCATTCATTGGTACATAAAAAAGCCATCTTTTGCTTCTAACAAAATCTCTAATCTAATGAATTTATTGTAGTAGACAAGTATTCAAAATTGAAATGTTTTACAGGTTTGTAATATTTTATTTATACTAGTATATATATACTTAAACAAAACTTTCATTTTCAAACTTCTAACAATTCCTAACTTCATTTTCAATCTTCTAACAATCCCAAACTAATGTAAGCATAAATTAATTATTGATTATAATTATACTAAAAAAGGGTGTTATTAACTTTGAAAAATATCTTTAACAAACTATTTTTCACTTTCGATCTCACTATACTGTGTTGTGGAAGAATTACCAACCCCTCAATAAGTAACTATTCTTATCTTTTTCAAATACTTCAAATCAAAAAACTTCTCCAAAATGGATTCCTCTTTATCATTGATACTAACCATTTCAATTTGTACAATAATTTTATTTTTATTATAGTCTCTTTCATCTTGATCTTCATTAAAAAATATATCAATATTATTTTTGGATGATAAAACAGGTGGCATCTTCTTATTTTTACTCTTTTTGTTTAGAACATATTTATTAAGTTCATTTTTTATTTGTCCAAGTTTGGAAAGAGTATCAGGAAAAGGCAGTTTCTTTATTTGGTTTTAGTAAGACCCAAGGAAGAAAAAAGATATTAACAGGTGGCTCCATAAGGAACAATAGCAAGAACCTTCATAGCAAATTAGTGAAGAAAGAGGAGTTACTAGTAAATTTTGTTCAAAAGGATCTAGGTGATTGTTTGAAACTGTAGCTAATATGGTAAAAAGGAGGATTGTTGTTTTTGTAATTAAGCAATTCTTTATAAAGTAGAGTAGTATTTTGTTTATTGAAGTTCCAGAGCTTTGCCAAACTCAAGCATCCATGCAGAATTATCTTCATTCATATGCTTCAATATAGCTATGTTTTGTACATTGGGAAGAGAATAGAGCAATAAAATAAATATCTCCAGAAAACTCTTTCACTCTTTGACTAATAACAGCTAGTGCATGAGCTTTGAAGCTAGAGATTGGAATGTCAAGCTTGGATATTTCAAGATGAATATAATTAATTCCTTAAAAACATCAGCTAAAGTGGCATCTTGTGATTCAAGTCTTCTGATCACATCAACTCAGGCTTGATAACTTTACTAATATATTATTACTAGCAAAATAATATTTGTCACTAATAATAGTTTTAATATTTCTTTTTATTTCTGGGTAGTTGATCTTGTTGGTTTTACTTAATTCAAGACTGTGCTAAAAGCCTTTTTCGAATACAGCTGCACCTAGGCAGACCTTGGCTATAGAATACCATCTTGTGTTGCAAAATGTATTTAAAAAATAAGAGATGCCTTGCTTATTTTGCCAAGTTTATAAAACTCGTTGCCAAATATGTGAAGCTATAAAGAAATTTACAAGCTTTTGATTTTTGCTACAAGTCGAAACGATGCTAGTAAAACCAGCAATGTTTTTGCAATTAAATTGAATGAGTGTAAACAGCATCTAATAGAGATGGTATTTGGGTACTCATTCTATTAAAAAAAGAAAGTATATATAAGTTGGTTTTCTAAAATTTAAATTGCACCCTAGATGTTATTTCGAGATGCACAACTATAAAAAAATTAATTCAATTGATAATTTTTAAAGGGAATAATTTTTGTATACATTCAGTTAAATTAACTTTTAATTGTTTTTAAAATGTATATCTCAAAATAACGCTTCTGACCATTATTTCAAAATATGTATATTCAAAAGATTTTTCATTGATTTCATAACAGGTGGATTGTCAGTAATATATACAATTTCGGATAACATATGAAATCTGTTTCTGGCAAAAATTCTTTAGTTTGGCTTATGATAAAAGATGCTCTGTGTCATTTTGCAGATAAGTCAACGATATCTATAACTTATGGGGTGTTACACATTAAAACAGCCATTTTTTGCAATTTTTTGAAAATTGAGTTTTCATTAGATTTATATAAATTTTGACATGATCGATATTTTTCAATTATAAATGAAAGTCGATTTGCATAATAAAAAATCAAGATAATTGTAAAAGAAATATTACATGAGGCCGCGTAAGGCCAACACATCACGAGATTACCTGATAGTCACCTGCTAATTTTGACCAATTAAAATCGTGAAATTTAATTAATCCTGTATCAGTTCAAAAATCAAAACAAATGATTAAACTCAATTATCTCAAAATAAATTATATATAAAAAAGGGCTGTTTTAATGTGTAACACCCCACATGGGCTTGGTGCTTCAAAAAGGGGATAAATCGACAAAACAAAAGATCTTCAGAAATCAAATTTTATGTTATAAATATATAATAAATTATATGAAAATACTAACTTTAAAAAGCTATACTACAAAATTTTATTAATATAACTGCTTTTGTATTTTAAATAAAAAATGTTCCAGATCTTATTTTAAATTGATTTGTATAAAAAAAATTGTTTTTAAAAAATTGTCAATTTACCCTCTTTTTGTAGCAACAAGCCCATATTCTTGATCTTCTTTAAGAATCATAAATCTGTAAATTGAGTTTCCAGATATATCTGTCCAGCTATCTAGACAAATGGTACCATTGTCATTGGTAAAGGTCGTCATAGAGGTTTTTTTTTGAAGACAGTCAGAGAGCATTTTAGTTAATATATTTTTTGTAATATATCACCAGATAGAGGTTAGTAAATCAGGGCAGGGCCACTTCATCAAGAAAAGCTTATTTTTGGCGAAGTTAAAAGAGATATTAGGGCACTGCCAGGAATCAGCTGATTTGATTTTGGCCAAAATTTTGACCTCCCTATTTTAGTCAGGTCTTTATATTAAATTTACAGTTTTTCAGACCCCCCCCCTAGGAAATCAGCTGATTTCTGGCCCTCTTCTTACTATATATAAGAGCATCTACATCTAAGAGCTTTGAATGAAGTTTTTCTGATTGCGCAGAAGTCATAGGTTTATTATACCAATTCAAAATAGTTTCTTGTCTTGGAGGTTGTATGATTGATTTAGTGGAATTCATTTTAACTATTTCAACTAATTCTTCTAGGTTTGATTTAGTTCACTTATGAGTAGGAATTGTTTCTTCAGAAGCTTTTTAAAAATAATTAGCTTGTTCAGAGGGCAGCTAGCTACTACATTTAAAAACGTGTTGGTGAAGCCTTTCAGGCTTGTCTTCTTGTTCAGACAAGCAATATTTACATTTAGCAGCATATCTATTGCCTGTCTTTTTGTTTGCGAAATGATAAAAGCCTATCCATCGAGACCCTGACTTGAAAGTAGTTAAGTAAAATCTATAGGAGGTTGCATGCTTTGTATTTAGTATTTTGATTTTTTTTTATTTTCAATTTATTAGATTTAATTCTCTTTTTGCACTTTAGATACATTAAATGGTTTGGAATTTTAAAAAAAAATTTTCATAATGCAATTAACACCTTTATCACCATTACTGTCTTTAATAAGAGATATTTTATTTGATTATCTTATTTGTATTAGAGCAGTTGTTTCAACTTTTAATAACTATTCCAATTTCAAAAGTTTTTATTATACCATCTATAAGAAGTTTTTTATTTTTGATTATCTTATTTGCATTGACGCGTTGAATCTAACCTCTAATAACTATTTTTTCTAACTTTATAGATAGGGTGTTTTTTTAATATTAACATATTAGTTTTACACATGAGTTTATTGGTCTTTGAACAAGGGTTCAGAAAGTTTTGAACTGGCATTTTTGCAATGACTAAAATATCTGCAATAATACTTGCACTTGTAGAATTATTTTTCCTTTAAGTTATTTTTATATTCAATTTCTAACTCGTCATTTAAGATTTGCAAGATTGTTTTTTAACAAAGGATGATGCAACTATCTAAGATCTTTATAGTTAGTACATTAACTGAATATAGTATGAGCCATTCAAGAATGCCAAGAATCATAAATAGAAATATTATTATTTTTTTTTATATTAAGGGTATAGCTCCTGCCCCAAACTTTATTAATACTTAAGCAAATTGACATATGGCGGTGCCTTTTATACATACATATTATATACAATTATTGAGACTAGGACTTCAGGCTGTGAAACCTTTTATCCATAGCTAAAACCCACCAGAGCCTTCCATATTCCCATTTATATAGTTAACCTGGATTTGTACGTCCCTTTTCAACCAACAATCAGATCCACATGTTCGCCACTTTACCCACATTTCCTAATTCATCACTTCCTATTTGGTGTGTATTGCCAAATAGGCGCTTTATGCTTCCAAGTTGGTGTACCTAAAATCTGGTTACCCAGAAAATCTCTTACTAGTGTACTTCTCGGGGGTTCGTATCTCAAGCCATGCTGCTGCCTCTACCACATTGGATAAGTATCTCAAGCCTGCATGCTGCCACAACTAGCCAGTTTCCTGCAACTTGAGGACCCAGGATATAACATTCTGAATTTAGAAATGTGCAATGACTGACTTCCTGCTATGGTGGCAAGAACCTGGGCTTTCGCAAATGCTTCCAGTGCTGAATATAGTTGGATGGCATCATGAGGCTAGGGATAAAAATATTATTTGCAGAAACATAATCGTTAATAGTACTTATGAAATCAGGTAACTCATTTTTTTCAATTTTATAAAATTGCATAAATCCAAAGATATATTATAATTAGTTAGAAGAATATTGATTGGTTCATGCAGCTATGATTTTATAACAAGGAATAATTCTAATATGAATTTTGGTGATTTAATAGTGTACAGTTATTTAATAATATTGATGATAAGAAAAGTGATAATTTTAATGATTTATGATCAAATTGATGCATATATTTGAATCTTAGAGGGTGCTTTATTGAATTCAATGTTTGCACCTAATTTTTAATAAGTGATGCCAAAAGAAAACCCAAAAATCTTATAAGATTTGCAGGTTCTTTCTTGGTAGTACTTATATCTATATTAAATTGATAATCATATTTAATTTTAATATCAGTATTTGAGGCAGATAGCGTGATTAAAAAATTCATTTTTAGGTATAATATTCTTTGTATATCTAAGCCACCTAGTCACATTTATTGTCTTATTTAAAAGTTTAACAAGTAATAGAAAATTATTAATATCAGGGCATGCTCTATATAATTATATACATAACAAAAAATTCTGCAACTAGAATTGTTCTTCATGTACAAGATCTTTGTGTGAATTAATCATATAATATTATGTCTGCAAGAAATAAAAAAAATTTTAAATAAAGAAATCTTGATCAGTGATTTATTGAATATTGAATGTAAAATATTTTTTTACAAAAATAATTAGACTAATTTCTTTTAAAGACCAGAAATCTGATTATTATTTCTAAAAACAAAGTCAGCAAAAACTGAAATTAGCTTTGTAACACCTGTTTACTTTTGTCAATATCTCATATTTCACAAGAGATTATGAAATACACAACATATATTTACATGAGAAGCATACCTTTAAGCTTAATATATAATCTAATCACAGTATTAAAATTGGCAAATTAGATTATAAAAGCAGACAAATTAAGTTTAATATATATAGTACATAGATTAGGGTTTCTATAGATTAGGGTTAGAGTCAGGGTTAGGGTTAGGTATGGGCATGCCTTTTGACTATATGGCATGCTCATAGCCATGCCCATGCCCCTGTGCCCTGAACTCTAGTCCTAATATAGAACTTAAAAACATTAGTAATAAAACAGTAAACAAAGAATTTTAATTGGTTAGAAAGTATTAGAACTAAGTCCAAGAACTTAATTCTATTGGTATAGTTCCGCAATTTGATTTGATCTTCAAATATTTGAATCAAATATTTGATCAAATTCAAATTCAAATTTGACTATATTTGATTTGATCAAGTTCAAATCTGGCCAAATTTGATTTGATTTGACAAATATTTGATTTGATTTGAAAATTACTTTTAAAAATTCAAATTCAAATCAAATTCAAATCCAAATATTTGAATCAAATCAAATTCAAATTAGGGTCAATTTGATTTAATCAAATTCAAATAGACCCAATATTTGATTTGATTTGAATTTGAGGAACCATATCTATTGGTTGAGCATATTTTCTGTGACTTATTATATAAGGACCTGGTACTTAGATCCGTGCAATAAGACTTACAAGTCCTAGGACCAAGACTGGACCTGGACTAAATTTACTATTTCTAGCCCAGCCTTGCAATCCCTATAGGTGCATTGGACAACCTTACTACCTCTATCTTCTTGCACTGTACTGTATTCTATTTCTAACCGACCTGAGGCAAATGCATCCTAATTGATCCATCAGTATAGAAACTGAATACCTTTTTTTCTCACTTATACTCCAAAATTCTTCTACCTGTGCATTAAGTTAGATTAATTAGTAAAATTTTGTAAATAATAAAATTTTATAGAATTTTATTAATAAAATTCTATAAAATCATGATTTACAAACTTTTACTAATTAATTCTAACCTAATGCACTAAGTAAACTTCTACAGAACCTAAAAATATATCAAATTAGCAGAGTTATTTTATTTTACTTGTAATTTTGAATTTTTGATCAAAAATCCAAAATTATGTATCTATTCTCCAAATTTCTAGTAAAATAAAAACAATACTACTAATTAATATATTTTTAGGCTCTGAACAAGTTGACCTAGTGCAATAAGTTAGAATTAATTAGTAAACTTTTGTAAATCATAAGATTTTGTAGAATTTTATTAATAAAACTCTATAAAATTTTATGATTCACAAAATTTTACTAATTAATTCTAATTCAATTCACTAGATAAACTTGTTTAAAGCCTAAAAATACATTAAATTAACAGTTTGCTTTTATTTTACTTGAAATTTGAAGAAAAGGTACTTAAATTTAACTTTTTTGATCAAAAATCTAAAATTATGCATCTATTTCCAAATTTTAAGAAAAATAAAATAAATCTGCTAATTTGATATATTTTTAAGTGCTAAACATATTTACTTAGTGCATAAAGTTAGAATTAATTATAAAAATTTTAAGATTTTATAAAATTTCTTTAATAAAATTCTATAAAATCTTATGATTCATATAATTTTACTAATTAATTCTAACTAAGGCTATTTAAAGTTGATTATTTAGTTAATATTATAACCCTTTTTGGTAAGCTGTCCTCTAAAATTAAACAGGCCAATTCTAACACAGAAATGATTTCTTTATTATGTGATTAAAATTTGCCAATGAAATTTAATCAAATATTCTTGGGCATAATGTGTTTGTTTAAATCTTTCCTCCTTCTTGCATCTGAACTCAAAATATAATATTAACCAACTAATCAACTTTAAATGGCCTAACTTATATAATGTTTATATTATAGATGCTAGTGAAATTAAATTAAAGTAGTAAAATAATTTTACCATTTTACCAATCACCAATTAGTAATATTAAAACTAGTATAACTAGTGAATTGGTATAATTGGTGTAATTGGTAAATTGGTGAATTGGTGAAATAGTGAATTGGTAAAATGGTAAATTGGTAAATTGGTGAAATGGTGAAACAGTAGAATGGTGAAATAGTGAAATAGTAAAATGGTGAAATAGTGAATTGCCAGAGTCTGGAATTATTTTAGACTGGAATTTAGTTAGGTTTTTGTTCAAGTTTTTACATTTTATGTTTTTACAGGTACACTTTGAGGTCAGAACTATTAACCGTTTATAGGACTTAGCAAATTCACCAATTCACTATTTTACCAATTCACTGTTTTACCAATTCACCAATTTACCATTTCACCATTTCACCAAGTTACTATTTTACTAATTCAATTCAATATTTTACCAATTCAATTCACCAATTTACCAATTTTACCAATTTCACCAATTCACCAATTCACCAATTTTACCAATTTCACCAATTTACCAAAATAAAATTTTGGTGTAATTCTGGTAAAACTATTTTACTATTTTATCTGGTGAAATAGTTTAATTTCACCAGCATCTATAGTTCTTAGGTTTAGCATGACTGCATTATGCAGCTACTCTAATTTTGGTAATCTTTCTATATGAGTTCATTTAGTAATATGAAAAGTAAAATTTAAATCTAAGTGTTATATATATATATATATGTTTTTTAACTCTCTATTATTTGCTCAATTGAGAAGAGGTTGTATTAAATATATAGATTTTTTTAAAAAAAACCTCTTTCTACAGAAGAATGCCAGGAGAGGACCTGAATTGTATATAGATAGGTCAGGTTAATTATAGGGTTACTAAAAAGAAAAGATCTGCAGAAAAAAAATTTAAAAATAAGCAAAAAAATTACTATAAATAGAAAAGATTTGTATAAAAAACCTCAAAAATAAGCAAACTTATGCCTGACCTATCTATATATATTTTGGGGTCCTGCCAGGAGGTATAATTACAATTATAGATCTAATTTGAAGTGGCGTAATGACAATTTAAAAATTATATTTCAATATACAGATTTGTATTATCTTTGTATGTATTTATATATGTGGAATAAAAAACAAATAAAAAGTTAATGCTGCATAATATTAAATACTAATTATGAATTGGCTCACTTATGTTAAAGCAGGATAGATAATTTGTTAATGTGGGCCAGATGATATTCTAATGCAGGCCTATATTAAACATTTTGCGTGTGAGTTTTTAAATTCTACGCATCCCGAACGGGATTATATACAAATCCTGCACATTGTCTATCATTAAATTTATTAAATATTGGATAAAAATAAAGAGTCTGATTAAAAGTTTAAATCACTATTGCTATCTCTGTACAAAATAAAAATCTATTATGACTATGAAACTCTTTTTTTTAGCAAAAAAAAGTTTTTGTAAATTTTACTGTACTTAAGATTAAATTTGAATACTACTTGTACTTAATTTGAATCTGAGAAAACCAGATCAATCATTACTATATTGTTGCAAAATAACAGGCATGGGCATTATTTAGAATCATGGTCTGAATTAAGCTTAATTTAGGTCAAAAATCATAATTGACTAAAGCATAGCGAGAACGTGTTTACTTCTACTCCATTTCATGCAATATCTGTTAAAGATATCCAATCAAATTTTTGGATTAAGTAACACAACATATCTCTGCATATCATAACAAATACATCAATTTGTAAATCTTCTGTTAGCAACATCCAATCACAGTACAGATACTGGTTATAGAATATATGCATTTATATTACACAAAGGCACAGTGCATTGTTTTGCCAAAAATAATTTTTGGTTACACACAGTTAATATTGTGTAACATTACACAATCCTTATTTTAGTAACCTAATCAAGTTGGGTTAATTGAACCAAAATCAGGTTTTTTGAACCAAGATTGGGTTTATACATATTGTTTACATAACAAACTATATACTGTATATACAGTACATCAGCAAATTTTATATATAAATATATATCGATTACTAACTGGTAAGATATATATCAATACCCATCACCCCTGCTGATTACTATCGATAATGATAGTAATCAATATATATCGATATTAATCGATATATATCTGATATGATATCAATTAATAATTATTATATTCACATAATCATACTTTTTGAACATTTTACAGGTTTTTGCAAGTTTTCGCAAGTTTTCGCAATTTAATTATAAATTTTTTTTATTTATTATTAAATATACAATATTTACAAGTTTTCACTATTTAATATAAAATTTTATTTTTTATTATATATTATATTTTAAATATTACATATATTATATATTATAAAAAAAATGACAAAAAAAAATAAATCCAAAAAAAACGAAACCAAAAAAAATTAAAAAAATGAAAACAAAAACAATAAACTATTATATTATTTATAATATTTGCTTATATTTCGCTTATATTCATTTATATTCGCTTATATTCACTACTTCTTGCAAAGTGCCAGAAAGTTAGATTGATTTCTTGCAAAGTTCTGAAAGAAGTAAGGAATAAATAAAATAAAATAAATAAGTAGAAAAAAACAAACAATAAACAAAAAACAAAAATGATAAAATAACAAAAAAACAAAAACGAAAAAAAATAAACTATTATATTCGCTCATATTCGCTTATATTCGATTATATTCATTCATATTCGTGACTTTTTGCAAAATACCAGAGATGATAGAATTGGTGTTCTTGTAAAGTGCCGGAAAGTCAAGTCATTTTTTTGCAAAGTTTCGAAAGAAGTAAAGGATAAATAAAATAAAATAAAGTTAAAAAAATAAGTAAAAAAAAAGAAAACAAACAAAAAACAAAAATGTAAGCAAACTAAATAAAAAAATAAACAAAGCCCCAAATCTCCATTTCGAGTTCGCGTTTTTACAATTTAGAAATCGTCGAAGGTTTTCGCAAAATGCCGGAATATAATAAATTAATAAAAATAAAAAAACAAACCAAAAACATGAAACGAAAAAATAAATAAAACGAAACCTTGCAAAAACTTGCTAAAACTTGTAAAAACTTGCGTTGTTGAACTTTTGAAATTGCTAGAGAAAGTAGTTGTGTGTTCTTGCAAAGTGTCAAAAGGCTAAGTTAGCGTGCGCTAAGTATTGAAAAGTCACTGGATTTCTTGCAAAATGCTAGTAGTAAAGTGTAGAAATAAAATAAAAAAAATTAAAAAATAAAAAAAAATATAAATAAAAAAAAATCAAACCGAAACTAAATAAAACAAACCGAAACTAAACGAAACTAAATGAAACCAAAAAAAACAAAAGAAAAATGAAGAAACAATGTAAAATTGATAGAAGATCTAAATTATAAACAAAAAAAATAAACAAAGATCTAATCTGATTTTGTAGTACAATTATCAAAAATCATCGAAACAGTTTGAAAATATTAGTAAAATGTGTCAGTGATACAGGGGGCTACCATTGCATTGTGGACACTTTTTGGATTGTAATTACACGAAATCGGGTAAGTAACCGCAGCACGAAATTAATATCACGTGTTCAGTAGATCACACGGTATAACATACTAAAATTTTGTGCAATTTCGTTAGATCGCGCAGAAGTTATGTAAAAATTACCACATTCGTGGTTTTTTTATTGGTACGAAGGTTCGAATTTTTACATTTTATTTTTTTTTTTTTTACAATTTTTTTTTTAACAAAAAAAAAAACTAATTATATTTTAATAATCTATGGGTCCACCCCCGGCTTCTATGCAAGCATCGACCCGATTGATCATACTATCGACCAGCCGACGGCAAAGTTCCGGTGGTGTATCTTTCCACGACTTTATGACGAGAGCATCAAGTTCATTGAGATTACCCGGCCTCTCTTTTCGGCGTAAAGACTGCTTTACTTCGGCCCAAAGGTTTTCAATTGGATTGAGATCGGGGCTCTGCGGGGGCCAATCCATCACACGAACTTCATTTTCAACCAAAAAATTTAATGCCTCTGTTTCCACGTGGGGTCTTGCATTATCCTGAACAAAAATTGGGCGCCCACGTCCTTTGTTTGCTGGAAACTTTTTTATAGTCGGGAGAGCATACTTACGAAGGATTTCAAGGTGCGAGGCACCAGTGCAGGAGGATTTCAGCGGGACAAGGGGCCCCACCCCGTAATATGAGAAGCAGCCCCAATACATACGACCTGGACTACGCTTTACAGTGCAGTCCAAACAATCAATATCCCATTTTTCATGTGGTTCACGCCACACTTTGCTGGGGGAACCTAAAAAGAGACGGATATAGGTCTCGTCCGACCACAACACACGTCTAAAATTCTGAACGGTCCAATTTTGATGCTCAAGTGCCCAATTATATCTTTTTTCCATGTTATCCGCAGTGATAAGCGGCTTTGAAGTGGCGACACACGAATTCAAGTTTAAATCGTGCAATGCACGACGTATGGTACTTTCCGAAATTGTTATTCCGTTTTGGAAGTTGTAGTGGTTGGTGATTTGCGTGAGACTGAGACGGCGGTTGCCGTTGGTGACGAAGCTTTTTAGGTTTTCCTGGTCAGAATGGGAGAGAATTTTTGACTTACCGGCCCTTTTTTTTCTTTTTTTGCGCCTCCGCGCCCAACCTTTTGTACTCTTCTATGACGTTTCCAACAGAACTTTTGCAGCAACCAACTGCTGCCACAATAGTACGAAATAAATCTCCACGGTTGTAGCCATAAATTATTGCTCCACGTTGACTTTCTGTTAAATCTTTCAAACTGCCCATAATTGTGGAAAAAAATTTTTTTTTATTAGTTTACACCTGATTCGTCATACAAACATGCTCCTTTTTATATCGTGTCACATTTCTTGATGTCGCACAACATTTGTACGAAATTTGAAGCGATTCTAAAAAAAATTCAATTTTTTGTGAATTTTTTTTTAAAAAAAAAATTCCAAAAAATTGATCTTCGTACCGATTCAAAAACTCTACTTTCGCCTATTTTTTGCTTAACTTCTGCGCGATCTAACGAAATTGCACGAAATTTTAGTATGTTATACCATGTGATCTACCGAACATGTGATATTAATTTCGTGCTGCAGTTACTTACCCGATTTTGTGTAATTACAATCCAAAAAGTGTCCACAATGCAATGGTAGCCCCTGTATAATACAGGTTGCAGATCATCCTAAAATATTTCTAAGTATTTGAAATATTAAAAAAAAAATAAAGAGAAAAAAAAGAAAGAGAAAAAAGAAAAAAAAAGAAAGAGGAAAAAAAGGGAGAGAGGGATAAAAGGGAGTGGGAATAAAAATTAACCAAAATGGTTTTTTTTAGTTTTTTCGCATACTTTGTGGAATATATTTTTATGATCCTTGGTAGCTTACAGATCAAATGGGCTTAAGAGTTTTTGAACTTTTTTTTTTTTATCTGGTAATTTGGGTTGAAATTTTCGTGATGCAGTCAAAACACTATATAATTGTTGAAGATCTGTAATCGTCATATATCATTTCAAATAATTATGATTATAATTAATTTATAGATATATAACGATTTAATATAAAAAATGATATATATCGATTATAGATGTATATTGATTTTTATTCAATTAATCGATATATAATAATATTATGATATATATCAATTATAGATATATATCGATTTTTATCACATTAATCGATATATAATGACATTTTAATCAATATATAACAATATTTTATAATCGATATAAAACGATTAAATGCTATATATCGATCAATATCTATGTATAAAATTTTCTGATGTATAATATTATTGTTTTGGGCATCTATCAGCTTCTGATAACCTAGTTTTACTTCTGCGCATTATTTTGCAACAATACAGTATTAGTAAGATAGTAGTACTTTATTCTATGCATCTTATTCAGTACATTTGGTGATAGGTTATGAATTTAGCTACAAAACCTAATTCGTATAAGGCTGATTTGTGCAGGCAAATTTAAATTATACCAAATTCGAATAGTTTATTCTAGTATCTGTTAATAAAGTTAAATGAACCAAATAAATTAATACGAAAATAAAATTAGTAAAATATACACAATACTATTGTATATAAAGTAGCCCTATTTAAAGTAGTTACTTTATATATCTAAAGTAGCATCTGACTAAAATTAAGCCTCTAAAACTAGATTTTTGTGCTTGCAATGGTCAGCAATATAGCGCAGTATAAATTTATAATTGGCATTACTTTTTGTCTATGACAATGTAAATGGAATGCTTGTATAGCAAATAACAATATTTATTAGTTTCCAATTTATGTGACTAGATATTATGTAATTACTTAATTATAACATTATAATATTATATCATAGTTACAGTATTGCATTATTAATATTGTATTATTGCAGTATTATAGTATTACGGCATTATGCTATTATACACATTTTTTATTATTTTATTTATTTTTAGTTAGTATTATTTTTTCATTATGTATTTCTTATTTTAGTATAGTTGTGGCTTGGTTGGGAGTTTGAGTCTCCAAACAGGAAATTGAGTTCCCAAATGGGAAATTAAATCCCCAATCAATAGATTTAATCCTCAATTATCAGATTTAATCCCCAATCGACAGATTAAATCTTCAAACAACTGATTAAATCTCCCAATTGAAGAATTAAAGCCACATATGAATTAAAAAGTATATAAAGGTTTAGTTTCTGCTTAGGAGCAGGATTGTATATAGTATTTAGTATTATTGTAATATTCTAATACCGTAATTACTTAAAATAATGTGCACCTGCGCATTTTTCGAGGGGATGCACGTTATTTCAAGTATGTGTACAGCCATTATTTCAGGGTAAAGGTCTAAATTCTAAAAAATTATACATTATATATGTGTGATGCATAAAAAACCTGTATTTCTTAATTTTATATATAGCCTTTCTGATTTAAGTCAGAGTTTTTGACTAAAACAATTCTTATTTCTGCTTGTTATTTGAATTCTTTATTTTAGCAAGTTATTAATTCAGCATTTGGAATGTAGGATGCACATGAGTATTATTTTGAAACCAACATGCTATTTTAAGAAAATGCAATTTTCGAAATAATGCCTATATGCGTTATTTCAAGTAAATATGGTATATTGATTTATTTTAATAAAGATAAATTTTATAATCTGAGTCTATGTGTATTAGTTTATTGTTTTAAACTATTTACTTTTGTCATGATCAAACTAAACTAGCACAATTGATACAAGCTCTTCCAACTGATTGTAACATTTGTATTAGTTGTGTGAATTGATCATTTCAAACTCACACTTTACATTATAGAAATAATAATTTAGTAATAATATGCTAAATTAATTATGAATCTTTATTAACCTTTTCAAGCTATAGTAAACATTTTAATACATTCCCAAGAACCTCAAGTGAAAATAGATTTAGTAAAAATCCTAACTTTCATAGATGATAAGGGATGTGTCACATATTAGCTAAGATCAGTTTACTATAGAGCCCACTCCTCCGCCCCTTCTGAGAAATTTAGTTATTCTGATTGGTTATATGTGTATACTAGGAATGGAGTGATGAATATCACGTAGTGATGGTTTTATGGCAATCGAAATATCCTTGCTCTACAAAATCTTGAATCTGATTGGTCCACATGATACTATATATCACTTGGTTCTTAATTTTCACCTGTCTATCATCGCATGGACTGTCTTGATACTTAATTTTCACGTGTCTATCATCGCATAGACCATCTTTGAATGCTGCTAAACGGGCCTAATTTCTTAGAGTGTTAATTAAGGCTTTATGTGTATAAATACGTGGTTAGAGTTTTATTATTGCAAAGTCAATTATGATCTTTTTTGCAATTCTGGTCATTTTGTTAGATGGCCACGCAAAGTTGATAGACTTTTCCATTTTTCGTAAATATTTGGTCAGAATTTTTGCCTTCAGGTTATTTGATAAGAAAAAATAAATTTGTCGCACCCGTGACATGTCACACCCTGGTTCGGCCAATCAAATCGCACGATTTTATAGGCAAAAAAATTTTTTTTTAAAAATTAAAAATTTTACATAATAAAGTGTAAAATTTATATAAAATAGCATTTTATATAACGTAAAATTTCATTCTGAATAACTTTTTCTAAATCATAAAGATAGATTGTCTTAGTAAAAAAAACGTTTTATAAGAAAAATCAAAATTTTCCAAAGTTAGCACATATAAAACTTTTTTTTACTAAAACAATCTACCTTTTTAACTTAGAAAAAGTTGTTTAGCATAAAATTTTACATATAGGCCGGTGCAAAAACATAGATACACGACTACTAAAAATTTTCATTGTCTATATATAAAAGTTTTTATATACAAGCTATTTATTTACAATTTTTTTATACCAAATAAAGTAGGTTTTGAGCTATCTTTTAATATATTTATTATTATTATTTAATAGAGATTTTATTGAGTAATAAATTTTTAAAAAAAAATCAATTTTTTTTTCAAAAAAAATCATTCTTTTCAGAAAAAAATTATTTTTGCCACCAATATGCAACATTATAAGTTTAAATTAATTTACTAGATTGCAATATATATGCTTAATATATAGTTAAAATTTTAGCTTAATTGAATTATTAGTTATTAAAATATAAATTTTTAAAATTTATTATCATTTACTATGTAACACAAAAAATTGTGTGAAATTTACTATAGTAATTTTGTGAAACATAGTAAATTAAAAATAAATTTTAAAAATTCATATCTTAACGACTAATAATTCAATTAAGCTAAAATTTTAACTGTATATTCAGCATATCTTTGGCAATATACTTGCTTAGTATAAACCTTTAAAGTTGCATATTGGTGGCGAAAACAATTTTTTACTGAAAAGAATGCTTTTTTTTCAAAAAAAAATTGAATTTTTTATAAAAATTATTACTCAATAAATTTTCTATTAAATAATAATAAAAAATATATAAAAAGATGGCTCAAAACCTACTTTATTTGGTATAAAAAATTGTAAATAAATAGCTTATATATAAAAACTTTTATATATAGACAGTGAAAATTTTTAGTAGTCGTGCATCTACATTTTTGCACCGGCCCATATAAATCTTAAACGTAAAGATAGATTTATATTAGCAAAAAAAAAGTTTTATATGTGCTAACATTTAAAATTTTTGATTTTTCTTATAAAACGTTTTTTTACTAAGATAGTCTATCTTTATGACTTAGAAAAAGTTGTTCAGAATAAAATTTTACATTATATGTTTTGATATCGCTTATTTATTTTTACATTTTACTAGTATAATTTTGAATTTTTAAAACTTAAAATTTTTTATAACAAAATCGTGCGATTTGATTGGCTGAATCAGGGGTGCGACATGTCGTGGGTGCGACAAATTTCTATTTCCATTTGATAATACCAGGAACGTAGTCATGCAAATTGATGGGATGTATGGTTACCTGCCATCTAGAATGTTGTTCGCAAAATCTTACATTTGGTTGGGTATTAAAAAACTATGCTGTGCTAGTGTAACATACTTTTACTGTTGTGTATGAGCATACCGGTGTTTTATGATCAACTTTATCTATTTTAGTTAGTATTGTTATTTTTTATCATTATTTATTTCTTATTTTGGCATAGTCGAGTGATTGATTCTCCAAACGGGTGATTAAAGCCCCAAATAGGTCAAACTGGTAATCAAATCTCCAGACGACTGATCAATTACTCATTTGGAGATTTGATCACCCGTTTGGATAGTGATTAAAGCTCCCATATGAATTAAAAATATATAAGGGTTTGGTTTTGCTTATGAAGAAGAACAAGTAGGGTTGTAGATAGTATTTCTGTCATAATCCAATGTATTGGTTCGTATTAATAATAAGGACCCTTATACCTATAATTTAAGTTAGTTATCGTTTTAAACCATTTAACCTTAATCACAATTCGTTCATGATCGAACTAAACTGGCCCAATTTCATCATGCTCTCCCAACTGATCGTAACACCAGATTTGGTATTTGTATTATTCTGAGAATGCAGTAATATGTATCATATGGTGAAACGAAATCAGGTAAAATATTCTCTATTGCTATTAGACTGCCTTAAGATTCAAATTGTATCTATTTCGATTTTATTGAGTTTTTACTTAATATTCTATTCAGTAGCATCAACTCACCAAAAATTACTTTACACACAACTTAGTTTGCTGAGAATTTAATTACAGATAAGATTATTTTACAATTGATTTATTCACAAACAAGTTTGTTTTATTGGCAGTTATTTCATTAACAACAGATTTCATAGACAAATTAATTCTAGTCATTGACATTAAAATTTACTATAAATTCACGAAATAGGGGGCATGGACGTTGTTTTAATAAAAAAAGTAAAATTAGAGAATTATACGTATTACACAATATATGTAATCGCAGAATTAATATAAATAGAAAGAGCAAAAGTTAGTCTTTTGACTGTAACGAATAAAGGGAAAAGAAGCATATAGTAAAGATATTTTACGACCAAAAGTTGATTGATAACCAGTTGAGCAAGATAACAGTTACATCACATTCCTGGTTTTAGCATGACTGCGTCATGCAGCTAACCTAATATTTAGACCTGAGATTTTGTCTACCTTCTCCCTTATCTTACAATATTAGCTGATATTTGACACTTCCCTAACCAGGACCCAATAAAATGGTTGAATTTAATTAATCTAATATTTGAGATAAACAATATCCTGGGTACAAGAAGGTTGGCAGTAGCAGGTATGTATTTGTTTGGTTTGGCTGCACTGTAGTAGGAAAAATGAAAGAAAGAAATTTATTATTGGAACAATAATAACTTACAAGACCAAAACTTTATATATCTATTTCTGTTTGGAATTTGTACCCTGGCATTGATAAACTATGGGCTTTGGAGTTGTTAAATTGTTATCAAAACCTTAAAGAAACTGCACCTTAAATATATTAGTACTTTTTCACTATCTAAAACAGGTTGGAAATCAGTACTCTGAGAATACAGAAATAATGATGTTTACTTGAGGGCTTCGCTTAAACTTATCATTGCAGTAAGAACATTTATGCCTAGCACACTAGAAGAAGCATTAGAATTGGTCCAAGCTTGTGAAATAATAATTGCACACAACTTGGCTGTGTGCAACCCCACTGCAGTTTATAATACTATTAAATGCAGTAGTGAGTAGTCTTTCCCCAGTTGTCCTAACTGATACCTCTCTTAGCACCTCAAGTAATGATCTTAATACTATCTATAGAATATAACTTAAAGATCATCAAAAAAGAACAGAACATCTTGCAAATAGGACTAGGCTAACTACTAAATCTTGAACTGAAATGACTGGTCACATAAACATAAAAAAAGATAAGAAGAATAAGAAAATGAAGTGTATTGATTCTTTGCCAAATGTTTGTCAAGAAATAAAAGACAAAAAAAAAGAAAAGCCTAAAAACAGTGAACAAAAGGCCCCAAGAGAAAGAATAAACATTTGTAGAGGATCCGTTAGAGAATATCTAAAACTTATTTGACCTTGAATATAGCTATGGATAGTATTGAATTTAAGAATGACAAATGTAAATCACCTCACTTGTAAATAACTGATCATCAATACCTACCTTTTTCTATTATTATCAGAATGAAAATTGGCATTGAAAAGGATAAACGAAAGGCACCCACTTATTTTCAAGAATCTACAAAGATGGTTGTATTAATAAAATAAATAGCCTCGACAGTACCTTGACTATTATTATCAAAATGTGGTCAACAATAGAAAAGATGAATTAAATGCAAAGTATACTAATAATTAGAGATTGTACCTGTATAAGGTTACCCGAATAATCTGTATAACACCCATTAACTAGGTTATAACCCTTGCTACTCAAGTAATCCATGATCAACTATTCTTTAATCAGTCTATATCCAGTTACTTAACCAAAGTGAATCGCTAAAAGAATCAAAAAATATGCTTATTTCTATACCTTGCCCAAAGAATCGAATAGCATAATTATTCCAAAACTTGTCTAAAAAAATCAAATATTTTCAAGCTTGCCTAAAGAATGGTTTTTTCTAAGCTTCGCTTAAATATATCAATCATACAACCAATTCATACAATTATGCAGGATCAAATAGCATAATAATTAAATTTCTGTATTGTCATGAAACAATGCACTTCTGCATATTAAATTTGAGTATATGTGCATTATTTTGAGAATGTGTATGCCTGTTATTTTATAACAATAGTATAAAAACATTTAGCTTTACAATGCAAAAGATATATATATTTTAAATGCTTATATCAAATCAAGAAATTCAAAGATTCGTAAAAGCTTGAAGATCTTGTTTAGCAAGTCTTAAAATCATGGTCTTTTAATATCTATAAACTAAAAAGTAAAATCTTTGGATAAATGGGTATATGATCTAAAGGCCATAATAAACAAAAAAAAGAATCATATATACATATATAAGATGTACTTTCAATTTATATTCGGATAAAGTGACCGTGGTGAACATGATGAAGGTGGCACAAAAATGGCAGTATTCAATTGAAAAAAGGTGAACAAATCATATGACGAAAAAGGCAAATATTAACATTTATTAATGATCAAAAATCAGCAAAAACAGAACCTGCTAAAAGAATGAACGATCTTGGTTATGGTTACCAAGATGGGACTGAATTTGAAAAGTATAAATCTAAAGCATTTATTGGTTATCAAATATGTGTAAATTTTGATTTCTTTGATGGGCCATATAATTTTGGGCATTGTTACAGAGTTGAAGCAGACATATTTTTAAATAGTATAGATAACTCAAAAGATTGCCACCAAAAGAAAAATGGATACAATTAAAGATAAAAAAGATATACCTGAATAGGATCTGAAACCTTCTAAAAATAAAAAACTAACCAGAAATTATAAGTCTCTTGAAGCTGCTTGTAGGGCATGAAAAAGAAAATCGAATTGATAAATATAACAAAATATGAGCATCAAAAAGTTAAAATAATATCATGTGACATGTCAAGTTAATATATGAAGTTTAGTAAGAAATATAGTATGAACTGTAATGATCTTTAAAAAATGTATAGTATTTGGATAGATAAAGTTGTGCATGCCAAAGATGCTATTAAAAAGGTTAATAATATAAAAATGATAGACTATAAAAATACCAATAATAACTTACCTCTAAGCATTATAAAGGCAGCAGATACAGAACATAATTAGATACTATTTGGTAATTAATATATCAATGCCAAAGGAAGAGCGTCATGGGTATAATAATTGGATTGCATATGATAAATTGTCTTGTACAGAGTATAAAAAAAGGGAACAACTTGGTAATTTAGTAATGCATCCATTTAAGAAAAATAACTTTGGGATTGTGGAAAAAGAAAAAAAAACACAAAAAATTTTATAATAATAATATTGCAAGTATTCCAAGGTGTCTCATAGTTGTCACGTGGATATATAAGCCCACAAGATTTCCAAATTCTCTTGTACTGTTCTCAAAGTAATAAACAATTTGATGAAGCTTATCTTCTGAAGTGAGAGATAATATTATGCTTATTTTTTTATTATTTTACCGTAAAGTCCCGAATATAAGCAACCCCAAAAATATGCAACCCCCACATTTTGAGATCAAAATACTAAAAAAAATAAAATAAGCAACCCCTGCTAAACATATATAAAATTTATTATAAACTTTATTGGTTATTATATATAAGATATATTGACCAATAAAATCGAATATTTTAAAGTCCCGAATTTAAGCAACCCTCTAAAAAAATTTGCCCAAAATGGGTGTCTTAGGGGTTGCTTATATTTGGGACTTTACGGTATTTATTTTAGTTAGTATTATTTTTTTGTCATATATTTCTTATTTTAGTATAGCTGTGGCTTGGTTGTGAGATCGAGTCTCCAAACAGGAGTTTGAGTACCCAAATGGGAAATTAAATCACCAATCAACAAATTTAATCCCCAATTGACAAATTTAATTCCAATTGACAGATTAAATCTCCAAACGACTGATTAAATCTCCTATTGAAAAATTAAAAGCCCATACAAATTAAAAGTATATAAAGGTTTAGTTTCTGCTTAGAAGAGATAGACAAGCAGTTAACAATTGTATATAGTATTTAGTATTATTGTAATATTCTAATGTATTGATTTATTTTATAAAGATAAACCTTATAACCTGAAACTATACATATTAGTTTATTGTTTTAAACTATTTACTTTTGTTCATGATCAAACTAAACCGGTACAAATACATCAAGCTCTTCCAACCGATTGTAACAATACTCTATGAGAAAATTGGACTGGATTGGTATGGATTATATCGAAGAGGCATGGGCCATTGTAGCAGAGTCAAGATAGATCTGGATTTGTACTGGTAGGGTCTGAATTGGTACGGTTTCTATGGACCGTATGGGACCTATACCCATGCCAATTGGACCGTAAATTGTTCAGCTTTTGCAGCAGTTTGCTAGTTGTATTGACATGTAATTTGGTATGGATAATGAATGTTCCACTGTGATAACAAGGTGGATTAACTATTAAAATATAAATTTACATAGTAATCAATATAAAATGAACACTAACTGCATATTGTTATATAGTCACTTAAAGACTACCATGTATTCATAGAGTTTTACTAGTGTTTTATTACTAAAATTCACTTGCTTGGCAATATAATAACTGACATATCGTTTAGGCACTACTACCTATAAGATACTTCACACAAATAGATTTATTTACTAAGAAATATGTGAGACACAAGTTCATTAACACAAAATTAAGGCTGTTTAAAGTTGATTTTTTGGTTAACATTACTTTTCTAGGACTCTTAGAAGGGGTGAAAAATAAAACGAACATATGAAATGAATATATAAAAATAAACAAAGATGGACCAATTTCATTGGTTAATATAAATCAGACAACTGGTAAGAGTCATTCAGCATTTTGATTAGCTGTTCGTTTTCAGAAAGAGGTGGGGAAACTTTAGCTAGGGGATAATATTAACCAAAAAATTAACTTCAAACAGCCTAAAGTTTAAGCTAGAAGCTAAATTTCAAAGCTAATAATTTTGCTAACAACCAGGTATATCTTCTCCTTGGGATCGATGTCTTATATATTAATTATTGTCTGAAGCGTAGCGGAGGACTTACAATGGAAACGTAAATACACAAAATGTCTTGGATTCTGCTCACGTGATATTGGACAAATCAGTATTTAAAACATCGACACGGATTAGCCCGACAAGACAGAAGATCCCGTAAAAAATTATATACGTATTACTACAGCTTTGGACACTAACGGCACCTGTTTTCCTAGTTAATTTATATTTTGCATTACTGATTACTATATAATTGTTTGCTCATCGATTATGCAATCAATATTTAGACTTTTAATTAAATTCATTTAAGTACCGAAATCACTGATCACTTCATTTCGAGATCCAAATTAGTATCACAAACTCCTAGAGTAATAAATTAAACTGTAACAATATAAAATAAAATTTGTAAAAATTTTTTTGTTAAGACATACAGGGAAGCTTCATTAGTGAATTCATAAGATATTGCTCTTTTTTAAAAAAAACTTTTACTGATCTTTTGCTCACCACCAACATGTATCATGAGCCAATACATGTGCCATATACACATTATTTTGAAAGAACAAAGTATTATAACTACTACCAACAATATTAGCATAAGTTCAACCTCTAGCCTCATCATCCGAATGCATCATTTTATATGATGTGATATTACGAGCCATAATGTCTGTACTATTCTGTAAAATGTTCCTGTGTATACCACAAGATCCGTGCTATTTCGAGTATTCCTAATACTAATCCATACTACAACTGGTACTACTTTCTTATAGGGACAGAATTGTAGCTTTGCAGCATTGTAGCATTGTAGTATTGTAGCATTATGGCATTATAGCATTACGGCATTTAAATTCTACGGCAATTAATTCTACTACTAGTAAAATGCTATAATTGCCATAATCCAGTAAATTCTACTACCAACTATAAATATAGCTGATCAAAAGCATTAAAGTGCACAAAAACAGAAATGAATAATACAGTAATAAAGAAGATACTATATATCATCATGATCTGTATTATTTTTCATTCAGTCAAAATTGAAAAATGACATAATAGGTCCCCAAAATATATATAGATAGGTCAGGTATATGTTTGATTATTTTTGAGGTTTTTTATGCAGATCTTTTCTATATATAGTAATTTTTTGCTTATTTTTAAAGTTTTTTCTGCAGATCTTTCCTTTTTAGGGGTCTGCTAAAGCCTTGTACCCACGTGACTTTTTATATGTAGATCAGCCAATCAGAATCATGAAATTTTGTTTACACGAAGAAGTCAAAAATCAAAAAAACTACAAAAATTTAAAAAAAGATAGTTTAAACCCATTTTGGTGCATTAATAAAAAATATAGAGAAGACAATTTACTTATATATATACCCTCTCCTAACGGTAAACTAATCTTAACCCTAATTATAATTTAAATTTCAAAGTCATGTAAGTACAAGGCTTTAGTGATTGCCCTTTTTTAGTTACCCTATAATTAACCTGACCTATCTATGTATATTTCGGGGACCTGATATAATTAATACCTATTTTTAAATCACTTTCACCTATCATTTAGTGGTATTGGTTTTGCAAATTTCATAAGTTTCACAAATTTCAGAGATTTCAGAAGTTCAGAAGTTTTGTCCAGTTTTAGAAGTTTTGGAAGTTTTGGAAGTTTTAGCTGGTCGAAACCTGAAAGTTTTACTTGAAACACTGATATAGATCTTTAAAATTCAGATTTATAGCATAAAACGATGTAGACTTTACCAGTTTTTCAGGCTAAAGCAACTGGCTTCAAAAAGCAATAGCCAATAAAATCACAAGAATTTGCTTATGTGAAATAGCAAGAATAAAATTACATTTAACCCATTTCTTATTCTGAATGGTTTGGATTTTGTTTTTTTTATTCACAAAATATTTGTTAGTTTATGGGATATATTTTTTTATTTTTTTTAGTTTCAAGTTTGCATGATTGCTTTTTTTTTAGTTTCGATTTTTTTTTATTTTTTAAGTTTCAAAAGTTTGGAAATAGCTCTAACTGTTTTGGAAGTTTTAGATTTTGGCCGATACTGAATTTCCAGGGTCGAAGTGTTTCGAACTTTGAGAGAGGTTTCAGCTAAAACACTAATTAATACCTGAGGCAATTTATCAATTTATATTATACCCAAAAATAGTATATTGATGCTTTGGAGAATACCCAATTGGTGTAAAGCAAATAAAACTAGCAAATTTAATTATTAACATATAATTTAATGCTATTTCATTTGACAAATGGGGTCTTTGCCTTGAAAATTATGGTATTGATATACAGTGGCCTACTATATTATTGTGGACACTTTTTAAAAATTTATAAAGAGCTAAATATATAAGATATTAAGCTAAAAATTAAATTATAAATTCTTTAATTCTATAACTTTTAAATAAAAAAAAGTTTAAAAATTTTCATACTACAGTTTTTAAAATAATTAAATTTAAGTAAAATTTTAGATTTTTAAGTTTGACCAGTTTTTATTGTTGTACAAAATTAATTAAAAAAATAACTGCATAGTAAGAATTAATTATTTATTAAGCTAATTGAACTTCAAAAATAAGCAAAAATTATTCAGTATAACAAATTACATATAATCCCAAAATTTTTTAAAATTTTATAAAAGTTTAAGGTAGTTATTATTTCTAAATATAAAAATGCAATTTTTAATACAAAATTATATTAATTACCAAATATAGGGATCGTTTAAAGCAGGGTGCAGTTATATGATTTTGACTTTTTAATTAAAGTTAGGGTAAGGATTAGTGGCAGTTAGGGTTAAAAATAGTATTATAGTAAAATTGCCTTCTCGACATTTTTTGTTAATGCCCCAAGGTAGGTTTTGACACTCGTTTCTTGTATTTTTGCGTTTTTTCACTTTTTTTCTTCTTTGTTTCTTTGTCGGGCTGATCTGGGTTGATCAAAACAAACAAGTTGATTGGCGCCATATCATGTGATTGCACCCTGCTTTAAACGACCCCAAATATAGTAATTTTATTACTATATATAGTAATTAACTAAAATTTTTTGAAAAATTATAAAATTTTAAAGATATTTGTATTTTGTTATACTAAATAAATTTATTTAAAATTATCTATTACTATATTTAGTAATTCCGTTTATTATTAAAACTATATTAAAATTTAGAAAACTGTCAAATGCAAAATTTAAAAATTTACTTAAACTTAATTATTTTAAAAACTGTAGCATAAAATTTTTTAAACTTGTTTTTATTTAAAAGGTATAGATTTAAAGAATATATAATTTAATTTTTAGCTTGGTACCTTATATATCTGATATTTAGCTCTGTATAAATTTTTAAAAAGTGTCCACAATGATATGTTGACCACTGTAGTAAGGCCACACAAAGCTAATTTTTCATTTTGTATAACCTACCGACCAATTTTTCAAAAAAAATTTTTTAAAAAATTCCAATTGTGCTAAATATTCTGATTTTGCTATTTAATTTTTTTCTCTGGTGTCGCCTGATAGTGACCTTAATTTTCCAGAATTAACCAATAGATTTGAAAAAAAAATCAAAATTTCTGGTTCCATGTTTTGAAACCTGAAAAATAACTTTGCATAGTCTTATGTTTGAATTTGAGCTTATTAATTTACAGTAGATTAAAAAAAATCCAGTGGCGTTCCTTTGCATAACTAAATAATATTGACTACATGAATTACACACAGTTATGAATTCCAGTACAATATTTCATAACATTCCTGCCAAATATATATATTGTAATTGGAAATGGAATTTTTTTTTAAACCCTTTCTATGAAGGGATGCCAGGAGGCGTAATTTTATTATTTACTTAATTTCATGGGGCCTTCTAAACCAGGTCCCCTATATACATTTGTAATGATTTACAACATGTTAACTATTCTAATGTTTCTATCAGATTAACCTGGTAAATTTCAATATTTTTGACCAGAATTTTACTGGAGATATTCTAATTCAACCAGAATCTTACTGGTAGTGTTTTCTTTGCAACTGGAATTTCACTTGTAGTGTCTTCTTAGCAACCGGAATTTTGCTGAAGGTATTTGATTTTGACCGGAATTTCACCAGAAGTTTTCTTAATTAGGAGTGTCCCATGCAAAGGGGTATAGCTGAATCTTCAATCATGATCCTGGCTCAGTTCGTCTGTCTTGTGATCTCATATAGTTTTTCTTGTTCTCAGTAGGGCTCGAACTAGTGACCTTGTGACTGTAAACCTGGGAGCGCAACCACTATGCTATCGACCCACAGGCCAGAAATTGAATTAAATTTTATATAAAATCATCATTTTAAGGTTGAATTTATCATATGCACGCCCATACCCAACCTAATTTAATTAGAATCTACTTAAACCACGTTCCCATGTAACAACATATCTGATATATACCTGATATAGTACGTATGTACAAATGAATGCTTTCATCTTTATCCTTTAAAATGATAAACCCACCAAACGATGTTTTTTCAAAATATTTGATTATCTGCTGTTTGACTATAAAAGTTTATATTCATGCCTTCTTGTAAGCCGTCTTTGGTGTAGAATTACTGTACTAATATTATGGAGTAAAATATCTAGCAAATTAAACAATAGAAAATTTATAAATACATGCCTTATGTCATTAAATTCTGATAAACAGGATTTATTAATCCCCTTCAAAATTATCCTTCCAAATTATCAAAATCGTTACAAGTTATATTAAATCTGTTGGCAGTTTGGATAATGTTGATAGCTCTTTTGATGATTTGGAATATGGAGTTATAAATTGGCTTAATTATAATAGCTATAACGAACCTTGTTGGGAAGATTGGGAAGATGATAAGCTTGTAGTTGCTGTTAAAAATTTATTAATTGCAATGTTCTACGAACAAGTAAGAGCTGAAATATTTAAAAATTAGTGTAATTATTTATAATAAAGTATTTAAAAATCTCTGTTGTAGAAATAATATAAATTATATTATCCTTCTAGTTAAAAATCACTTTAACTCTGAAGAAACAGAAGAATTGTTTGAATATATTTGCAAAATCATACACTTACTACTTTAAGTATTTCTTGCAATGCTATTGATTCTTGAGGAGGGAAAGCACTAGTAGAGATTCTTTGTAAGAACACTACTTTAACTTCTTTAATATTTAGTGGTAATTATATTGGGAATGAAAGATCGAAAGCATTTGTAAAGGAACTTCATATAAATACTACTTTAACCTCTTTAAATCTTAATAGTAATAATATTAATAATGAAGGAGGAAAGGTAATTGCAGAGGTGCTTTATATAAATACTACTTTAACATCCTTAAATCTTAGTATTAATTATATTGGTGATGAAGGAGCGAAAGAATTAGCAAAAGCACTTTATAAAAACACCACTCTAACTAATTTAGATCTTTCTTACAATAATATTACTTCTAAAGGAATGGAAATGTTCGTAGAGACACTTCGTAAAAATACTACTTTAGTCACCTCAAATCTTTATAGTAGGGATTATAATATTGTTGAAGATAATCAAGCGAACAAGTAGTATCAAAATTCCTTACAAAAATATCGCTTATTTTTTTTAATTTATAATAAAAATTTAGTTAATACAATATCACTATGACGCTCAAAGTTTTAATATGAAGTAAGCGTTTTTTTTAGCAATGTATTTTTTTTACTGCAAAAATACCATTCTAATGGATTATCGGTACTGTTCCTGATGGGATAAAAAAAAAGTCAATTTACGTATCGATCCTTATAGAGTTCTAGAAACTATACTACTGTCAAATTTAAAGCTGCGGCGTAAGAATTTGACAACCTATTATTACTGCCCAGCTTGATTATTAGATCAATATAGAGCATAAATTCATAAAACAAAGCAACAGAGAATCGGAAATAGTTTGCATGGAATTGGTTATAGTATGTTCATTCAGTAAAAATTTTTCAACCAAATATTTCACATATTTGCACAAATAACTCCTAAAGACATTATTTTCATAAATGTAATTCAAAACGAGCTAATAATTAACTAATTAATTACAACTATAATTTTATTGTGCTCTCTTAAATTAGATGTCTCAAATAACGCTCATGAACATTATTTCGCGTAGATACAGTATTGTATAATTTTAAGAATCAATATTAGGCAAACGAAACCAACGTTATGGATTAATCACGGATTATAGTTTCGTTATGACCAGATATTACACTAGCAAACATAAATAATGCAATATGTGAGAATTTTATATAATAAATCAAAGTAAAAATATTGAAATTTTCACTTTAATAAAATTTTTAGTAAAATTTTTAAAATATTTTTTTATATCAGAATAATTTTTATAGTAAGCTGTACCCCTAGCAAAAATTTTATAGTTAATACTTATAAATTTTTTTCTAGGGTTTTGACCTTAGAACAACCTACTATAAAATTTTTAAAAAACCTGAAAAATATTTTTAAAAACTATAATTGATGTAATTTATTCTGATATAAAAAAAATTTTAAAAATTTTTTCTAAAATTTTTTATTATAGAGTGAAAATTTCAATAGTTGCTATGTTTTATTGTAAAAATCAGCTCATGAGAAATCAGCTTTGAGGTTTCCATCAGTACGGTGTTTGGATTTGTTACTAATCAAAAATTAATTAAACTGTGTTCAAAATTTTCTTTAAATATGTGCGATTATTGAAAATCACTTTACAAAATTTTGGATTTTCAAATTTGCAATAATTAGCCAAATATAAACAATAAAAAGCACATTATTGATACTAGTGTTTCGGGCGAAACCTAATTATTTCGCCTGATCCAAATCCGAAATATAGGCGATATTAATTTCGCCAAACGTTTAAATTTCTGAAATTTCTGAAATTTCGTTAAGATCCGAAATTTTGAGCTCAATCCGAAATATCAGTAATTAACCGAAACTATATTAAACACGTGAGTCAAAATCTGGCCAATAGTATTTAAGTATTTTTGTATGTACAGTACATAGCCTGAGTCATTACGTTAGGTCATTTTACATACAACGTATATATCGGTTATACCAGGGAGTTAATGCATAAGAGTTTATTTAATTTGTAATATTACATAAAATATGCAGTATACATAATAGAGTTAAACGTTGTATAACGGGATATAAATGAATGAAATGATTAATAATTGATGGTTTCTTTTTCCCAATGAAAGTAATGAATAAAATACATATCTTGTGTTGAGCATGAAGCAAAGTAGTGCGTTGTATGGTAGAGGTATCATTAGTATCAAAGTGAAGATGAGGAATGGTATAATGAATATAAAAATAAAAGTAAAATTTTATGACTTGCCCAGAGTTAGATTTAAATGGATGCTGGCCATTTGCTAATCCTAGTAATGTGCCTTAAATTTAATAGAATGACAAAACGTTATAATTGAAAATTTGTAAAAAATATACTGTGAACGATTTAAGAATAGACACATGGAAATAAAACACGCATATGAGAGTGTAATTGAATGGAATCTATTTGATAGACTGATGAATATTGAAAAATTGGAGAATTTTGGCTCTATATTTCCCGTAACCTGGTTAAACGGCATGATAAATTTATGGCGGTTATGAACTATCTAGCACTGTACACTCAAGACAATAATAGAAGTCTACCTTGTATATAATCTTACAATTTATCTGACTTTGTTAAATCAAAAACTTACACCAGTGCTGATATTTATGATTTGGTATTATTATGGCAAATATGTCAACAGGACAGAGCTCTTTGATAGTCATGAATTTCGCCCGGATTTGCACCTGGAACTTCTGAGTGTTACGTTGTCCCAAGAACAATTTCATTAAATCTTCTTTTTTTTTTTAGAAAGTCGAATGTAAGTTACTATAAAGGGTTCTATCATTATGCGCTTTGTTAGAATCAAAAATTTATGCCAATCTGTATATATATTGGACTATCGGAATATCGGATTTATATCGGATTTATATCGGATTTTTGTATTAATTTCGGAATTTAGGATTATCATTTCGGACTATTCATTAAAATCCGAAATATTTCGGAATTGGAAATATAATTTAGCCCAAAACATTAATTGACACTAAATTAGTTATTTTAATAATCTATTCAAATTCCTTCATTACTAGCACTATTAGCTATCTAAAATATTAGTTAAATATTGGTAATATTTAGACCTTTATATGTACTAAATTTATTGCAATCATATTGCCAATATTAGCATTTTATAATTACAATCATCGGCAAATATTTTTATAAGATTAAATTATAATAAAAAATGCTAAAAAAATACACATTTTGGCAAAAATTTTGTATTTATAGTACATTGTCAGCGGGCCTATTTTTAGCAAATCAAAATTTGGCGCATTTTTGTAAAGCATTCTTAATTAATAACTAGGCACTTGAGCTGTTTAAAGGGAGTTAGAAAAGAATGTGCTGTATCGTATTGTATTACTGTATGCTAACATGATACACATCAATTATAATAATTTTAGTTGCAATTCTCAAATTTTTATCGATTTCATATTACAAAACAGGTATGTAGCGCGAAATAACGCCCATCTTCGCGTTAATTAATTGACCTGCATATTATTTTGGATGCATCCTGTGCGTCTAGGTTGGAATGTCACAATGTCCAATTGAGTTCAATTTTTTTGGACATATGTCCAATTTCAATGGACATATGTCCAAAAAAAATTGAAATCAATTGGACATTGTGACATGCCATCCCTGTTGTGCGTTATTTCGTGATTTTTTTTTGAATCCAATACAGTCAATCTTCCATAAATGTATGTAATACGAAAAGTGCACTTACAGATAGGGATTGGTACGGTTAAGGTTAAAAAGAACCTTTATATAGTAAAATATTTAATCGTCCATAACTGGTTATTTAGCAGGTATGACCGACAGCACTTAGCCGGCTATAAGTAAACCGATAATAGCTGACCGTAGTCGACAGTAACCAACCAAACTCATCGGAATGCGCACTTACGGAATGTAATCTACATATAATGTTATATTACATTAGGAAGATCAGATGATGTGCACTTATAGAAAGAAAGTGCATGTGAAATTCACTTATAAAGGATGCTTTTATAGAAGGTCGACTGTATATCATTTTTCCAATAATGATGATTATATGCTTCTGGCGTTAAATTCGGAACACACATGGACGTTAATTCAAGACCACGTAAATTATTTTTGAAGGATTCAAATAATTGACCTGCACTTCATTTTTGATACGCCCATATGCGTTCTTTTAAAATAAGGGTTGATTTGTTTGAACTCATTACAGTCAATCTATGTAATAAGAAAAGTGCACTTACAGAATGCACACTTATGGAATGTAATTTACATAAGACAGATCAAATGATGTGCACTTATGGAAAGAAAGTGTATAAGTGAACTTATAGAAAAAAAAGTGCGTGTGAAATGCTCTTATAAAAGATGTCTTATAGAAGGTCTGCTGTATATCATTTTTCCAACAATGATTATATGCTCAGGTTTTGCAGCAGTTTCCTAGTCGAATCGGCACAGGATTTGCACGGGTAATGAACGTAAATTCACGTGCCACCGCGATAACGATGTGAAGTAGCTGAAGTAGCGCCTGACTAAAATTAAACCCCTGAAATTAGATCTTCGTGCAGGCATTAAGTCATAATAGCATAATTTCAGTTTAGGTGCTACTTTAGATAGTGATGGTAAATGACCTGAAATGACCCAAATGACCCAAATGACAAATGACTAGTCATTGGGTCATTTGAGGCTCAAATGACCTAGAAGGTCATTTAACATACAGTATGTTAGTTAATATTTTAATGCTCTTTAGCCAATCAGAATTTGCAGCCAAACAAATTAAAACATAATCAATAATTGTAGTTATAAGTCAATTAATATTTTATGTATTAAGTCGAAATAATAAATTACATATTTCGAATACCTTACTTAAGACATACCGGTAAATATTAATCGGCTTAGTAAAATTTTCCCTATAAGAAAAATGTACCGTATAGGCACGGGATGGAATCGGATAGACACGGGTCATTTTGGCACGGGTCAAGGTCCGGATTTGTACGGGTATGGCCCGAGTTGGTTCGGATTTAGTGGACCGTGAGGGACCGTGTGCCCGTGCCAATTGGACCGTAAATGGCACGGGTTTTGCAGCAGTTTACTAGTCGAATCGGCACGGGATTTGGCACGGGTAATGAACGTAAATTCACGTGCCACCGCGATAACGATGTGGATTAACTATTAAAACATAAATTTACATAAGTAATCAACATAAGATGAACAAGCTAACTGCATATGAAGCAAAATTTTGTAAGGAATTTTTTTTGTTAAGACACACAGGGAAGCTTCATTAGTGAAATCATGAGATATCGCTCTGTTTTTTAAAAAAAATTCTTTACTGATCTTTCGCTCTCCATGAAACGAGCCAACACGTATCACGAGACAACACGTGTGTAACGTACACGTGTCACCTGAACGTGCCATTTCATATGACGTGCCACCCTTTGCCGCAATGTCCGTGCCATTTTTACCGTGCCATTCCGTAAAACGTTCCTGCACGTGCCACAAGATCCGTGCCATTTCGAGCATTCCCGACACCAACCAGTACCACCACCCGTACCACTTTTCTTATAGGGTTGGGACTTTAATATATAGTTAAGATTATCGATAAGGAAAGTAATAAAGTTTGATAATTTTTATACGAGCAATTCGACCAATAAAATTACTCTATATGCCAATGACCTAATGAACTTAATAACAAAATGATCTTGTCATGATTTAATAGCTTGAAGTCATTTAAATTTCGATCAAACGATCGAGTTATTTACCATTCCTAGGTTTGACCGGGTATATAAACTTTTATTGGGTTTTGGACCGAGTCTACAAATGCCTAACCCTTAACCCAGCTTACTTCGAAACCTATACGTATGCATTATCGTTATGCAGTTAAAGTTGATAAAAATATTAGATATGGTATACAAACTCAATATGCACGATGACCCAATGACTAAATGACCCTCAAATGACCTCGGTCATTTCTAAATGATCATGGTCATTTGTCACGAGTCATTTCTAAATGACCCAAAATTGAGATGACCGTTAATGACCGGTCATTTTAGGGTCATTTGAGGTCATTTGAAATTTGCAAATGACCAGGTCATTTACCATCACTGACTTTTAGATATATAAAGTAGCTACTTCAGATAGAATTCTACTTTAGATGCAACAGATTAACTATTAAAACCAAAATTTACATAAGTAATCAATGAAAGGTGAACAAGCTAACTGCATATGAAGTAAAATTTTGTAAGGAGTTTTTTTTATTAAGACACACAGGGAAGCTTCATCAGTGAAATCATGAGATATTGCTCTTTTTTTTTAAAAAAAAAAAAGCATTTACTGATCTTTCGCTCACGGGCAAACACGTGTGTAACGTACACATACGTGTTATCTGAACGTGCCATTTCATATGATATGATATTACGTGCCACCCCTTTGCGTAATGTCCGTGACATTTTTACCATGCCATTCCGTAAAACGGTTCCTGTGCGTGCCACATGATCCATGCCATTTCGAGCATTCCCGACGCCAACACTTACCACCACTCGTACCACTTTTCTTATAGGGCGTAACTTTTTAGAAATGATTTCTGCGAAGAGTTTTCATCTAAAAAAAAAAAAGAAGTGCAATGTCAAGGCAAATCTTTTAGAATTTTGTGCGTTCTTATTAATGAAATAAAATAATATGATATTTTAATCGATTATTTTAATTTCACAAATTAAAAATGTGATAATAGTAAAATTACTAATGTTTGCAACATAGTTTGGATTTACTAGTTGAATCACCATCCTAGTACGTATTATAATATAAAAGTGATCGTAGCTTTTCGGAAGGCAGACGATAATTCAACATAAAATGCAAGAATGGTCAGTGGGTAGTTTAAGCATTATATAAAATATAACAAAATACAAGTAAATTGTTTAAGAAAGATATTTAAGTAAGTAATATATCATCAATAAATTTATATTATAACTTATGTAGCAAATAGATGAATATTAAATTTAATTCGATTTAATCGACATAGCCTATGAATTTTATCGCTATAATCACTAGTTTAAATGTGTGATGTTTTATTATATTTCGTAGTCGACTAAACAGACCGGCAGATTTTTATAACACCATCTTATACTTTAGGACGACTACCAATATTAATTGAGAACAGTCTAAATAGAAGTGAATAAAATTATATAAATATTAAGGAAATAATACTATCCACAAAGTTATTTACAAGGATTATATATTTGTAAAGAACTGGGCTTAATTATGTATTTAATCATGATATTTGAATTAACAATAATAAAAACAAAAATAAATATTAATAGAATCGGTATTCAATTGTTCAACTATTTCAATATTTATATGACATCGGATCAATGGTTATTCTAAATGACCCAGTGGTGACCTGGGGATAGCAAAAAGGTTTAACTTGCAAAATCCGCCGATATGAAATGATTTTAGTTGTGTTCATTTATTAGTTTATAAATATTGCAATTGAACTATTTATGAGGTCATTGTTACTAACAAATTTTCTAGACGTTAATTAATAAATTTAAATAACTATTTCTATTTCTAATTATTTATTTATTTATAGAAAGAACTAGTTCTATAATTAACAAATCTGAATTTTATTCATAAAATTTACACAGACTCAAAATTGGCGAAGATCCCATATGCTTACCATAAAAAATTTAATTCATGATCATACTTGCTTTAAATACAAAAAGGTTTTGATTATTACCAAGGAAAATAAAAATTTATGTTGTCATTTATGATTTATCAGTGAAACTCAGGCGACCACCGATCAGATTTTTTCATGGGCTAAATATAGTAAATAATAATGATGATGAAAACATAAAGTCTCATTTTTCCTTGCCAGCATTCATTTAAATAAATAATAACAGATATTCTTATTATTTCGGATGACTTTTTTTAATTATGTTTATATAAACTCGGATAACTTAGTAGCTCAATTGTCATTCAGATAACCGGATATTCAAATATCCGGATAACTTATCAGGTTAATCTTATCCGGATTTAAAACTGCTAGAAATAGATTCTTATTAATTAATTAAATTGATTAAACGAGAAAGTGATTGACGTGTAAGATTTATTTTTAACATTATAGTAATTCATGTATCAAAATGGTAATTCCGGTAAACCCTCATGAACGCAGGAAAATTTCATTTTACATCAAAAGACTAAAGAATTTTCTATAAAATGGGTCTTCAATAAACTGTCAACAAATATTAAATCCAAGTACACGTTCGTATGTACGTACATAATTACGTGAATTATACCGAAAGTGTTTTTTAATACTGCACTTTATTTATTTATATTTTAACAAATATACAAACATGAAAATAATTCAAGTTCATTCAAAACTTAATGTATACCTTATACTCTTTGTGACATTGTTAGTAATAGTTTTACCGCCTTCGACTGCGGCTATTTCATGTAGCAAAGTATCAAGTGCACTCAAAAAGAATAAATCAGTTGATTACAACGATTTAAAGAAATGTCTCGAGAGCTTTCCTTTTAATGCTAAATTAGCTACCGAGGTAATTATTAATGTTTTTGTTGACCTGATTTATTAAAAAAGTTACACATATTAAAAATTTTTTTTTTATAAAAAGACTGTTGATGCTGTATTACACTTTTTATCGAATTATTATGTTTTCTATGATCGGGCCAGAGAAGACCCACCAAGTGGATTTACTTATCAACCTGTAGATCTAAAAAATGAACTTGATTCCATACGTAAAAAAAAGTTTAAATCGGATTATGACTTTACGGTGTGTATATTATAAATAAGTACTTACAATTTAAAATTTACCAAAAATTCTTAATGTAAAAGTCTTAAATTAATTAGATTACTTTAAGAAATATTATTTTCAAATTAAAAGATGGTCATACAAGCATTTTTAATCTTTGTTATCAAAGATTTAATTATGATCAAGGTTTAAGCTTATATTCTGTGGTTACAACCGATAAGAAAAAAAAGAAAAAACAGGTAAAATAATTTCAGATATTAATAGTATCATCTATGTATGTAAATATTAATTGCTATATTATTAATTTATATTACTAATTATTTAATCAATTGTCGAACATGACAGATAATTAAGGTAATCATATAGTAATTTATATATTTGATTAAATAAGGTATATCGATAATTACTTGGGCTTGGTACTGCAAAATGGGTAAATTGACAAATTTTCAAAAAAACTTTTTTTACAAAATCAATTTAAAATAAATCAGGGTCATTTTTTACTTAAGAACACAAAAAAAAAAAAAAGAGAAAGAGAGTGTGTGTGTGTGTGAGAAAAGCAGTTATATTAGTAAAATTTTGTAGTTAGCACTTTAAAATTTATATTTTCCTATAATTTATTATATAATACTATTTATGACATAAAAATGGATTTTCTGAAGAACTTTTGTTTTGTTGCTTTACCCTCTTTTTGCAACACCAAGTTCATTTGTATATACCACTTTATTAATGTTAATTATACTAAAATGCAATAAGATTACTAATTGAATATCTTTATTTATCAAAAGGTTCTCAAAGATAGTGTAGATTCATCAAATAATAACTGTGAAGTTATTGAAATTGGAGGAAAACCCGCATTACAAGCAATAATTGATTTTGCAAATGATACAATTCAATATTCAAAAGATTTGAGTGTCCGATTCAACATGGCTTTGGCCCCTAGTAAATCACAATTTTTACGCGAATTGTTCCAACAATTTACTTTAAGAGAAGATTTACCTGAAACTTCTAGTATCAAATATAAATTAACGTGTCCAAAAAAAAAAAAACCTTTTATTTTAGAAAGAAAATGGAAAATTACATATCATGATGGATTTGATGGTTTTAGTTACAGTTGCTTAGAACAAAATAATGAAAATATATCAAATGGTAAAACATCAAGAGATAAAATTACAAAGTCAACATTGAGTAATAAATTTAAGACATCAAATAGTGAAGATCTGAAAATTGCACATGCGAAAGAGTTAGCTGCAGGTAGTCTCTATTTATTAAATGATAAAAGCAAAACTGGTGTCGTAGTAGTTGATGAGGAACAATCAAGTGATGAGGATAGCTATAAAGATTACTTCCAAGAATTAAAAAAACATGGAACAAAAAAGGTAAAAGTTAAATAACTATCTATATTAAACACATATTATCTGTTATATATTCTGTATTTTATTTTATTTTATTTTATTTTATTTATTTATTTTTTTTTTTTTTGAAAGATTATTTTAGATATGTCAAATAATAATGGTGGAACAATTACTGTAGCCATATTCTTGACTTCATTACTATTTTCATCAAAACAACCCAACGCATTTCCAACGGACATAATTCTTAATAATTTAACTATTTCGAAAATTGAAAACTCTTTTAAAACAAATTCTACCGTTGATGATCTTTATAATCCAAATGTCTATTTGTCATTTCCTTTTGGCAATCATTTTAATTCTTCTAGTGAATTTATTGGAACTCAAAAAAAACGGACTTCCAACTTGTACTTTGATGCTTTAACATCTGATGAAAAGGAATTACTCAAAAATGTCTCTTTTCCATGGACTAGTGATGATATCATAATCATAACTAATGGATTTTGTGCATCCGCATGTGCGTTAATATCTTTATTCCTTTCCGAAATACATAAAGTTAGAACAATTGCTGTTGGTGGTCTTTTAAATGATCAAATGTCATTTTCCACTTATCCTGGTGGTCAAATTATATCGCCTGATACGGTTTCATCTTCGGTTGGTGATAAAATTGCTGATGTTCCGGGAAAAAATGTACTTTCTTTTACTGTAAGAGAAGCCTATGATTTTGACCAAAATTATACCGCCAAAGATGTATTAGAATATTCTTATAAACCTGCTGACTGTAGACTTTACTATGATGAAAAGAATGTTAAAGATCCTAGCTTATTATGGCTTGAAGCGTCTAAGATTTTAAATAATGAAGTCAAATGTTAATTAATGATTAATTAATTAAAATTAACGATTATATATTTTCAAAAAGATAATATAATAGATTAAAATAATATTATTTTGAAATAAATTTTATTTAAATTTAAAGGTTAATTTATAAAATCGAATGGATTAAAGTATTTTTATCATTTATTTTATTATAATACAGAAATTATCTAATTAGATAAAATATTTTTTAAAAAATTATGTAACAAATAAAGACTTGCTAATTAATGTGTTGTATAACTTTTGTCCAGGAGAGCAAATGAGAATTTATCCAATTTTAACGCTAATAATTAAGAATAAAATATTATTTTCATAAAATAATGGAGAGTTACAATAATGGAGGCAATGATAAAAATTTATAATGATCATCGTACTATCAGTACATATGTATATAATCTATATTAAATACGATTTATACGATTTGTTTTAAACGATAAAACTCTTTTACTGTTTCATGGATAAGATTAAAAAAAGAAGGTTTAAGCGCAAGTTTTTATGAAGAAGTAATTGATCTAACGATCGATTCTTCTTCAGAAAGTGATTTTCCAATTATTGATCTAGACGATTTGGGAATTAATGTAACGGTTAATTCTTAGTTATAAATTACACGTATCTTTATTAATATATATACTAATTTTTTAAAACTATAGCAAATAATATATTTTTAATACACATTTTATTTAAATTAAAATAAACATTTATATTAAGATTCGGTCTAAATATAATCTAACTAAATTTTAAAATCTAAATTACATAATTTAAAAAAAATATTAATTACTATAAAATTTGATAACACGCATACAAATTTTCATATTATTAATACCTTTTAAAATAGACATATAAATAATTATTAAGCTTGCACTAGATTAGAATAAAATAACAGAAATAAAAGTGCTTTTAATAACTTGAGACAATTAATATAAGGAAAAATTGATTTATTTAAAGCTAAACTCAGCTCCTGCAAAATATAAAACCGACCAAGTCTATAGTAGTTATCAAAATCTTGCAAATTCGAAGATATTACTCAAAGGTGACCTAAAGAACAAGTTTGGCAAAAAAATTAGCATGCATTATCAATAACTTGAAATAATTAATATGAGAAATAAAATTCATTATTTGAAAATTAACCTTTAATTCTTACAAATATATGACTTCCGAATGAATATATTTATAAAACCAGCCAGCCTATTCTTACTAGTAGCTTATTATCTGTTATATTCTTGCCAATTCGAAGATATTATTCAAGAGCACCCAAAGAATAAATATTAGTCAAAAATTAGTAAAATAAATAAAACACAGTAACAAAAGAAAAAAAGGTTAAAAAACAACCCACTATAACGCAATCTAACCAAAGGAATTTAAAAATCACAAATAAACAAAGAAATAGACTATTAGAAAAGTACAACCAAAGACATCAAAAACTAAGAAAAATCAACCTATAAACACAAAAATACTACCTACACAAAGATCTCAGAAATGTTGATTTGGCGACCTACTTCTGTGCAAATACAGCGAAAAAAAATCACGTATATATGTGTAACGAAAGATGATCTTATGTAACACAATCACGTTACATACCCTGGTATTAATCGAACCCTAGCTTATGTTAAAACTATAGTATGTATACTTACAAGTATAAAGAAATTTTTTTAGAGTATTGTACTCACAAGTATAAATGAGTATACTCTACAGTATAATGAGTATACTCTATAACAGTATAATATAAATATATACTATACTGAATAAACAATCAGTACGCATACTTGACACCACATCTCCCAAACATAAACCCCTGTTCGGAAATCGAATTTTTTATATAGAATATATGAAAATTATTCGACACTCTGAATACAAATGCGCGGTTCACAAGAAAATCCCGAAAATACCCGTGAAACTGAAAGGGAAAGATCCATGATCATGTTGACTAACCAAATATACAAGAGATCACAGACGCACACCATCAAAGATGGCTGTAAACCATCCCCTTCGTTTTACTCCCGTAAAACTCGTTCTTGGTATAATAATCACCAAAACCTTGTGGTCACATCTTTTTACAAAGCGCTAGACTAATTAAATTATTCGTTTAACATAACACCTTCCTTCTATTTTTTTTAAATTTTACATCAAAAAAAAAACATTGAATTAACCAATCAAATTTGCAGTAATGGCTTTTTATATTTTTTTTAATTTTTTACAGCTAATAAAATTAATGTATTTTTTTTTTAATTTGTTTTTTTCCTCCTCCCCCATTCCTATGTTAAACAAAGAATCAATTGGAGTGGTCTGATTTCCGCATATGGTGGTTGTGTCCACATATTTCGAAAACAGCTGTAGAATCTCAACAAAATCATAGGGTTACTTTGCAAAACGATGTGACTCTTACAGATTTCGATACCATGTTAAATATTACACCCGTTAGGATAACATTTCCTCGAATATTATTAAATTATCCGGTTATCCAGATAAAATTACTATACCACATAATAGCGATTTCTACCCGGATACAATCTTTATACCATATGAAAAAATTGGAGATCTCTTTCGATACGCAAAGTGTTAGAATTTTTTTAACCTGATTATTGTGATTTGCAGTTCATCAATACAATCACATGATTGAGTCGCTATTATATTGGGCAATTTATGCGGGCGATACTAATAGGTGATCGTATGTGAATGACGATCTACAAATTTTAAAATCGATTTTCATCCTAAAACTATATTCAATTAGAAAAACAAGTTTATGAAAACGCTTATTATTTTTCCCGGATTTACGTGAAGTAAATAATAACGTATTTGTCGCGAAATAACGCGCAGGGATGTAATTTCGAATTTCGGACCGAAATTCAAATAATGCTCCTTCGCGTTATTTCGCGACTATACTGTAAGCATTGCCGGAATTTCTTTTTAACCAGATAGTGATTACAAATTGTAAAAATTTTGTCATGCTATCAATGCCTTATATATTGTATATAATATCGATATATATAATCTGAAAGAAATAAAATCGTATGAAATCAACAATAATAATAATAACAATAATGGAGCTTTCAAAATTAAGATCAGAGAATTTTATTTTATGTTTTCTGATTTATAATTCTATAGCAAAAATACAGTACTATTTAAAATTCCTACTTATTTTCGAAATGCGCCACTTATTGTTAATTTGCTAATAGGGGTTTCATAATGAACAAATAAGTGACGTATTTTGAAAATAAGTAGGATTTTTTAAATAGTATTTTTACTATATTGAATTATAAATCGGAAAAATAAAATAAGATCCTCAGATTTTAATTATGATACTCCTAATATAAACAATAAATTTCTATAAAAAAAACCTTTCAGCCAATTTTTCTTATCTGTATTAACAATTATGAAAGGCACTTTACTACTACTGAATTTATTATTATTTTCTTTAACATTACAAAATCATTTGGTTAATACACAATCATCTAATTACACTACATTTACACCAATAGCACGATATCTGAATGTATCAGTAAGTGAAGTGCCTCAATTATTAGCTCAAGAAAAAATTTTAATCGAGGGAAACCGTAAATTAACACCATTGCTAACGCAAAATGAGAAAATCTTTGGTGGATCTTTTATAGATGTAATAGCAAATAAAATAAATATCAATACGAAAGACTTGTCTAAAGATGGAATCATAACAAGCAATTCTGCTATGAAACCATACTTAGACTTATTATCATTCAAACAAGTGAATAATTCTTTATATGATTTAAATTCCACTTTTGAAGACTTGAAGATCTGGCTAAAGGAAACAATGCAACCAACGTTGTGTTAAGTAATGAATACAAAGTCAATAATATTGTCATATATTTAAACCATGTTAATGATATACAAAACAAAGAATTTATAGCTGATGCTATAAAGCTTAATCCGATTATAATATATGAGGAACCTGAGATAGAAGTGAATAATTACTCTGTAGAAGATACTCAAATAAATGATTTAGTCCTTGGTGGAGACGGTATACATACCTTTGGTTTTACAACTAGATGTTCAGCAGGTTTTTGGGTGCGTTCAAGATCAAATTCAACTCCCTACATAATGACCGCAGGGCATTGTTCAAAAAGTGGCCCATTTAACTCAGACGGGTCAGTTAATTTTTTTCATCTGCCATGGGAAGGTATAGTGGGACGTCGTTTTATCGGACCAATGGCTCGGCCTGATATGTCTGTAGCCGATATGGGATTTATCTCGAAACAAAATTCTCAAATTGGTGTTATCCCATCTGTAAGAAATACAGACGATCAAGAATTCCCAGAGCTAATGATTTATGGTACTTTAGATATGGATACCGTTTGATCTACTGTATGTAAATCTGGTTATGCTACGCATGTTACTTGTGGTGAGATAGTATCATTTGGCGTTACAGTCACCTTCTTAGGTGGTGATGAGTTTAATGGCCTCATCAGGGCAACTCATATGAGTTGTGGGGGGGACAGCGGTGCACCTGTGTTTCAATTCGCTAAAGATATACTTCCCGGTATTTTTATTACGGGTATGATTACGGGTGGACATGAAGGACGGGATGTTTGTGTAATTGAACCAATAGCAAAGCTTATAACTGATGATATTTATGTTCTTACAATCAATGATAACAATGAGCTTTGATAACAATTTCTTATAATACACATCACTCTGGTTATATCGACATTCTCCAGCAATGGAAAAATTGTCGATATATCCAGATGTCAGTTTAATAAGCATCTCTATCTATACCGACATTATATTGATATTGTGTAGATATGTCGGCTTAGGCAGAGGTAAATTTTTTTGTTTTCACCAAGCTTATACTAAGAATTATAAACTTAGCAAAATGAATTTATTTTAGCACAAATGAATTTGTTTTATGTTAGTATAAAATAAATCCATCATATATTTGCATAAAATAATGAAATGAATTTATTTTATGCTTATTGTTTCATGCTAAGCTTAGTATAAAGGAAATTTAAAAAATTAATTTGATTGGTACACCTATAACGACAGTCAGTTTATAAAAATTGTCGCTATATCCAGCAATAAAAATTATCTTAAATAATTTTTTAATATTAAAATTGTCAGTACGTCGTTATAACCAATATCTCTTATGATTGTCGGTATAACCAATGAATTTTTAACATTATAGATTTTTTTTTGAAAAAAGTGTCGATATAACCAGCTGTCAGTTAATCCAGCTGTTGGTATAACCAGAGTGACGTGTAATACCCACAGTAAATACATAATTTCCATAATTGAGGTGACATTATTTTGACCTTTTATTTATCAGTTATTATAAGTTATAATTTATGCAATTTATTTATCTGTTGTATTTCTTTTTACAGTCGAATTTTTCATTTCTATATTTTCTTATGAATTTCTATTTTTCTTTTAATACCCTAATCACTATATCAGGATTATAGGATTTTTAGTTAAAATCCCCTGATTCTTATGTATACAATTGTAACTTCATTTCTGATCATACACAAAAGTTCAGGATATTTTTATTACATCAATTATATAAATATGCATCAATGTTTTGAAAAAAAATAAACGAAAAAAAGCCAAAAATTATTCAGATAAATTGATTCTTTCTGATACTTTGTTCATGATTATAATTGTTAGAGTATATTTAGTAAATAGCTTTAGGCAAAACCTTAAACTTCCATGCCGGTAAAACTTGAATTATTTCGGATTTCACCAATTAAGATTTTGAATAATGAAATAATGAAATAAGGCAAAACGTAACAAAATTGATAAAATGAAGTAGCTAACAAAAACTAACAAAAACTATGGATTAAGAAAAAAAAGAATACCTTATTTGTGCGTAATAATGCCCCTGCGCATTATTTTGTTATTTTGAAACGCGCATGCACCTTATTTTGAGTCAAAATATGAGTTTTTTGAAATCCTGTACCAGTTTGAACTTGGTTCCGACCAACTAACCGACAGACACTTCAAAGACATCGAACTTACTTCACCGGCAGGCTTATTTTACATACAGATAAGTTCATTTCATAGACAGTATATTTCACCGACAAGTAATTCTAGTCAATATCGTTAGGGTTAGGATTAGAATTAGGGTTAAGGTTAAAGCAATTATAAAAAAAACTTGCGAAATGAGCTATCGATGAAATATACTGCCTACAGTCTTTAAATTAATCGTAAATGTGTAGTGCTTTGAGGTGATTGTTGGTGAAATGATATGAACCCGTTTTGAGCACTATGTTATATAAGGTGGGTGCACGATATTTCAGGACACACATGGGCGGTATTTCGGGTGATATGGATAATTTTTTAAAAAGTCAAAATTTGAATTAACCACTATTACGCGCAAATACGGCATGGAAAACTAATAAAAAGAGAAATAATATCATTATAATAGAAAGCTTGAGTCATGTTTTCTAATTTACATAGCATCACCCGGAAAAAATGCTATTCAGATTTTTGTTGACTTATATAAGATTTCATCATGCTTAATAATAATTGGTGTTTAGAATTTATTTTGACTTCGCTTAGATTTACATTATGAAATTCATTTTGATTTTGAGATTATTGAATCCACAATATAAAGAGTATCATATTTTAAAAACTAAAACAACCCTTTTAATAAAATATAACTTGAATCAAACATGACAATTAGTTATCACTAAAATTGAAATTGGGTGGCAATCATTTCACTGACAATTACTTCATATACACGCCATTTCAACGACAAATTATTTACCGACAAGTTCATTTTGCCGACAGTTTATTTTACGAAGCTCATTTCACCGACAAAATAATTCTAGTCATTGTCATTAGGGTCAGAGTAGAATTAGGGTTAAAGTTAGTGTGTTTTATAGAAAAAACTTGTCAGTGAAATGAGCTTCAACTGTCAGTAAAATGAACTTGTCGGTGAATAATTTGTCAGTGAAATGAGATTGTCATGAAATAATACGGACCCTAAAATTGCATGTAATTATTCAATGTTCCATAGTTTTCGTTTAATTTACTGCGTGAAAAGAACTTTTAATCAATTAAAATAAAATAAATTTTAATTTATTCACAATAGTTTTAGTTAGTTGAGGTACACACTTGTTCGCATTAATTTAACAAGCGAGTATAAAAACCTTTATAAGTATTATTTATAGTACTACTCATATGATTTTGTTTAATCCATGTTGGTTAAGTATAAGGTCGTTTATAGTTGAGTAATTGGATAATGGCATCGAATTTTCGACAAGCTTTCTCAAGCTTTCTCAAATTTAAGCAAGCCTATCACAGCATCAGGAATATCTTTAATACATATTCATGTGATTAAAGTTGGCCAATGAAATTCAATAAAATACTCTGCATATAGAATAGTCTTATATGATAATTTTTAAAGCAATAGTTTAAAAATATTAATAAGGATATTTTTTATTTATAATGTGTCTTAATATTTTAAGATTATAAAATCAATATTGTAAATTATCATTGTACTTGGGTTTTGGTTTGGATTAATGATGCAGTAGAAACTATAATAGCTTATACCGTAATGGCTATAAAATAAGCTTTAGTCAGTACGACAAAGACCTGGCTTTTTCTATTCTTAATAGCTTATTATTTTTAGTAAATTTAAATTTATTGGTTGTGAATTATAATTATTTGATTTATTTTATAAAATATTAATCATATAATATAATATAATTAGAATTGGCAAAATCAACCAATTTTTGAATGTTTGATTTTCAAATTTATGTTTTGGTCAATCATAAAAGGCGGGCCATAATTCGTGTTGAATATAAATTCTATTCCATTAGCATTAGTTTTATTAACAATAGAGAATCTATGTTCAACATGATTTGAAGCCTTCTTTTTTATGATTGACATAAATCATAAATTTGAAAATTAAACATTCAAATATTATTTGATTTTGCCTAGTACTAGTCTTAACCAAATTTGAGGAATATTTTAAAACTTGCTTGGAAAGAGATTTAGACAGAAGTTCAAGAGAAGTTACAAAAACAGAATTGGTACTATAAGCTTTTTCCTGGCAATTTCTGCAAAGGAGTACTCCTTATTTACATTACATATCTGATACTGTTACATTTTTATCTTTATCCCTTAAAATGATAAAGATACCGAATTAATGTTTTTTCAAAATATTTAATTATTTACGGGCTGATTGTAAAAGTTTATATTCATGCCTTCTTTTTAAACCGTCACTGGAGTAGAATTATTGTACCAATATTATGGAGTGAAATAGGAAACAAATTAGGTAATAAAAAACTTAATAATACATGTCTTTTATCATTATGCACCAATGAACAAACATTATTAATTCCCTTTAAAATTGTCCTTTCAAATTATCAAACCTGTTATTTGAATATAAGTTATGTTAAGTTTGTTGGAAATTTAGATAAATCTTTTGAAAATATGAATTATTGAGTTAAAGATTGGCTTAATTATAATGGTTATGAAAAGGTTTTTGATGGATGGATTTGTTGGGAAGAATGGGAAGATGATAACTTTGTAATTGCTATTAAAAACTCATTAATTGCAATGCTTTTATGAAGCTGAAATATTTAGAGATTAGTGGAATTATTTATAATAAAATAGTAAAAATCTTTGTAGAAATAATCTTATCTTTTTAAAATTAGTTAGAAATCATTTTAATTTTGAAGAAACAAAAATATTGATTGAATATATTTACAAAAATAGTACACTTCGCTCTTTATATATTTCTTGGAATTATCTTAGACCTAGGAGAGGAAAAGCACTATCAGAGATTCTTTGCAAAAATATTACCCTGACTTCTTTAACTCTTAATGGGACTGGTATTGGGAATGAAGGAGGGAAAGCAATTGCAAAAGCACTTTATATAAATACTACTTTAACATCTTTAAAACTTAGTATAAATGGTATTGATAATGAAGGTTGAAAAGTTTTTGTAGAGACGCTTCATAAAAATTCTACCTTATCTTCTTTAAATCTCAGTAGTAATAAGATTGATAATGAAGGTAGAATAGCATCAACAAAAGTACTTTATAAAAATACCACTTTAACTGATTTAAATCTTTCTTGTGATCAAATTAGTTCTGATGGTGCGAAAGCATTTGTGGAAGCACTTCATAAAAACACTACTTTTGATCACCTTGGATCTTTGAAGCTTGAGTTATTATTGGAGGTATAATCGGAATACTGATAATTATCCCGGATGACTTTACTTTAGAGACATTGTGATGGATTTTGTGTTTGTCTGCAGATTGTGGATTTTGATTGGACAATCAGACAAAATGACTTTATACTCAGAAAACATCCGTTTGTTGCGGTTTCATATTTTCTTTATAATTACACTTTTGTGTGAAGCATAATTTCTCAAACTTAGATATAATGTAATCTGTTTTTTCTGTCAACATTGTTTATTAAATGGAAAATTCTATTTTTACCTGGGTAAAGTCATCCGATATATAATTTTCATTATATTATATAAAATAAACTACAATACAGTCAGGGATATTACCAAATTTGGATCATGATAATTGCACCTTATTTAGTAATGATCATCAGTCAAATGATTCTAATTTTTTTCGAATTGTTCTAATACAATTGACTAATCAAATTTTAATAATTTTTTATTATATTTTTTGCTAAGAAAATTATATCTTTACAAGTTCTTAACAAGATTCTTCATAATTCTATATACAAGTTAGAAGTACGAAGGCTAAAACAATATATTACATTTAAAAAAAAAATTCGACCATATTTCAAAAAGAAAAATTGATCATAACTCTGTGTGTTTTTGACCAAATAATCTAAAAATTGAGATCCTTACTCTTCTCAATCCTTTTTACAAGTTTACTTAGACGTACAAAGATGGTTTTCTTTGGCCAACATACCCAAAATAATATAACGAATATACTTATATTTAGACAAAAAATTTTGACAAACGTTTTCGCAAAAAAAAAAAGATCATAACTCTACAAGATCTTGACTAACTGACCTAAAAATTAAGATTCTAACCCTTCGTGATTCCCTTTACAAGTTTACTTAGACGTACAATGGAGGTTTCCTTTGGCCAATATACCCAAAACGATATGACGAATATACTTACATATGGACAAAAAATTTTGACAAACGTTTTCGCGACGAAATCAGCCATAACTCCGCGAGTTCTTGACCAAATGACCTAAAAATTGAGATTCTAACCCTTCTAGATCCCCTCTACAAGTTTAATTATACGTACAAAGGTAGTTTCCTTTGGCCAATATGCCCAAATGACGTGACGAATATACTTACGTTTAAATAAAAAATTTTGACAAACGTTTTCGCAAAGAAAAATGTTCATAACTCTACGAGATCTTGACCAAATAACCTGAAAATTGAGATTCTAACCCTTTGTGATCCCCTCTACAAGTTTAATCAAACGTACAATAGAGGTTTCCTTTGGCCAACATACCCAAAACAACGTGACGAATATACTTACGTTTGGACAAAAAATTTTAATAAACTTTTTGCGACGAAATCAGCAATAACTCCGCGAATTCTTGACCAAATGACCTAAAAATTGAGATTCTAACCCTTCTAGATCCCCTCTACAAGTTTAATTATACGTACAAAGATAGTTTCCTTTGGCCAACATACCCAAAATGACGTGACAAAAATAAAAAAAAAACTTGACGAACGTTTTTGCAAGAAATCGACTATAATTCCATCCAAATGACTTGAAAATTGAGATCCTAACTTTTTTTGATTGTCTCAACAAGTTTATTTCGAAGTATTACGGTAGTATAAGTGTCTTGTTTACAATACTTGGCTTGGTTGTAGGTTTTTGTTCGAATTTATTCAAGAAAAAAAGTGTATGCTTATTTTAATAAGAAATTTCTATATAATTTCGAGTTTCATTTACCTTTTTTAAAAAAGTAGATCATAAAGAGATTATAACGGATTATAAATCTATATGAGCTTAACTTTATTTTCATATATCGTTTATGTTATAGTTAGATACAGTGAACTCTCCTGAACTTTAGTCAAAAAAAAGATTATCATGGACCAATCAAAGCATGGTAGATCGTTCTAGAAATGTTCTAGAATCGATTTCCATTTTTGGTAATATCCCTGACTGCAATAACAAGCTAAAAATTCTATAAATTGATTAGTTAGTGGATAGAATAAATAGATTTTTAACAATGTTATATGAATTTATATTATATAGAATAATAAAAATTATATATAGGGAGACTTTAACCCATGTGAAAATAGAATTTCCCTTATTAAATAAAACCATAAAATATTAAGTAAAATATTGTAGTGAATTTATACTAATTACCGGTATGTAGTCCTACGCATAACTTTATTTGAACTATATATACCGGTATTTAAATTTTCTTTAAAATGTACTTTAAATTATATAAATAATCAGATTATTATCCAATTATATGAACTTAATCCTACTCAAGTGAAATACAAAAATGGTAACTTATGTGCAGGGACCCAGAAAATTTTGGAAATAAATTTTTCCAAATTTTTCCAAATTTTTGGCCTATATCTTGATATTTCCAAATTTTTGTATTTTGGCCAAATTTTTCCAAATTTTTGCCGATTTTTAGAAAGCATGTGATCTCTGGCCAATAAAAATGGGCTAATAAGCATATGATCTATGTAGAGTTTGGGACTGGTTTTATTTTTTATATGTCAAAACTAATTAAAACCGGGTTTAACATATGAAAATAAAGCCGGTTCTAAACTCTAAATTTGCATATAAATATCAAATTTCATGTGGTTTGTCCTTTAAATGTAATAGAGAGTTTATTGATACTCTACCGCTACAAGGTCTTTCGACCAAAAGTTGTATGAAATAGGGGAAGTTGGTACAGTTAGACCTCCCTAAGTGCACGTCGTCGGGACCAGCACTGAGGCGTGCATTTAGGGGTTGCAATTAGGGATAGCCAATAATATCATGGTAAAAATTATGATCACGTGTGCATATAGCTGCTTATTATATACATGTACATACATACACAAGTTTTAATATTATTTTACAATAGGAAATTTGGACATATTGAATTTTTATATTTAAAGCCACCTGAAATTGCCTAATTTCTATACAAATACTTGAGATCAAGCATTCTACAAATTTTTATTAGAATGATTCTTGCAATTCCAATATTTAGTACAGATGTTATTATGGCAACGAAGCTAAATGGGCCGACAAAAGCGATGATATATAATACTATTAGTATAATTTATTAACAATTACAATGTTACAATTAATATTGCTACAGTATATAATAATCATACTTTTTTTACATCTAAAATCGATAATTTTGATTGGTTATCGATCACGTGAGTGCATTTACGGAGGGACTTTATATATAATGGGCCAAAAAAATAGCATGCACATGCAGAATAAAGAACGTGCATTTACTTATAAGTCCCATGGTGGGCCCATACTTCTATCGTGCATTTAAAGAGGGGTAGCATTTAGGGGGTAGCATTTAGGGGTCTGACTGTAGTTGGTGTTGGTGTTTTTTTTTGAACACACAAATAAAAAAAAAAGATGCCCCCATAAACGAATCACTGCATATACCCGCGCACAAGAGTTTTCAGAGCACTTTTTCTCAGATTCCGGAAAACTTATGTGTCGTGTCTTTCATGGTTTTTTATTTTTTATTAAAAGGTCAAAGAATAATATTCTTCATTTGTATCTGAGCAGTAACCATAGCGTTAACTATGATAATAAATCCTATCTTACTACACACATTAATAGTAAAACCCACCAAAAAAACGCGAAGCTTCCCTAAAATCCTCATGACAAATGAGACAAGGGTGTCTTCCATCTTCTCTAGCAGTGGGCGACAAAAAAAACAGGTTGTTTGTGACCTTCTTACTGCTGGGTTGCCTGATATACCAATAGAAAAACTCGACAAATTTTGTGGGTTTTTGAATATATATTGTAAGGAAGGTGGTGCTATACCTGCATCGGATACCTTACGTCGGTCATACTTACCAAGGGTTTTTCAAGAACATTTAGAAAACTTATATAGTATATTTAGTGAAAAGCCTGCTGCAATAATCGTTGATGAAACAATGGATGTTAAAGGACGCAGTGTCGTTAACACATTGTTTTCTTATCGTGGAACAACAAAGCTCATATCAGTTGATTTTTTAGAGGCTGTAAATTTTCAACAATGGGTGGGCTCATTTTGCGGTTATTAACAGAATGGAAAATTTCATTTAATCTTCCAAAGTTATTTGCATCCGATTCTACTTCTTATATGAAGAAGTGTTATTGTGAGGCCTTAAATCCTGTGATGCAACAATTAAAACATAATACTTGCTCAGCTCGCATTGTAAATTTAATTGGGTAAATAATAATTATGGTATTTTTACGGAATTATTATTTATTAGTTGTACAATTTAATAAATATTAATAAATTTATATATTTTTAGTGAATCATGGTTATCAATTTTTCACTTCGACGTTGTTAAACTTTTAATATCAAACATTAAAAAAACATTTATACATGCCAAAGCTCACAAATCCAAATATATGCATTATCTAATGCACCATGGATTGAACCAACAATCGAACCCGTCATTAAAGTTTATGCCCTTACCTGTTGCTACCCGTTGGAATACATGCATTTTATGTCTGTGATTACTTGGAGTACATTGAAGGATTTTACAAAGAAGAAGCAAAATAAAAAAATTGTGGATATTTTAGCAATAATGAAGAAAGTGGGCGAGTGCGCATTTATTTGACATTTATCCGCCATTATGCCGAAAAGTTTATTTCCGATCTTAATTTTTTCCAGCAAGAAAACAAGCCAGTGATCCCGTTTGTTGAAAATCGAATTCAACAACTTGAAGTTTATTTACAAAATGGAAAATATAGTATGAATTTTGGGGATAATGTTAATTCTTGTATTACAAATCTTGGATCGGATCCGTCCATTTTTAATGAGGTATTTCAGTTGGCTTTTGCCACTGCATATTCGAAATTTAATGATCATTTTTTGCAGCATCCCTCCCGTTCTCTTTTTATTGCTGTTCAAGTTTTTGACCCCCATTTTGTTAAACTAACCATTTTGAATCGTAATATTCAAAATTATTCAACTCAAATTCCAGAATTAAAAAACCCTTCTAATGCTTTATTACAAGAATGGGCTCTTTATTGTAATTTGGATTTAACTTTAGTTGATTTTAATAATCTAGATGAATTTTGTGATAAAATGTCTATTTCACTTCCTCTTTTAAGTAATATAGCTTTAATTTACATTTGGTTACCTATTTCTTCATGTGCTGTAGAGAGAAGTTTTTCTGCATACAATAATCTTTTAGAAAGTGATAGGCAAAATTTAAGCGAAGAATCACTGAAAATGTTAAATATGCTATATTTCAATCAACATAATTAATAAAATTTACGATTAATTGCTTAATAATAATTTTTTTTTTAATCCAAATAATTCCAAATATTCAAATTTTCTATCCAAATTTTATCCAAATATTTACCGTCATCCAAATAAATTTTTGCGATTTGATATCCAAAATTTTCCGGGTCCCTGCTAATGTGCAAAGAAATTAAGCTACTGTTTTTAATTATTTATTTCAGACTTATTGATGAAGAAGAAAGATTTTAAAGTAATTATCAAAGTTGAAGGATTTTAATTAAGTAACGGTTGTTAAAAATAAAAAAAAATAACTTAAAATATTTTTAATTTAAGGCATATCAAAATGTTATATAGTTTGGAATCATGATTAAGTAAACTATATTTTTCTTTGCTTTATTTGATTTTATAGGAAATAAAATTAATAATTTTTTTATATCTTTATGATAAAGACATTTACGGAGGAGTAGTTGTATAGGAAAACGTTGATATGTTATTTATTTCGGCCTCATGTCAGCATAATTGGCTAAATAACTTGAAATATTTTAATTAAAACCAAGGTTTCATGAATACTCTTAAATAAATGATTGAGCTAATTCTACAGTAAGCGATCATGCTAAAGTATTCTCAAATACCTTTCTTAATAAATGAATCAGATGCTTATCATTTATTATGAAATCTCTATAATGATAATATATCATCAAAAAAAACACATTTCTTGATTTCAAAATCAGATAGGATTTCTAAACTCTAGCTTATTTTCTAATAAATTAATTCTGAATCATTCTAATGTCTGGATTTTATTTATAACACGAACTTTATTCAATTCATTAAAAAGGTAACGATTGATTAATAAACATCAAAGATAGATGGTTGTCTTACGTTCAAATGATCTAATAGGACAGAATTTTAATTTTAACAAAGATAACGAGTGTTGCAAAGTGTTAATATATGCAGATCGCAGTAAACAGTAAGTACGCACATACGTACAGTTACAGTTATTACTTTATAACACACTCAAAATTATGTTTATTAGTTCTTAAATTTCCGGTCCAGACCCGTGGCTGAAATAGACCTTATTTTAAGCACCTTCTTCTGTGAGTGATATAAGAAAATGCATAACATAAAATATTTTTTTAGTTAAAATATTAAGCTTATTTTAGGATTCGAGATTTTAAGGAAAGAATAAGGTTAATTTTTCGTTTCGCATTACCCGCCGACTGGGATTTGGAAACCAGTTAATGAAATAAAAATCAATTTTATGCGGCCTAATGAGTTTTCTGTGTAAATTTAATTTCAGATATTTTTTAAATAGTATTCTGACAATTGTTTTTTATGTATTTTGTTTCGTTTTGTGCATGTAGACTATAAAAAAAAAACAAAAATCTCTTGGAACTGTTCGGAAAATTCTGAAATTATCCGATTTTTTGCTCGGAAAATCGACTCCGTTCCGAACATTTTAAAGGATGTTTATTGGATGTATATGTTTTATCCATTTTTTATCCTTTTTTTTGGGGGTTTTTTTTTTGCGTTTTTATACGATAATTTTTAGTCAAAATTTCTATTTTTACATCCTGTACAAACATCGTAATGAAAACAGTACAAACAAAAATCCTTGTTCGGAAAATCGACTCCATTCTGAACAATTCTAACAATTTTAGAATAAACATTTTTACAGGGTGCATAAATCAGATTCCGCTATGATACCTATTTTTTGTATAATTCGTAAAATAAGTGTAACAAAGTAATAGATATTCAATAAAAATCAGCACATGATCTTTTCAATATGACTTCTTAAAATGCAGTCTCTAACTGCTAATAACGTTAAATTTCTTTAAAAACGTAACACATATTATATATTGGCGCACCAAAATACATATTTGATTTTATTTAGTGCTAGGATAAATAATAAACACTAACACAATTCTTAACACAATTCTTTATAAAGACATATTAATGTTAAATCATTTTATTAATTAGAGACAATCATCGAAATTTTGTACAATCGTGCTTTAACTTTTAACTATAATCTTTTTTAACAATGACGGGCGAATTTTTTGATGCTGCGACTGATTTATTAGCCATTTACAATCCTATAATCGACTTAGTGAAAAGGCTAGTTAAAGATATTTATCAAATTTATGAGAATGCAGAATGTAATAAAGAACTTTGCCTGATTATGGTTAATCGAGTAGAAGCAGCAAAATATTCTATGGATTTAATAGTTAGAAGTACAGAAAAGAACAATAAAGATTTAAGTAAAAAATCTTATTTTTTGACTTTTGAAAGATTTAAAAATGTTTTAGCAAAGATCAAAGAGTTTACAAATAGTGTATCAAAGCTTAAAGGATATAAAAAATTTTTTCAAGCAACCGATGTTAAAAAGAAATTTGAGCAATTAATAGATGAATTTGATAAGTGTAAAAGTGATTTACACTTTGCCATCGATGTTTCTAATGGTCTTGATAGAAAAGAAGAATCTGAAAGAGTCGATAAAGCGTTAAAAGAAGTTGATGAAGTAGGTTTAATTATTCTGAAACACAGTAACATTATTATATTTAATTTTTAAGATTTTTAATTAAGAATATCATCCATTCTAGACCCTCAAACAACTCGATGACAAAATCGATGAAGTAAGTTGACTTTTTATTATTAAAGAAATATAATACAGTAATAAACTTTATTCTTTGGTTTTAACGATAAAGTTTAGTAATTCAGAAAACATAACAATCTTAGACCTTATTTTTAAATTTTATTATAATCCATTTAGTCCATCAAACAAGTTGGAGATAAAGTAGATGAAGTAAGTTTAAATTATTTCTGAAATACAGTATAAAAAATCTTAATCATATTAATTTTAAAACCACCATTACTAGTCTTTCAAACAAGTGAGCGATCAAATTGATGCAGTAGCTCAACGTATAATATACATGCAAACGACTAAACAAGGTGATGCGAATAAAATTGATTTAAGTGAATTAAGTGACCCACAAACTCAAAAAAAATCAAGGCAGAGTCTTTAAAAAGATTTATAAATCTTTCATAGATGTTGCATGTAAGCCTATTGATGGTCAAAATGAAGCAGAATTGGCCATAATTTTAAAATTAGGTTTATCACCTCAAATTCTAAAATTTTATGGACATTCAGAAATTAATAATACCAAAGTTATGATTTTTGAATGGGCTGAACAAGGAAATTTAAAAGAGCTTTATGAGAAATATGATATTCCTTGGACTAGAAAAATACAAATTGCCAAAGATATAGTTCTTGGTCTTCTGTTTTTACGTACAGTAAATGTTTTCCATCATGATCTTAGATGTGAAAATGTTTTTGTAAGTATAATTAAATAAATATGGTATATATGATTAAAAATATATATATATAAATTACTAACATTAACATTAAATTATAGGTACTAAGAGATTTGAGTGTAAAACTTGGAAATTTCGGATGTGCACGTGAAGTAGATGATCGTTCAAGAAATTTATCTCAATTAGCAACATATATTGTTCGTTGGATGGCTCCCGAGTTAATAAGAAAATATATAAGTAATCAAGGTAACTACGAAAACAAAAGAGTATATACATTTAATTGTGAAATGTTCAGGTAATTATTAGAATATTTGAATATTTGAACTGTGTTTATTTTATTTTCTGTCTTTTAAATTATTCTTCTCAATTAGTTTTGGAATGCTATTATGGGAACTTAGTTATGAAAAGTTACCTTATGCTGATTGGAATATTAAAAAAATATCTGATCATGTTTTGAGTGGTAACAGAGAAAAGGTTTTAAAAGGAAGATTTACAAACCATGTCGATAAAGATATTCAACTAGAATTTATTAAAATCATTCAAGATGGTAATTTATCAAAAAAATTATATATCTATATATAGATATATTTATTTATTTATTTATTTATTTCTAATTGGTTATACTTACTTTTAATTTGCTTTCTTGATTACTTTATTACTTGATTGATAAAAAGCTTGGTGTCAACAACCAGAATTACGAATTACTATTCCTACAATAAGACAAAGGCTTGAAGGATTAGCCGTAAAATATCCAATTCCTCTCGACGCACCAACATTATTTAAAAATAAAGTATTAGATTTTGATGGTCAAAATTCTGAATATTTTCCTGAATTTGATCATATTGAAATTCCTGAAGAAGTTACTGAAAGACCTGCTCTTATACCTCTTGAAGATGGTATTAAGATGCATAAAAAGAAGGATTATAAGAGTGCATGGGAATGTTTCAAACAAAATGCTGATCTTAATAATCCATTAGCAAAATTCTGGTTAGCTTATTATTCACATTATGGGCATTATGGTGAAAAAGACCCAATTCAAGCCAAAACACTTTTTAAAGAAGCTGCTGATGAACATAATCATTCCGAATCACAATGTAGATATGCAGTTTTATTGCTTGAAGATCTTAGTAAAGAAACTAATGAATTAAAAAAAGATAAATTACGCAAGGAAATTTTACGTTATTTTGAATTAGCAGCTAATAATTCAAACCAAAATGTTGATGCAATGTATTATTTGGGTGATATTTATGTGGGTGGAAAACTCAAAGTAAGGAAGGATGAAGAACGTGGGTTAAATTATTTAAGATTAGCTGCCAATAGTAATAATGAAAGAGCAATTTCTCTATTAAAGAAGTTAGGTAAACCGATTAAATAAGAAAGTTTATATTTGTATATCTGGAGTAATTTCCTTCCTTTTTTTTTTCTTGTATTTTATGCACACAAAGTTAATTTTTCACTTTGCATTACCTTGGCTCTTCAAAATTCTGGTCGGCAGAGTTTTTAATATAAAGTTAATTAATAGACCGTATAACGTGAAAATTTAAAAGCGGTTATTCAAAACGAAAAATTAACTTTGCGAGGCCTTAATTTTGTATGCATCATTTTATTTTTTTAAGTTTTAAACATTATTTTATATTTTAAATTTTTAAGTTTTCAACATTAATTTATATTTTAAATTTTAAGTTTGTAACATTATTTTTTATAAAATTATTATTTTACATGTAAACAATAAATTTATGTTATTTAAAGACAAAATTTCCCGTCATCATTGTTCGCATGTATAGTTGTTATATAAACCTTTTTTGCATGGTGGCAAAGATAAAACTCTGACGAAGCATGGCGAAACCCTAATAAAAGTTACGATGTAGCTCTAATATTAATTGGGTTTCAATTGCATATAAACCTGTTTAGAAATTTACAACTGGTTCTGATATCTATATTTGCACATAAACGCATGAAATACTGTATGTTTGTGATTTCATAAGTCGATCAAATACAGTATCATGGAAATTTTCGTGATACAAATACGAAAAACGTAATATAAAGCCATAATAATAGATTTGAACAATATGTCTATGATGAGAGTCTTTATAAAAAATCTTTGACATCCTGTACGAAAAAGCTTAGTTTTAGAATATCCTTTACGCAAGAATTCCTTTCCTTTGAACATGTCTCCATGATTTACAATTTAGCATTAAGCATACTACTTAAAATCATCCGTTATATACAGTCAGATCTCTCTAAGTGCATCCTCTATAAGTGCACACGTTCTCTAAATGCACACTCAACCAATTACGGTAAGACCACTATAAGTGCAAGCTCTCAGGACCAAAGCGCACACTCTTGGAACCAACGTGAATTTAGAGAACAATAAGAGAAAGTGCGTTTAGGAAGATCGTTTATATATTTTGGCAAGAATCTGAATATATGTTTAGAGAGGGTGTGCACTTATAGAGGGTGCACTTATGGAGGTTTCACTGTATATATTTGGGCCAGAATTTGAGAGTGCATTTAGAGAGGGTGTGCACTTATAGAGGTTGCACTTATAAAGGTTGCACTTATGGGTTTTGCTGTATATACTGACCTCTATAAATATACTTTCTTATTGTTCTTAAATGCACGTTATTAAAGTGTGGCCCCAAGGGCGCGTACATCTATTTACCCATCAAGATGTTAGATGAATATCCACGCCTACTCGGTTAATTAAAATTAATCACGGGAATATGCATGCAGATATAATCCTGATAGCGATGAAATTTAACAAAAAATAAGGTAGCTGCGCAACGCTGTTGCGCCAAAACCAGGAACGGGAAAATTATTTACTTACTAACTATCTAGTCGTTGTCATAATTACCGAATAACTCATTATAGTATATACGATATATTGTGCATTTATAAAATATACGGAATATTTGGAATATAGTAAGTATATGGGATTCAAAAATAATTAGACTTAAGGCAATTGCAAGTAATAATGAAATTTTATTATAAATACTGTATAAACTCTAAGGGTTATTTTCAATTTTAGTTTAAATTAAACTTAATTTGGCTGAAATTTAAATAATTCCTCTGTGTGTTATTCCGAATTATACAGTAAAGGCCGCTAGTAGTATGAATAATTCTATCATAAATAACACAACTTAGATAAGATTTGTGCTGCTTCGCAATTACCCAAAAAAGTTATAGATTTATATAGTGACTATTAATTCAGAAATTACATCCTTCAATTGCTAAGTAAAACATTATTTGATTTGTCTTCCTCACATTTCAGAAGGAAGACTGGTTTAGACAAGCAGTGAATAGGGCTGTAAATTTATAGAAATTTAATTTTTCAATGTAAGATAAGTTATAGGCACGTAACTTGCATGTAAGTATGTAAGTTAAATCTCCAATATAATAAAAAAATTCAAGTATAACGATAATCTTTAGATTACACTTCAATAAAATGTGTAGCCGTAGATCGATTGGCTTCTATCTAATATCACAGTCGATTGTTTGTATCTTACACTAACTTATATTTAGTATTCTTTATATAACAAACTTTTTATTATTTCATATTATCTCTGTTTTTTCTTCTTATGTCAAAATTTTTGAAGTATCTTATTTTTAAAATGCCGTTTTGAGACTATTGATGAAATCAAACTTGAAATTTTAATGGGAATGAATTTTATCGCACAGTAGATTAGATACATATTGGATTTAGTAAAATTAGTTAATGTAGCATGTTTATCAGTAACACAATTTGTCACATGAAAATTTTTTATATATAAAATTATACAAAAAAAACATATAAAATTACTACACGCGTATAAACTTGTTAGCCAAGATTAGTTTCTTTAATTTAAAATTAATTAAATTTTGCAATTATATAGAGTAAAAGAAGGAGAATAAACTTACTTTTTTTGCCAAGTTACAGTTCTGCCATTTTTGCACAAAACGAAAATGTAACTTTGCCAAAAACAAAAATTTACCAACTTTAAATCAGCAATTATATGTAAATTATGCTCTGAACAACTTTACTTGATGACGAAAGTAGGTTACCTTGTAAGAAAAATGGGTTATCTATGTACTAAAGTTAAAATTTTTAGGGTTTCAATATAAAACACCTTTTTGTCAAGATAACCTGCTTTGGGCTTCTAAGTAAACTTATTCAGCAGGTAATTCTACTTACACTAAGGTCAAACCATGCTTTCTCAGACTTTTTACTAAGTGAAAAATGGTGTTAAAAGTCAGAAAAAAAAATTTTTTCTAAAAAATTTTTTTTCTAACTTTAATACCATTTTTTTTAGTAAAAAGGTCTAAGAAAGTGAGTTTTGATTTCAGCACGAGTAGAATTACCTGGAACAAGTTTATCCTGACAAAAAAAGAGCTTTATATTGAAAACCTAAAAATTTGAAATTTAGTACATAGATAACCCATTTTTCTTACAAGGTAACCTACTTTTATCACCTAAATAAAGTTGTTCAAAGCATAATTTTACATATAATTGCTGATTTAAAGTTAGTAAATTTTTGTCTAAGTTAAATTTTTATTTTGTGCAGAATAGCAGAACTATAACTTGGCAGAAAAAGTAAATTTATTCTTTTTCTTTTGCTCTATATAATTACAAAAAATTTAATTTTAAATTAATATGTAGATTGAAACTAATTTTTGCTAACAAGTTTATAGTAATTTTTATATTTTTTTTGTATAATTTTATATATAACAAAAAATTGGTCCAAAAAAGTATGACAAATCATATTACTGTTATTGTATATTGAATCTAGTCAACATAGTCAATATAATCGACCAGGGTTGGGCAATCAGACAAGTAGCTGTCTAATAAAATTTAAATTTTTAAAATTGAGTGTAATTTTTTTTAGAAATAAGAAACCTCTATTTAGAGTCAAGCAAACTAAATAATTAAAACAGTAATGTACTTCCAATTTTTTTACTATATGTAAATAAATCCAATAGACGCTGGACAAATTGATATATCTGATGTTGTAATAGTTAATTAGAAGAGCAGGTAAAACAGTATAGACAATTGTGCCAATTTGTGCTCCAACTATGTATGGTGAGAGAGATATAAATATAAGAATATATGGGTCACAGGGTATGATTAGAGGTGGGTATATAGGTTATGTACCGTATTTACGCGAAATAACGCGCACCTGCGCGTTATTTCAAAGGGATGTGCATTATTTCGAGTACGTGCATGGGCATTATTTTGGGGTAAAGGTCTAATTTCAAAAAAATTGTGCATTATATATGTGTGATGCATAAAAAACCTGTATTTCTTAATTTTATACATAGCCTTTCCAATCCAAGTCAGATTTTTTGACTAAAAAAATTCTTATTTCTGCTTGTTATTTGAATTCGTTATTTAAGCAGATAATTAATTTGGCATTTGGAGTGTGCATTATATTAGGATGCACATGGGTGTTATTTTGAAACCAGCATGCTATTTTAAGAAAATGCAATTTTCGAAATAATGCCCATGTGCGTTATTTCGCGTAAATACAGTAGATGGTTAGTGTAATTGAAATAGGTATCACAGCGTTAGAATATTGATATAGAGGTATAAGAAATTCCTGCAGATGCAGGACAGTTATAAGTGCTATTAAAAGAACTAGGTAAAACTAGTAAAACTAAAAGAAACAATGTTTATTGGGTAAATATCTAAACTAAAAGACTTTATTATAGACCAATCAGTAGGCCAATATGCATCACATATATAACTTCAAAGGATTAACCAAAATTGGTTATATCAAATTTGAGTCTCAATAAAGCCAATTTGAGGTTACAAGCCAATTCAGTTCATCGAATTAAGTTACAAAAAGGGTTATTAAAGTTACAAGTCGAATTCAAAGATAAGTATAATTTCGATATTCATAAAAATAGAATTTATTTTATAATAATAAGAAAAGTTTTTATTAATATTGATAGAACATAATGTCCTCTTTTGGCCTTGAACTTGAGGCCTTTAAATACATTTGAATTCTAATTATGTTACTTAGTTATACTGCATTGAACTATAATAGTTTACAACTTTCTTGTTGATTATACTATGTTATATTGCGGACTTTTCTAACTTTCATTGCCCAACAAGTTTAAACAGCTATGTTCACATGCCATCTCCATGCTTTAATATGGCCAAAATAACATTCATGTGCTTAAGCCACCAAGTTACTCTTTATTACCATTTTAGTATAACTTATTTACATTGAGGAATAATACAGAAAAGGAAATTGATTTAAATATTTTAATTTGTTACAATGTGCAATAAAATTTACCAGATATAGAAGCTGCCAATCCTGTAATCAACATAATGAATATAGTGAATATAGTCAACATAGTTAATATAGGCATTATAATTAATATAGCAAACATAATCATAATATACTTACTAATAATGCAAAAGTTATAAAAGTAATAACTTTTTGTTTTAATAAAGGATAACTTAGAGTTCAGAAATCAGTTAAAGCTCAATATTAAAAGTTTTTGCTCTTATTATTTTTTCTGATAAATCAAATTTATATAGAGAATTAGTGGTTTAACTTGTGATTCTGAATTAGAGCATCATAAAGTAATATATAGCTCTAATCTAATGCCCTAATTACTCAGATCAAATCTCACAATGTCTCAATTGTAATTTGCTACTGTTGCAGTTAGGTTAGTTGTATTAGTTAATTTTATATTTCTATATTTTGTAATTTAGAGCAGTTGCCACTTTTGCAATGTACGTATATTAGGACTTTAATGGTACATTAAAGATTAATATAATACCCTTCTCAATATAGTTTTATTTTAATTTATTAATGCGTTCTTTCTCAAACTTGCATTGGCTTTTTCCAAATTCTTCAGTGTGCTTCTTTGCAGGACCACTGCCATCTCTCATATAGGTCATAACTGGATTTTGACCAATTTTAACCGAAAAATGACAAAACTATTGTTATAGAACAGTTTTCTAAATTCTAAATGCTAGAATATTCTCTGTGTTTCTATTACTTTATTACTTTATTACTTTATTACTTTATTACTTTATTGGATTATTACTTTATTGTTTTATTACTTTACTTTATTGTTTTTATTGCTTTTCAAAAGATATATAAACCCTAGCTTTTATCCTTTCTTAACTTTAGGATTTGTTCCCTGCAATTCTTTAGTTATAGGAATTCTTTAGGCACAGAAACCTTTAGATAGTCTTGTAGCAAAGTCTTGTAACGTACTTAAATAAAATATATCTTTGCCCAACTAAATACACTCCTGTTCTTTGAGTAAAATATATCGAACTGCCACAGTGAGGAAACATTCCACTTCCACACCGCTTCATATCTTCTCTGACCCTACAAGATCCCTGTCGCCGTGTGCTATGTTGCTAGTGGTATATTAAGAAGGCTATACCGCTTGTAACATTTTGGTGCCTTCTGGCGGAAAGCATTAAAAACTGTTGGAATATTAAAAACAGCTAGAACTTTTAGGACCTCCTTCTCCTCCTTCTCCTCTTTGAAAATTAAAGCAGCCAGGAACATTGTTCAAATATTGAAGGGTGGAAACATTAAGTTGAATCCTCTCCTTTTTCTTCTTTTGGGAAAGATAATTTCTTTTATTTACGTCTGACTATTACCAAGGAGTAATAGCTTTTGGTTTTCCTGTCGAATTGAAAGAGATTCGTTCAGAAGGGCATACTTGAAGCCTCTTGCATTTGTTGCACCGGTATTTTCCTGTCGAATTGAAAAAGATTCGTTCAGAAGGGCATACTTGAAGCCTCTGCTTTTGTAGCACCCCATTTAGTTATTTAGTTTTTTTTGACACAGTTTAATAGTTTATTAATGAAAATTTTATAAAATGAAAAACCTCTCACCCTCTCAAAATTTGGTTCTCTCCAAATCTCCCAACTCTACAAAATCCCAAATTTACCCCATTTTATACCAACTCCACATCCACTAAACCCAACCCCACAAATTCCATATCCCTCCAAACCCTAATGCTACCCAAACCCAATTTCACTAAAATCCGACTATATTAAACCCCAACTTTACAAATCCGACTCCAAGTACCCACTATATATATGCTATAACAAACATTCATTACTTATTATTTACTTATCTTTTATTTAATATTTTAATTTAATTTAATACATTTACCCAAGCCCAAACCTATTTCTAATTTCTAACACTTAAACCCAACTATATTAGAAATCCTATCTTTAAACCCGATCCACCACTATCTACCTTTATTCAACCACGAATCTACCCTTATAACCGTCTATTCCGAATACCCTATTTCTAACTATCCAAAGCTAAAGCTCCCAAAATCTAATCCAACTTTCGAATCCACCTCTATCACCCTTTCCAAACCTAATTCTAAACCCGTCCTCCACCTCCATCCATTCCTCATTATCCGCTTCTTACCTCTAAAAGTACCCCTAAACCTTTATTCCTTATAACCCACTAAAACTAAATCCTACCACTCTTACTTTAAATTAATTCATCTTTAAACCCGAGTTCTCCTTCCTGATCTACCTAAAACCCGTCACCATTACCTGATTCGATATTTCTCCAAACACCGAAACCAAATTACATCCTAACCTTAAATTTGACCTGTGTGACTAACACTTGTTTTAATTACCCCACCCATTCTTGATTTTAGCCTTAAAACAGACTGTAATCGCAAATTTGGTCTATTAAGACGGTAAGACTGCGACCAACGCCTGTAGAAAAAATATCAAGACACATCTCGAACCTTCGATCGAAAAATGTCCTGAAGCCCAACCCCACCAGAATCCTGACTCCTCGAAGATCCCTGCGGTACTATACTATTAATCGATTCACCGGTACCTCATGATCCTGGCCTAAGGACGTTCAGCGTACAACCAAGCTATCTTACCCCGTCAATTTCGATTTCATAATCCCGCCTAGTTAGAAAAAGGATTAGTTAAGGACCTACTCGCATAAAAAAAAAAAAAAATTATTATTAGAATAACGCTCCAAAAATATCCCAACAAAGTACAAAAAAAAAAACTTATCTGATGAAAGTCCGATCCCAAGACCGAAACAAAAAGGAACTCCAAGCTTTTATGTCCTTTAGTTTGGATGCACAGAGTTTTACTAATCATATAAGCTCCTTCATTGTTTTAAATCGTTTCGTTTAAATTGATCAGTCTATACTGATCACTCCATTCGTACTAATGATTTCATTCGAATTTATGAATTCATCCGTATGAATGATGTCATTCGCATTAATTATATTGGCCATTAATCGTCTCTATAGTGCTTCCAAAATATCAAGGAACAGGGTAGCAAAGATAAAAATACCTATGGCAATTCGTTGATAGGACACCACTCCCGTAACAAGATTCAGGCACAAGACCCCATAGTGAAAGACAAAAGAATCGTACCGAAGGACGTACGAACAAAACCAATCAAACGAAAAGCAAGACCCTGAAGAGAAGACAAGTCCAACTAAGAAATACTGGAATCAGCAAGACCAGACCTAACAAGACCTATCCAGAAAAAAAAAAAGAGACATACCGGACCCAGATCTAACTATACCATTGAATTCGATAATCACGACGAAATGGACTACGAGACGAGGTCCAACGAAGTAAGCAAGATCCGGAAGAACCAAACCAGGTCTGACCAAGATGATTAAAGATAAAATACCAGACTATACCAACGAGCATGAAACCAAAAGGCTAGTACCAACGGCAAGACCTGTGAGAATGCCGAAACGACTTAACCTAAAAGCACGAAGGTCAGACCCAGGTTTATCAAGACTACTTAAATACTGGGACCCTCAACGCAAAGATCACAAGAACGAAATGACCACCCTTGCAACGACCCAAGGACCACCAAGAATTAAATGGCCAAAGTGCACGAAAGTTCCACAAACGGCACGATCAACAACCTACTAAGCTAACGCCAAAACTACAAGACAAGACTCCGTAGAGCAAAACAAGAAAGACCCACGTTCAAGAAATTGATAAGAAAACTTAAAAAAAAAATAATAATAAATAAATACTAACCTACGCCCAAAAGAATGAACCAGAACAAACCGAGACCGTAGGAAGAAGATCAGACCTAGCGAAACCAGACAAGACCGCACCAAAAACGAAGATTTTGACCGGACCTGACAAGACCATACCAAAGATACTGAACGTAGAAAGAACCAGACCACCTCAAGTACCTCAAAGTAAAGACAATCAAAGATGAACGACCAAACTTTACCAACGAAGGCCCAACAAGAGCACTTCACGAACGTCAAGACCTACCCCTACCAGAATGTCACGAAACGACGAAAACGACGAAACCTAAAAGAACGAAGAACTGCCTAGATGAAGACTGTCGAAGCGGAATAAAATAGAACCACCCAAGCAGAGAATATTAGAAAGGCACCTACCTCGACAACGTAAACCCGTACTAACGACGAAATCGTAAGACTTCGAAAGAAATTTCTAACACTGAGAAATGACGACATCGAAACGAAAATACAAGAAAGACCTCGACACCAACTACGACGAAGAAGTCTACGAGCCCCAGTAACGACAACTCCGAGAATTAACTACGACTCCAAGAAAGACGACGGTTTCAAGATCTATATGTTAAAAAAAAAAAGAGAGTTAACATGTGTAAAATCGGAAAAACCCTAATTTAATATTACACAATGATCTTCCAGTGTAACGTAATAACTATTATGACCGAAACACGTATTATTAAATCGTGATCGAAATCAAGGGTCGTAACCGCGCAAAATTTATACTAACGGTTACCGCGTCACTTACTTCGGAGCTACACGTAGCATTCGACAAACATTGAAACAGTAAATAAAAAAAAAATATGAAACAAAAGACAAAGACTTTAACAAATTTGACACTTTATACTTAAGATTTTTAGATACAGAAACTTAAAACTTTATTCTTACATCGAAACACTTTTCAATTTTTTTAACTTTATTAATATCATTTACTATTTATTTTTAAAACTCAATATTATTTTATTTATTATTATTACTATTACAACATTAATTTTACTCATATTATTTACAAAATTTCGAAAAATTTAAGAATTTTATTTACAAGAATAATTAAAATAGATACAAAAATTAATTGTAAAATAATACGACGATTTCTATTTACTTCTTCAACCCTTCTTCGCCACTCTCTATTTTCTTCTTCCAACTCTCGATTTTCTTCTTCCAACTCTTGATTTTCTTCTTCCAACTCACTAGCTTCTTCGATTCTTCTTTCTACTTCTCCAACTCTTCTTCTCAAAACTGTATTTTCATCTTCTAAGTTTGCCGCCCAAGCCCTCCACCTATTTCGTTCTAGAACCATCTGCTTATACCGACTTGCTTGCTGAAGGGCTTCAATGTCAGGAGGATTTATTTCTTGCGCTTGTTCTTGATAGTCTATTAGGCAGTTTTAGAGCCTCGCTATTCGAGAGGAAACGGAATCAGCCTTCTTAGTACGAGTCATCTATAAAATAAAAATAAATTAGAAACAACTATTTCTAAGCATTATGTATACTGAAAAAGGAGAAAATAAAATAAACACGAGTGCGTTGGCCACCACACTTGTGAAAGACCGAGTTGAATCGGAAAATATCTACCGGGGCGACTACTACAGTGGTAAAACCGAATGTAGAGCGCTTACCCAGTCGTAGAAGACCGGCTTCGCACATAGCAAGTGCTAAGGCTAAGCTCACAGCCCGAAAGTATACACACCTGAAAAAAGGAAAGGCAAAGTGAAAAGTCAACGAAAAGTTTTTATAAAAAGAAAATTTATTATTTAAACAAGAAAGAGAAACAAATTAATTAGAAATTTTAGAAAGAGAAAAGGACAAAAAAAAAGGGATAGAAAAAGGAATATTAACTGGGGAAGATTTTGAGCGAAAATTTTGAAAGGGATGAACATTTGAGATACAGATTTTAAATAGAAATAGACAATAGAGATGATTATTCCAAAATGGAAAATCAATCAACTGCAAACAACAACAGTGAAAATCACAATTATGAGAAAATAATTCACAGAATTAAAAATTAGCTAACGATAAACACCAATTAGAAAAATAGAAGCTAATTTTAGATAAATCGATAAGGAAAGTTCGGAGACCTCACAACTTTTATGGGGAGAAAGCAACAATGAAATTGCCAAAACACATGTTGAGCAAAATTTTTGACAAGTTTTGCCAAGTTTTG